>CM049314.1:79744868-79774638 GCA_026874595.1 Sipunculus nudus
AATCAGCTCGGTTTTCGCGTAATACAAGATCGTGTTTTCTGCAAAAACGGCCGATTTAAATTGCGAAAGAAGCGTTTTAGAAGCTTCATTCAGCCATTTAGAACCTGTTACAAACGTCGTTTTCGCCGAAATCAGCTCGGTTTTCGCGTAATACAAGATCGTGTTTTCTGCAAAAACGGCCGATTTAAATTGCGAAAGAAGCGTTTTAGAAGCTTCATTCAGCCATTTAGAACCTGTTACAAACGTCGTTTTCGCCGAAATCAGCTCGGTTTTCGCGTAATACAAGATCGTGTTTTCTGCAAAAACGGCCGATTTAAATTGCGAAAGAAGCGTTTTAGAAGCTTCATTCAGCCATTTAGAACCTGTTACAAACGTTGTTTTCGCCGAAATCAGCTCGGTTTTCGCGTAATACAAGATCGTGTTTTCTGCAAAAACGGCCGATTTAAATTGCGAAAGAAGCGTTTTAGAAGCTTCATTCAGCCATTTAGAACCTGTTACAAACGTCGTTTTAGCCGAAATCAGCTCGGTTTTCGCGTAATACAAGATCGTGTTTTCTGCAAAAACGGCCGATTTAAATTGCGAAAGAAGCGTTTTAGAAGCTTCATTCAGCCATTTAGAACCTGTTACAAACGTCGTTTTCGCCGAAATCAGCTCGGTTTTCGCGTAATACAAGATCGTGTTTTCTGCAAAAATGGCCGATTTAAATTGCGAACGAAGCGTTTTAGAAGCTTCATTCAGCCATTTAGAACCTGTTACAAACGTCGTTTTGGCCGAAATGAGCTCGGTTTTCGCGTAATACAAGATCGTGTTTTCTGCAAAAACGGCCGTTGTCTGATGCGAAAGAAGCCCTTTAGGATCTTCATTAGCAGATTTAGAACCTGTTACAAAAGTCGTTTTCGCCGAAATCAGCTCGGTTTTCGCGTAATACAAGATCGTGTTTTCTGCAAAAACGGCCGATTTAAATTGCGAAAGAAGCGTTTGAGAAGCTTCATTCAGCCATTTAGAACCTGTTACAAACGTCGTTTTCGCCGAAATCAGCTCGGTTTTCGCGTAATACAAGATCGTGTTTTCTGCAAAAACGGCCGATTTAAATTGCGAAAGAAGCGTTTTAGAAGCTTCATTCAGCCATTTAGAACCTGTTACAAACGTCGTTTTAGCCGAAATCAGCTCGGTTTTCGCGTAATACAAGATCGTGTTTTCTGCAAAAACGGCCGATTTAAATTGCGAAAGAAGCGTTTTAGAAGCTTCATTCAGCCATTTAGAACCTGTTACAAACGTCGTTTTCGCCGAAATCAGCTCGGTTTTCGCGTAATACAAGATCGTGTTTTCTGCAAAAATGGCCGATTTAAATTGCGAACGAAGCGTTTTAGAAGCTTCATTCAGCCATTTAGAACCTGTTACAAACGTCGTTTTGGCCGAAATGAGCTCGGTTTTCGCGTAATACAAGATCGTGTTTTCTGCAAAAACGGCCGATTTAAATTGCGAAAGAAGCGTTTTAGAAGCTTCATTCAGCCATTTAGAACCTGTTACAAACGTCGTTTTCGCCGAAATCAGCTCGGTTTTCGCGTAATACAAGATCGTGTTTTCTGCAAAAACGGCCGATTTAAATTGCGAAAGAAGCGTTTTAGAAGCTTCATTCAGCCATTTAGAACCTGTTACAAACGTCGTTTTCGCCGAAATCAGCTCGGTTTTCGCGTAATACAAGATCGTGTTTTCTGCAAAAACGGCCGATTTAAATTGCGAAAGAAGCGTTTTAGAAGCTTCATTCAGCCATTTAGAACCTGTTACAAACGTCGTTTTAGCCGAAATCAGCTCGGTTTTCGCGTAATACAAGATCGTGTTTTCTGCAAAAATGGCCGATTTAAATTGCGAAAGAAGCGTTTTAGAAGCTTCATTCAGCCATTTAGAACCTGTTACAAACGTCGTTTTCGCCGAAATCAGCTCGGTTTTCGCGTAATACAAGATCGTGTTTTCTGCAAAAACGGCCGATTTAAATTGCGAAAGAAGCGTTTTAGAAGCTTCATTCAGCCATTTAGAACCTGTTACAAACGTCGTTTTCGCCGAAATCAGCTCGGTTTTCGCGTAATACAAGATCGTGTTTTCTGCAAAAACGGCCGATTTAAATTGCGAAAGAAGCGTTTGAGAAGCTTCATTCAGCCATTTAGAACCTGTTACAAACGTCGTTTTCGCCGAAATCAGCTCGGTTTTCGCGTAATACAAGATCGTGTTTTCTGCAAAAATGGCCGATTTAAATTGCGAAAGAAGCGTTTTAGAAGCTTCATTCAGCCATTTAGAACCTGTTACAAACGTAGTTTTCGCCGAAATCAGCTCGGTTTTCGCGTAATACAAGATCGTGTTTTCTGCAAAAATGGCCGATTTAAATTGCGAAAGAAGCGTTTTAGAAGCTTCATTCAGTCATTTAGAACCTGTTACAAACGTCGTTTTCGACGAAATCAGCTCGGTTTTCGCGTAATACAAGATCGTGTTTTCTGCAAAAACGGCCGATTTAAATTGCGAAAGAAGCGTTTTAGAAGCTTCATTCAGCCATTTAGAACCTGTTACAAACGTCGTTTTCGCCGAAATCAGCTCGGTTTTCGCGTAATACAAGATCGTGTTTTCTGCAAAAACGGCCGATTTAAATTGCGAAAGAAGCGTTTTAGAAGCTTCATTCAGTCATTTAGAACCTGTTACAAACGTCGTTTTCGCCGAAATCAGCTCGGTTTTCGCGTAATACAAGATCGTGTTTTCTGCAAAAACGGCCGATTTAAATTGCGAAAGAAGCGTTTTAGAAGCTTCATTCAGTCATTTAGAACCTGTAACAAACGTCGTTTTCGCCGAAATCAGCTCGGTTTTCGCGTAATACAAGATCGTGTTTTCTGCAAAAACGGCCGATTTAAATTGCGAAAGAAGCGTTTTAGAAGCTTCATTCAGCCATTTAGAACCTGTTACAAACGTCGTTTTCGCCGAAATCAGCTCGGTTTTCGCGTAATACAAGATCGTGTTTTCTGCAAAAACGGCCGATTTAAATTGCGAAAGAAGCGTTTTAGAAGCTTCATTCAGCCATTTAGAACCTGTTACAAACGTCGTTTTCGCCGAAATCAGCTCGGTTTTCGCGTAATACAAGATCGTGTTTTCTGCAAAAACGGCCGATTTAAATTGCGAAAGAAGCGTTTTAGAAGCTTCATTCAGCCATTTAGAACCTGTTACAAACGTCGTTTTCGCCGAAATAGGCTCGGTTTTCGCGTAATACAAGATCGTGTTTTCTGCAAAAACGGCCGATTTAAATTGCGAAAGAAGCGTTTTAGAAGCTTCATTCAGCCATTTAGAACCTGTTACAAACGTCGTTTTCGCCGAAATCGGCTCGGTTTTCGCGTAATACAAGATCGTGTTTTCTGCAAAAACGGCCGATTTAAATTGCGAAAGAAGCGTTTTAGAAGCTTCATTCAGCCATTTAGAACCTGTTACAAACGTCGTTTTCGCCGAAATCAGCTCGGTTTTCGCGTAATACAAGATCGTGTTTTCTGTAAAAACGGCCGATTTAAATTGCGAAAGAAGCGTTTGAGAAGCTTCATTCAGCCATTTAGAACCTGTTACAAACGTCGTTTTCGCCGAAATCAGCTCGGTTTTCGCGTAATACAAGATCGTGTTTTCTGCAAAAATGGCCGATTTAAATTGCGAAAGAAGCGTTTTAGAAGCTTCATTCAGCCATTTAGAACCTGTTACAAACGTAGTTTTCGCCGAAATCAGCTCGGTTTTCGCGTAATACAAGATCGTGTTTTCTGCAAAAATGGCCGATTTAAATTGCGAAAGAAGCGTTTTAGAAGCTTCATTCAGTCATTTAGAACCTGTTACAAACGTCGTTTTCGACGAAATCAGCTCGGTTTTCGCGTAATACAAGATCGTGTTTTCTGCAAAAACGGCCGATTTAAATTGCGAAAGAAGCGTTTTAGAAGCTTCATTCAGCCATTTAGAACCTGTTACAAACGTCGTTTTCGCCGAAATCAGCTCGGTTTTCGCGTAATACAAGATCGTGTTTTCTGCAAAAACGGCCGATTTAAATTGCGAAAGAAGCGTTTTAGAAGCTTCATTCAGTCATTTAGAACCTGTTACAAACGTCGTTTTCGCCGAAATCAGCTCGGTTTTCGCGTAATACAAGATCGTGTTTTCTGCAAAAACGGCCGATTTAAATTGCGAAAGAAGCGTTTTAGAAGCTTCATTCAGTCATTTAGAACCTGTAACAAACGTCGTTTTCGCCGAAATCAGCTCGGTTTTCGCGTAATACAAGATCGTGTTTTCTGCAAAAACGGCCGATTTAAATTGCGAAAGAAGCGTTTTAGAAGCTTCATTCAGCCATTTAGAACCTGTTACAAACGTCGTTTTAGCCGAAATCAGCTCGGTTTTCGCGTAATACAAGATCGTGTTTTCTGCAAAAACGGCCGATTTAAATTGCGAAAGAAGCGTTTTAGAAGCTTCATTCAGCCATTTAGAACCTGTTACAAACGTCGTTTTCGCCGAAATCAGCTCGGTTTTCGCGTAATACAAGATCGTGTTTTCTGCAAAAACGGCCGATTTAAATTGCGAAAGAAGCGTTTTAGAAGCTTCATTCAGTCATTTAGAACCTGTAACAAACGTCGTTTTCGCCGAAATCAGCTCGGTTTTCGCGTAATACAAGATCGTGTTTTCTGCAAAAACGGCCGATTTAAATTGCGAAAGAAGCGTTTTAGAAGCTTCATTCAGCCATTTAGAACCTGTTACAAACGTCGTTTTCGCCGAAATCAGCTCGGTTTTCGCGTAATACAAGATCGTGTTTTCTGCAAAAATGGCCGATTTAAATTGCGAAAGAAGCGTTTTAGAAGCTTCATTCAGTCATTTAGAACCTGTTACAAACGTCGTTTTCGACGAAATCAGCTCGGTTTTCGCGTAATACAAGATCGTGTTTTCTGCAAAAACGGCCGATTTAAATTGCGAAAGAAGCGTTTTAGAAGCTTCATTCAGTCATTTAGAACCTGTAACAAACGTCGTTTTCGCCGAAATCAGCTCGGTTTTCGCGTAATACAAGATCGTGTTTTCTGCAAAAACGGCCGATTTAAATTGCGAAAGAAGCGTTTTAGAAGCTTCATTCAGCCATTTAGAACCTGTTACAAACGTCGTTTTCGCCGAAATCAGCTCGGTTTTCGCGTAATACAAGATCGTGTTTTCTGCAAAAACGGCCGATTTAAATTGCGAAAGAAGCGTTTTAGAAGCTTCATTCAGCCATTTAGAACCTGTTACAAACGTCGTTTTCGCCGAAATCAGCTCGGTTTTCGCGTAATACAAGATCGTGTTTTCTGCAAAAACGGCCGATTTAAATTGCGAAAGAAGCGTTTTAGAAGCTTCATTCAGCCATTTAGAACCTGTTACAAACGTCGTTTTCGCCGAAATCAGCTCGGTTTTCGCGTAATACAAGATCGTGTTTTCTGCAAAAACGGCCGATTTAAATTGCGAAAGAAGCGTTTTAGAAGCTTCATTCAGCCATTTAGAACCTGTTACAAACGTCGTATTCGCCGAAATCAGCTCGGTTTTCGCGTAATACAAGATCGTGTTTTCTGCAAAAACGGCCGATTTAAATTGCGAAAGAAGCGTTTTAGAAGCTTCATTCAGCCATTTAGAACCTGTTACAAACGTCGTTTTCGCCGAAATCAGCTCGGTTTTCGCGTAATACAAGATCGTGTTTTCTGCAAAAATGGCCGATTTAAATTGCGAAAGAAGCGTTTTAGAAGCTTCATTCAGCCATTTAGAACCTGTTACAAACGTAGTTTTCGCCGAAATCAGCTCGGTTTTCGCGTAATACAAGATCGTGTTTTCTGCAAAAATGGCCGATTTAAATTGCGAAAGAAGCGTTTTAGAAGCTTCATTCAGTCATTTAGAACCTGTTACAAACGTCGTTTTCGACGAAATCAGCTCGGTTTTCGCGTAATACAAGATCGTGTTTTCTGCAAAAACGGCCGATTTAAATTGCGAAAGAAGCGTTTTAGAAGCTTCATTCAGTCATTTAGAACCTGTAACAAACGTCGTTTTCGCCGAAATCAGCTCGGTTTTCGCGTAATACAAGATCGTGTTTTCTGCAAAAACGGCCGATTTAAATTGCGAAAGAAGCGTTTTAGAAGCTTCATTCAGCCATTTAGAACCTGTTACAAACGTCGTTTTCGCCGAAATCAGCTCGGTTTTCGCGTAATACAAGATCGTGTTTTCTGCAAAAACGGACGATTTAAATTGCGAGAGAAGCGTTTTAGAAGCTTCATTCAGCCATTTAGAACCTGTTACAAACGTCGTTTTCGCCGAAATCAGCTCGGTTTTCGCGTAATACAAGATCGTGTTTTCTGCAAAAACGGCCGATTTAAATTGCGAAAGAAGCGTTTTAGAAGCTTCATTCAGCCATTTAGAACCTGTTACAAACGTCGTTTTCGCCGAAATCAGCTCGGTTTTCGCGTAATACAAGATCGTGTTTTCTGCAAAAACGGCCGATTTAAATTGCGAAAGAAGCGTTTTAGAAGCTTCATTCAGCCATTTAGAACCTGTTACAAACGTCGTTTTCGCCGAAATCAGCTCGGTTTTCGCGTAATACAAGATCGTGTTTTCTGCAAAAACGGCCGATTTAAATTGCGAAAGAAGCGTTTTAGAAGCTTCATTCAGTCATTTAGAACCTGTTACAAACGTCGTTTTCGCCGAAATCAGCTCGGTTTTCGCGTAATACAAGATCGTGTTTTCTGCAAAAACGGCCGATTTAAATTGCGAGAGAAGCGTTTTAGAAGCTTCATTCAGCCATTTAGAACCTGTTACAAACGTCGTTTTCGCCGAAATCAGCTCGGTTTTCGCGTAATACAAGATCGTGTTTTCTGCAAAAATGGCCGATTTAAATTGCGAAAGAAGCGTTTTAGAAGCTTCATTCAGTCATTTAGAACCTGTTACAAACGTCGTTTTCGCCGAAATCAGCTCGGTTTTCGCGTAATACAAGATCGTGTTTTCTGCAAAAACGGCCGATTTAAATTGCGAAAGAAGCGTTTTAGAAGCTTCATTCAGTCATTTAGAACCTGTAACAAACGTCGTTTTCGCCGAAATCAGCTCGGTTTTCGCGTAATACAAGATCGTGTTTTCTGCAAAAACGGCCGATTTAAATTGCGAAAGAAGCGTTTTAGAAGCTTCATTCAGCCATTTAGAACCTGTTACAAACGTCGTTTTCGCCGAAATCAGCTCGGTTTTCGCGTAATACAAGATCGTGTTTTCTGCAAAAACGGCCGATTTAAATTGCGAAAGAAGCGTTTTAGAAGCTTCATTCAGCCATTTAGAACCTGTTACAAACGTCGTTTTCGCCGAAATCAGCTCGGTTTTCGCGTAATACAAGATCGTGTTTTCTGCAAAAACGGCCGATTTAAATTGCGAAAGAAGCGTTTTAGAAGCTTCATTCAGCCATTTAGAACCTGTTACAAACGTCGTTTTCGCCGAAATCAGCTCGGTTTTCGCGTAATACAAGATCGTGTTTTCTGCAAAAACGGCCGATTTAAATTGCGAAAGAAGCGTTTTAGAAGCTTCATTCAGCCATTTAGAACCTGTTACAAACGTCGTTTTCGCCGAAATCAGCTCGGTTTTCGCGTAATACAAGATCGTGTTTTCTGCAAAAACGGCCGATTTAAATTGCGAAAGAAGCGTTTTAGAAGCTTCATTCAGTCATTTAGAACCTGTAACAAACGTCGTTTTCGCCGAAATCAGCTCGGTTTTCGCGTAATACAAGATCGTGTTTTCTGCAAAAACGGCCGATTTAAATTGCGAAAGAAGCGTTTTAGAAGCTTCATTCAGCCATTTAGAACCTGTTACAAACGTCGTTTTCGCCGAAATCAGCTCGGTTTTCGCGTAATACAAGATCGTGTTTTCTGCAAAAACGGCCGATTTAAATTGCGAAAGAAGCGTTTTAGAAGCTTCATTCAGCCATTTAGAACCTGTTACAAACGTCGTTTTAGCCGAAATCAGCTCGGTTTTCGCGTAATACAAGATCGTGTTTTCTGCAAAAACGGCCGATTTAAATTGCGAAAGAAGCGTTTTAGAAGCTTCATTCAGCCATTTAGAACCTGTTACAAACGTTGTTTTCGCCGAAATCAGCTCGGTTTTCGCGTAATACAAGATCGTGTTTTCTGCAAAAACGGCCGATTTAAATTGCGAAAGAAGCGTTTTAGAAGCTTCATTCAGCCATTTAGAACCTGTTACAAACGTCGTTTTAGCCGAAATCAGCTCGGTTTTCGCGTAATACAAGATCGTGTTTTCTGCAAAAACGGCCGATTTAAATTGCGAAAGAAGCGTTTTAGAAGCTTCATTCAGCCATTTAGAACCTGTTACAAACGTCGTTTTCGCCGAAATCAGCTCGGTTTTCGCGTAATACAAGATCGTGTTTTCTGCAAAAATGGCCGATTTAAATTGCGAACGAAGCGTTTTAGAAGCTTCATTCAGCCATTTAGAACCTGTTACAAACGTCGTTTTGGCCGAAATGAGCTCGGTTTTCGCGTAATACAAGATCGTGTTTTCTGCAAAAACGGCCGTTGTCTGATGCGAAAGAAGCCCTTTAGGATCTTCATTAGCAGATTTAGAACCTGTTACAAAAGTCGTTTTCGCCGAAATCAGCTCGGTTTTCGCGTAATACAAGATCGTGTTTTCTGCAAAAACGGCCGATTTAAATTGCGAAAGAAGCGTTTGAGAAGCTTCATTCAGCCATTTAGAACCTGTTACAAACGTCGTTTTCGCCGAAATCAGCTCGGTTTTCGCGTAATACAAGATCGTGTTTTCTGCAAAAACGGCCGATTTAAATTGCGAAAGAAGCGTTTTAGAAGCTTCATTCAGCCATTTAGAACCTGTTACAAACGTCGTTTTAGCCGAAATCAGCTCGGTTTTCGCGTAATACAAGATCGTGTTTTCTGCAAAAACGGCCGATTTAAATTGCGAAAGAAGCGTTTTAGAAGCTTCATTCAGCCATTTAGAACCTGTTACAAACGTCGTTTTCGCCGAAATCAGCTCGGTTTTCGCGTAATACAAGATCGTGTTTTCTGCAAAAATGGCCGATTTAAATTGCGAACGAAGCGTTTTAGAAGCTTCATTCAGCCATTTAGAACCTGTTACAAACGTCGTTTTGGCCGAAATGAGCTCGGTTTTCGCGTAATACAAGATCGTGTTTTCTGCAAAAACGGCCGATTTAAATTGCGAAAGAAGCGTTTTAGAAGCTTCATTCAGCCATTTAGAACCTGTTACAAACGTCGTTTTCGCCGAAATCAGCTCGGTTTTCGCGTAATACAAGATCGTGTTTTCTGCAAAAACGGCCGATTTAAATTGCGAAAGAAGCGTTTTAGAAGCTTCATTCAGCCATTTAGAACCTGTTACAAACGTCGTTTTCGCCGAAATCAGCTCGGTTTTCGCGTAATACAAGATCGTGTTTTCTGCAAAAACGGCCGATTTAAATTGCGAAAGAAGCGTTTTAGAAGCTTCATTCAGCCATTTAGAACCTGTTACAAACGTCGTTTTAGCCGAAATCAGCTCGGTTTTCGCGTAATACAAGATCGTGTTTTCTGCAAAAATGGCCGATTTAAATTGCGAAAGAAGCGTTTTAGAAGCTTCATTCAGCCATTTAGAACCTGTTACAAACGTCGTTTTCGCCGAAATCAGCTCGGTTTTCGCGTAATACAAGATCGTGTTTTCTGCAAAAACGGCCGATTTAAATTGCGAAAGAAGCGTTTTAGAAGCTTCATTCAGCCATTTAGAACCTGTTACAAACGTCGTTTTCGCCGAAATCAGCTCGGTTTTCGCGTAATACAAGATCGTGTTTTCTGCAAAAACGGCCGATTTAAATTGCGAAAGAAGCGTTTGAGAAGCTTCATTCAGCCATTTAGAACCTGTTACAAACGTCGTTTTCGCCGAAATCAGCTCGGTTTTCGCGTAATACAAGATCGTGTTTTCTGCAAAAATGGCCGATTTAAATTGCGAAAGAAGCGTTTTAGAAGCTTCATTCAGCCATTTAGAACCTGTTACAAACGTAGTTTTCGCCGAAATCAGCTCGGTTTTCGCGTAATACAAGATCGTGTTTTCTGCAAAAATGGCCGATTTAAATTGCGAAAGAAGCGTTTTAGAAGCTTCATTCAGTCATTTAGAACCTGTTACAAACGTCGTTTTCGACGAAATCAGCTCGGTTTTCGCGTAATACAAGATCGTGTTTTCTGCAAAAACGGCCGATTTAAATTGCGAAAGAAGCGTTTTAGAAGCTTCATTCAGCCATTTAGAACCTGTTACAAACGTCGTTTTCGCCGAAATCAGCTCGGTTTTCGCGTAATACAAGATCGTGTTTTCTGCAAAAACGGCCGATTTAAATTGCGAAAGAAGCGTTTTAGAAGCTTCATTCAGTCATTTAGAACCTGTTACAAACGTCGTTTTCGCCGAAATCAGCTCGGTTTTCGCGTAATACAAGATCGTGTTTTCTGCAAAAACGGCCGATTTAAATTGCGAAAGAAGCGTTTTAGAAGCTTCATTCAGTCATTTAGAACCTGTAACAAACGTCGTTTTCGCCGAAATCAGCTCGGTTTTCGCGTAATACAAGATCGTGTTTTCTGCAAAAACGGCCGATTTAAATTGCGAAAGAAGCGTTTTAGAAGCTTCATTCAGCCATTTAGAACCTGTTACAAACGTCCGTTTCGCCGAAATCAGCTCGGTTTTCGCGTAATACAAGATCGTGTTTTCTGCAAAAACGGCCGATTTAAATTGCGAAAGAAGCGTTTTTAGAAGCTTCATTCAGCCATTTAGAACCTGTTACAAACGTCGTTTTCGCCGAAATCAGCTCGGTTTTCGCGTAATACAAGATCGTGTTTTCTGCAAAAACGCCGATTTAAATTGCGAAGAAGCGTTTTAGAAGCTTCATTCAGCCATTTAGAACCTGTTTACAACGTCGTTTTCGCCGAAATAGGCTCGGTTTTCGCGTAATACAAGATCGTGTTTTCTGCAAAAAACGGCCGATTTAAATTGCGAAAGAAGCGTTTTAGAAGCTTCATTCAGCCATTTAGAACCTGTTACAAACGTCGTTTTCGCCGAAATCGGCTCGGTTTTTCGCGTAATACAAGATCGTGTTTTTCTGCAAAAACGGCCGATTTAAATTGCGAAGAAGCGTTTTAGAAGCTTCATTCAGCCATTTAGAACCTGTTTACAAACGTCGTTTTTCGCCGAAATCAGCTCAGTTTTCGCGTAATACAAGATCGTGTTTTCTGTAAAAACGCCGATTTAAATTGCGAAAGAAGCGTTTGAGAAGCTTCATTCAGCCATTTAGAACCTGTTACAAACGTCGTTTCGCCGAAATCAGCTCGGTTTTCGCGTAATACAAGATCGTGTTTTCTGCAAAAAATGGCCGATTTAAATTGCGAAAGAAGCGTTTTAGAAGCTTCATTCAGCCATTTAGAACCTGTTACAAACGTAGTTTTCGCCGAAATCAGCTCGGTTTTCGCGTAATACAAGATCGTGTTTTCTGCAAAAATGGCCGATTTAAATTGCGAAAGAAGCGTTTTAGAAGCTTCATTCAGTCATTTAGAACCTGTTACAAACGTCGTTTTCGACGAAATCAGCTCGGTTTTCGCGTATACAAGATCGTGTTTTCTGCAAAAACGGCCGATTTAAATTGCGAAAGAAGCGTTTTAGAAGCTTCATTCAGCCATTTAGAACCTGTTACAAACGTCGTTTTCGCCGAAATCAGCTCGGTTTTCGCGTAATACAAGATCGTGTTTTCTGCAAAAACGGCCGATTTAAATTGCGAAAGAAGCGTTTTAGAAGCTTCATTCAGTCATTTAGAACCTGTTACAAACGTCGTTTTCGCCGAAATCAGCTCGGTTTTCGCGTAATACAAGATCGTGTTTTCTGCAAAAACGGCCGATTTAAATTGCGAAAGAAGCGTTTTAGAAGCTTCATTCAGTCATTTAGAACCTGTAACAAACGTCGTTTTCGCCGAAATCAGCCTCGGTTTTCGCGTAATACAAGATCGTGTTTTCTGCAAAAACGGCCGATTTAAATTGCGAAAGAAGCGTTTTAGAAGCTTCATTCAGCCATTTAGAACCTGTTACAAACGTCGTTTTAGCCGAAAATCAGCTCGGTTTTCGCGTAATACAAGATCGTGTTTTCTGCAAAAACGGCCGATTTAAATTGCGAAAGAAGCGTTTTAGAAGCTTCATTCAGCCATTTAGAACCTGTTACAAACGTCGTTTCGCCGAAATCAGCTCGGTTTTCGCGTAATACAAGATCGTGTTTTCTGCAAAAACGGCCGATTTAAATTGCGAAAGAAGCGTTTTAGAAGCTTCATTCAGTCATTTAGAACCTGTAACAAACGTCGTTTTCGCCGAAATCAGCTCGGTTTTCCGCGTAATACAAGATCGTGTTTCTGCAAAAACGGCCGATTTAAATTGCGAAAGAAGCGTTTTAGAAGCTTCATTCAGCCATTTAGACCTGTTACAAACGTCGTTTTCGCCGAAATCAGCTCGGTTTTCGCGTAATACAAGATCGTGTTTTCTGCAAAAATGGCCGATTTAAATTGCGAAAGAAGCGTTTTAGAAGCTTATTCAGTCATTTAGAACCTGTTACAAACGTCGTTTTCGACGAAATCAGCTCGGTTTTCGCGTAATACAAGATCGTGTTTTCTGCAAAAACGGCCGATTTAAATTGCGAAAGAAGCGTTTTAGAAGCTTCATTATCCCATTTAGAACCTGTAACAAACGTCGTTTTCGCCGAAATCAGCTCGGTTTTCGCGTAATACAAGATCGTGTTTTCTGCAAAAACGGCCGATTTAAATTGCGAAAGAAGCGTTTTAGAAGCTTCATTCAGCCATTTAGAACCTGTTACAAACGTCGTTTTCGCCGAAATCAGCTCGGTTTTCGCGTAATACAAGATCGTGTTTTCTGCAAAAACGGCCGATTTAAATTGCGAAAGAAGCGTTTTAGAAGCTTCATTCAGCCATTTAGAACCTGTTACAAACGTCGTTTTCGCCGAAATCAGCTCGGTTTTCGCGTAATACAAGATCGTGTTTTCTGCAAAAACGGCCGATTTAAATTGCGAAAGAAGCGTTTTAGAAGCTTCATTCAGCCATTTAGAACCTGTTACAAACGTCGTTTTCGCCGAAATCAGCTCGGTTTTCGCGTAATACAAGATCGTGTTTTCTGCAAAAACGGCCGATTTAAATTGCGAAAGAAGCGTTTTAGAAGCTTCATTCAGCCATTTAGAACCTGTTACAAACGTCGTATTCGCCGAAATCAGCTCGGTTTTCGCGTAATACAAGATCGTGTTTTCTGCAAAAACGGCCGATTTAAATTGCGAAAGAAGCGTTTTAGAAGCTTCATTCAGCCATTTAGAACCTGTTACAAACGTCGTTTTCGCCGAAATCAGCTCGGTTTTCGCGTAATACAAGATCGTGTTTTCTGCAAAAATGGCCGATTTAAATTGCGAAAGAAGCGTTTTAGAAGCTTCATTCAGCCATTTAGAACCTGTTACAAACGTAGTTTTCGCCGAAATCAGCTCGGTTTTCGCGTAATACAAGATCGTGTTTTCTGCAAAAATGGCCGATTTAAATTGCGAAAGAAGCGTTTTAGAAGCTTCATTCAGTCATTTAGAACCTGTTACAAACGTCGTTTTCGACGAAATCAGCTCGGTTTTCGCGTAATACAAGATCGTGTTTTCTGCAAAAACGGCCGATTTAAATTGCGAAAGAAGCGTTTTAGAAGCTTCATTCAGTCATTTAGAACCTGTAACAAACGTCGTTTTCGCCGAAATCAGCTCGGTTTTCGCGTAATACAAGATCGTGTTTTCTGCAAAAACGGCCGATTTAAATTGCGAAAGAAGCGTTTTAGAAGCTTCATTCAGCCATTTAGAACCTGTTACAAACGTCGTTTTCGCCGAAATCAGCTCGGTTTTCGCGTAATACAAGATCGTGTTTTCTGCAAAAACGGACGATTTAAATTGCGAGAGAAGCGTTTTAGAAGCTTCATTCAGCCATTTAGAACCTGTTACAAACGTCGTTTCGCCGAAATCAGCTCGGTTTTCGCGTAATACAAGATCGTGTTTTCTGCAAAAACGGCCGATTTAAATTGCGAAAGAAGCGTTTTAGAAGCTTCATTCAGCCATTTAGAACCTGTTACAAACGTCGTTTTCGCCGAAATCAGCTCGGTTTTCGCGTAATACAAGATCGTGTTTTCTGCAAAAACGGCCGATTTAAATTGCGAAAGAAGCGTTTTAGAAGCTTCATTCAGCCATTTAGAACCTGTTACAAACGTCGTTTTCGCCGAAATCAGCTCGGTTTTCGCGTAATACAAGATCGTGTTTTCTGCAAAAACGGCCGATTTAAATTGCGAAAGAAGCGTTTTAGAAGCTTCATTCAGTCATTTAGAACCTGTTACAAACGTCGTTTTCGCCGAAATCAGCTCGGTTTTCGCGTAATACAAGATCGTGTTTTCTGCAAAAACGGCCGATTTAAATTGCGAGAGAAGCGTTTTAGAAGCTTCATTCAGCCATTTAGAACCTGTTACAAACGTCGTTTTCGCCGAAATCAGCTCGGTTTTCGCGTAATACAAGATCGTGTTTTCTGCAAAAATGGCCGATTTAAATTGCGAAAGAAGCGTTTTAGAAGCTTCATTCAGTCATTTAGAACCTGTTACAAACGTCGTTTTCGCCGAAATCAGCTCGGTTTTCGCGTAATACAAGATCGTGTTTTCTGCAAAAACGGCCGATTTAAATTGCGAAAGAAGCGTTTTAGAAGCTTCATTCAGTCATTTAGAACCTGTAACAAACGTCGTTTTCGCCGAAATCAGCTCGGTTTTCGCGTAATACAAGATCGTGTTTTCTGCAAAAACGGCCGATTTAAATTGCGAAAGAAGCGTTTTAGAAGCTTCATTCAGCCATTTAGAACCTGTTACAAACGTCGTTTTCGCCGAAATCAGCTCGGTTTTCGCGTAATACAAGATCGTGTTTTCTGCAAAAACGGCCGATTTAAATTGCGAAAGAAGCGTTTTAGAAGCTTCATTCAGCCATTTAGAACCTGTTACAAACGTCGTTTTCGCCGAAATCAGCTCGGTTTTCGCGTAATACAAGATCGTGTTTTCTGCAAAAACGGCCGATTTAAATTGCGAAAGAAGCGTTTTAGAAGCTTCATTCAGCCATTTAGAACCTGTTACAAACGTCGTTTTCGCCGAAATCAGCTCGGTTTTCGCGTAATACAAGATCGTGTTTTCTGCAAAAACGGCCGATTTAAATTGCGAAAGAAGCGTTTTAGAAGCTTCATTCAGCCATTTAGAACCTGTTACAAACGTCGTTTTCGCCGAAATCAGCTCGGTTTTCGCGTAATACAAGATCGTGTTTTCTGCAAAAACGGCCGATTTAAATTGCGAAAGAAGCGTTTTAGAAGCTTCATTCAGCCATTTAGAACCTGTTACAAACGTCGTTTTCGCCGAAATCAGCTCGGTTTTCGCGTAATACAAGATCGTGTTTTCTGCAAAACGGCCGATTTAAATTGCGAAAGAAGCGTTTTAGAAGCTTCATTCAGCCATTTAGAACCTGTTACAAACGTCGTTTTCGCCGAAATCAGCTCGGTTTTCGCGTAATACAAGATCGTGTTTTCTGCAAAAACGGCCGATTTAAATTGCGAAAGAAGCGTTTTAGAAGCTTCATTCAGTCATTTAGAACCTGTAACAAACGTCGTTTTCGCCGAAATCAGCTCGGTTTTCGCGTAATACAAGATCGTGTTTTCTGCAAAAACGGCCGATTTAAATTGCGAAAGAAGCGTTTTAGAAGCTTCATTCAGCCATTTAGAACCTGTTACAAACGTCGTTTTCGCCGAATCAGCTCGGTTTTCGCGTAATACAAGATCGTGTTTTCTGCAAAAACGGCCGATTTAAATTGCGAAAGAAGCGTTTTAGAAGCTTCATTCAGCCATTTAGAACCTGTTACAAACGTCGTTTTAGCCGAAATCAGCTCGGTTTTCGCGTAATACAAGATCGTGTTTTCTGCAAAAACGGCCGATTTAAATTGCGAAAGAAGCGTTTTAGAAGCTTCATTCAGCCATTTAGAACCTGTTACAAACGTTGTTTTCGCCGAAATCAGCTCGGTTTTCGCGTAATACAAGATCGTGTTTTCTGCAAAAACGGCCGATTTAAATTGCGAAAGAAGCGTTTTAGAAGCTTCATTCAGCCATTTAGAACCTGTTACAAACGTCGTTTTAGCCGAAATCAGCTCGGTTTTCGCGTAATACAAGATCGTGTTTTCTGCAAAAACGGCCGATTTAAATTGCGAAAGAAGCGTTTTAGAAGCTTCATTCAGCCATTTAGAACCTGTTACAAACGTCGTTTTCGCCGAAATCAGCTCGGTTTTCGCGTAATACAAGATCGTGTTTTCTGCAAAAATGGCCGATTTAAATTGCGAACGAAGCGTTTTAGAAGCTTCATTCAGCCATTTAGAACCTGTTACAAACGTCGTTTTGGCCGAAATGAGCTCGGTTTTCGCGTAATACAAGATCGTGTTTTCTGCAAAAACGGCCGTTGTCTGATGCGAAAGAAGCCCTTTAGGATCTTCATTAGCAGATTTAGAACCTGTTACAAAAGTCGTTTTCGCCGAAATCAGCTCGGTTTTCGCGTAATACAAGATCGTGTTTTCTGCAAAAACGGCCGATTTAAATTGCGAAAGAAGCGTTTGAGAAGCTTCATTCAGCCATTTAGAACCTGTTACAAACGTCGTTTTCGCCGAAATCAGCTCGGTTTTCGCGTAATACAAGATCGTGTTTTCTGCAAAAATGGCCGATTTAAATTGCGAAAGAAGCGTTTTAGAAGCTTCATTCAGTCATTTAGAACCTGTTACAAACGTCGTTTTCGCCGAAATCAGCTCGGTTTTCGCGTAATACAAGATCGTGTTTTTCTGCAAAAACGGCCGATTTAAATTGCGAAAGAAGGGTTTTAGAAGCTTCATTCAGCCATTTAGAACCTGTTACAAACGCTCGTTTTCGCCGAAATCAGCTCGGTTTTCGCGTAATACAAGATCGTGTTTTCTGCAAAAACGGCCGATTTAAATTGCGAAAGAAGCGTTTTAGAAGCTTCATTCAGCCATTTAGAACCTGTTACAAACGTCGTTTTCGCCGAAATCAGCTCGGTTTTCGCGTAATACAAGATCGTGTTTTCTGCAAAAACGGACGATTTAAATTGCGAGAGAAGCGTTTTAGAAGCTTCATTCAGCCATTTAGAACCTGTTACAAACGTCGTTTTCGCCGAAATCAGCTCGGTTTTCGCGTAATACAAGATCGTGTTTTCTGCAAAAATGGCCGATTTAAATTGCGAAAGAAGCGTTTTAGAAGCTTCATTCAGCCATTTAGAACCTGTTACAAACGTCGTTTTCGCCGAAATCAGCTCGGTTTTCGCGTAATACAAGATCGTGTTTTCTGCAAAAACGGCCGATTTAAATTGCGAAAGAAGCGTTTTAGAAGCTTCATTCAGCCATTTAGAACCTGTTACAAACGTCGTTTTCGCCGAAATCAGCTCGGTTTTCGCGTAATACAAGATCGTGTTTTCTGCAAAAATGGCCGATTTAAATTGCGAAAGAAGGGTTTTAGAAGCTTCATTCAGCCATTTAGAACCTGTTACAAACGTCGTTTTCGCCGTAATCAGCTCGGTTTTCGCGTAATACAAGATCGTGTTTTCTGCAAAAATGGCCGATTTAAATTGCGAAAGAAGTGTTTTAGAAGCTTCATTCAGCCATTTAGAACCTGTTACAAACGTCGTTTTCGCCGAAATCAGCTCGGTTTTCGCGTAATACAAGATCGTGTTTTCTGCAAAAATGGCCGATTTAAATTGCGAAAGAAGGGTTTTAAAAGCTTCATTCAGCCATTTAGAACCTGTTACAAACGTCGTTTTCGCCGAAATCAGCTCGGTTTTCGCGTAATACAAGATCGTGTTTTCTGCAAAAACGGCCGATTTAAATTGCGAAAGAAGCGTTTTAGAAGCTTCATTCAGCCATTTAGAACCTGTTACAAACGTCGTTTTCGCCGAAATCAGCTCGGTTTTCGCGTAATACAAGATCGTGTTTTCTGCAAAAACGGACGATTTAAATTGCGAGAGAAGCGTTTTAGAAGCTTCATTCAGCCATTTAGAACCTGTTACAAACGTCGTTTTCGCCGAAATCAGCTCGGTTTTCGCGTAATACAAGATCGTGTTTTCTGCAAAAACGGCCGATTTAAATTGCGAAAGAAGCGTTTTAGAAGCTTCATTCAGCCATTTAGAACCTGTTACAAACGTCGTTTTCGCCGAAATCAGCTCGGTTTTCGCGTAATACAAGATCGTGTTTTCTGCAAAAACGGCCGATTTAAATTGCGAAAGAAGCGTTTTAGAAGCTTCATTCAGCCATTTAGAACCTGTTACAAACGTCGTTTTCGCCGAAATCAGCTCGGTTTTCGCGTAATACAAGATCGTGTTTTCTGCAAAAATGGCCGATTTAAATTGCGAAAGAAGCGTTTTAGAAGCTTCATTCAGCCATTTAGAACCTGTTACAAACGTAGTTTTCGCCGAAATCAGCTCGGTTTTCGCGTAATACAAGATCGTGTTTTCTGCAAAAATGGCCGATTTAAATTGCGAAAGAAGCGTTTTAGAAGCTTCATTCAGTCATTTAGAACCTGTTACAAACGTCGTTTTCGACGAAATCAGCTCGGTTTTCGCGTAATACAAGATCGTGTTTTCTGCAAAAACGGCCGATTTAAATTGCGAAAGAAGCGTTTTAGAAGCTTCATTCAGCCATTTAGAACCTGTTACAAACGTCGTTTTCGCCGAAATCAGCTCGGTTTTCGCGTAATACAAGATCGTGTTTTCTGCAAAAACGGCCGATTTAAATTGCGAAAGAAGCGTTTTAGAAGCTTCATTCAGTCATTTAGAACCTGTTACAAACGTCGTTTTCGCCGAAATCAGCTCGGTTTTCGCGTAATACAAGATCGTGTTTTCTGCAAAAACGGCCGATTTAAATTGCGAAAGAAGCGTTTTAGAAGCTTCATTCAGTCATTTAGAACCTGTAACAAACGTCGTTTTCGCCGAAATCAGCTCGGTTTTCGCGTAATACAAGATCGTGTTTTCTGCAAAAACGGCCGATTTAAATTGCGAAAGAAGCGTTTTAGAAGCTTCATTCAGCCATTTAGAACCTGTTACAAACGTCGTTTTCGCCGAAATCAGCTCGGTTTTCGCGTAATACAAGATCGTGTTTTCTGCAAAAACGGCCGATTTAAATTGCGAAAGAAGCGTTTTAGAAGCTTCATTCAGCCATTTAGAACCTGTTACAAACGTCGTTTTCGCCGAAATCAGCTCGGTTTTCGCGTAATACAAGATCGTGTTTTCTGCAAAAACGGCCGATTTAAATTGCGAAAGAAGCGTTTTAGAAGCTTCATTCAGCCATTTAGAACCTGTTACAAACGTCGTTTTCGCCGAAATAGGCTCGGTTTTCGCGTAATACAAGATCGTGTTTTCTGCAAAAACGGCCGATTTAAATTGCGAAAGAAGCGTTTTAGAAGCTTCATTCAGCCATTTAGAACCTGTTACAAACGTCGTTTTCGCCGAAATCGGCTCGGTTTTCGCGTAATACAAGATCGTGTTTTCTGCAAAAACGGCCGATTTAAATTGCGAAAGAAGCGTTTTAGAAGCTTCATTCAGCCATTTAGAACCTGTTACAAACGTCGTTTTCGCCGAAATAGGCTCGGTTTTCGCGTAATACAAGATCGTGTTTTCTGCAAAAACGGCCGATTTAAATTGCGAAAGAAGCGTTTTAGAAGCTTCATTCAGCCATTTAGAACCTGTTACAAACGTCGTTTTCGCCGAAATCGGCTCGGTTTTCGCGTAATACAAGATCGTGTTTTCTGCAAAAACGGCCGATTTAAATTGCGAAAGAAGCGTTTTAGAAGCTTCATTCAGCCATTTAGAACCTGTTACAAACGTCGTTTTCGCCGAAATCAGCTCGGTTTTGGCGTAATACAAGATCGTGTTTTCTGCAAAAACGGCCGATTTAAATTGCGAAAGAAGCGTTTGAGAAGCTTCATTCAGCCATTTAGAACCTGTTACAAACGTCGTTTTCGCCGAAATCAGCTCGGTTTTCGCGTAATACAAGATCGTGTTTTCTGCAAAAATGGCCGATTTAAATTGCGAAAGAAGCGTTTTAGAAGCTTCATTCAGCCATTTAGAACCTGTTACAAACGTAGTTTTCGCCGAAATCAGCTCGGTTTTCGCGTAATACAAGATCGTGTTTTCTGCAAAAATGGCCGATTTAAATTGCGAGAGAAGCGTTTTAGAAGCTTCATTCAGCCATTTAGAACCTGTTACAAACGTCGTTTTCGCCGAAATCAGCTCGGTTTTCGCGTAATACAAGATCGTGTTTTCTGCAAAAATGGCCGATTTAAATTGCGAAAGAAGCGTTTTAGAAGCTTCATTCAGCCATTTAGAACCTGTTACAAACGTCGTTTTCGCCGAAATCAGCTCGGTTTTCGCGTAATACAAGATCGTGTTTTCTGCAAAAACGGCCGATTTAAATTGCGAAAGAAGCGTTTTAGAAGCTTCATTCAGCCATTTAGAACCTGTTACAAACGTCGTTTTCGCCGAAATCAGCTCGGTTTTCGCGTAATACAAGATCGTGTTTTCTGCAAAAACGGCCGATTTAAATTGCGAAAGAAGCGTTTTAGAAGCTTCATTCAGCCATTTAGAACCTGTTACAAACGTCGTTTTCGCCGAAATAGGCTCGGTTTTCGCGTAATACAAGATCGTGTTTTCTGCAAAAACGGCCGATTTAAATTGCGAAAGAAGCGTTTTAGAAGCTTCATTCAGCCATTTAGAACCTGTTACAAACGTCGTTTTCGCCGAAATCGGCTCGGTTTTCGCGTAATACAAGATCGTGTTTTCTGCAAAAACGGCCGATTTAAATTGCGAAAGAAGCGTTTTAGAAGCTTCATTCAGCCATTTAGAACCTGTTACAAACGTCGTTTTCGCCGAAATCAGCTCGGTTTTCGCGTAATACAAGATCGTGTTTTCTGCAAAAACGGCCGATTTAAATTGCGAAAGAAGCGTTTGAGAAGCTTCATTCAGCCATTTAGAACCTGTTACAAACGTCGTTTTCGCCGAAATCAGCTCGGTTTTCGCGTAATACAAGATCGTGTTTTCTGCAAAAATGGCCGATTTAAATTGCGAAAGAAGCGTTTTAGAAGCTTCATTCAGCCATTTAGAACCTGTTACAAACGTAGTTTTCGCCGAAATCAGCTCGGTTTTCGCGTAATACAAGATCGTGTTTTCTGCAAAAATGGCCGATTTAAATTGCGAAAGAAGCGTTTTAGAAGCTTCATTCAGTCATTTAGAACCTGTTACAAACGTCGTTTTCGACGAAATCAGCTCGGTTTTCGCGTAATACAAGATCGTGTTTTCTGCAAAAACGGCCGATTTAAATTGCGAAAGAAGCGTTTTAGAAGCTTCATTCAGCCATTTAGAACCTGTTACAAACGTCGTTTTCGCCGAAATCAGCTCGGTTTTCGCGTAATACAAGATCGTGTTTTCTGCAAAAACGGCCGATTTAAATTGCGAAAGAAGCGTTTTAGAAGCTTCATTCAGTCATTTAGAACCTGTTACAAACGTCGTTTTCGCCGAAATCAGCTCGGTTTTCGCGTAATACAAGATCGTGTTTTCTGCAAAAACGGCCGATTTAAATTGCGAAAGAAGCGTTTTAGAAGCTTCATTCAGTCATTTAGAACCTGTAACAAACGTCGTTTTCGCCGAAATCAGCTCGGTTTTCGCGTAATACAAGATCGTGTTTTCTGCAAAAACGGCCGATTTAAATTGCGAAAGAAGCGTTTTAGAAGCTTCATTCAGCCATTTAGAACCTGTTACAAACGTCGTTTTAGCCGAAATCAGCTCGGTTTTCGCGTAATACAAGATCGTGTTTTCTGCAAAAACGGCCGATTTAAATTGCGAAAGAAGCGTTTTAGAAGCTTCATTCAGCCATTTAGAACCTGTTACAAACGTCGTTTTCGCCGAAATCAGCTCGGTTTTCGCGTAATACAAGATCGTGTTTTCTGCAAAAACGGCCGATTTAAATTGCGAAAGAAGCGTTTTAGAAGCTTCATTCAGTCATTTAGAACCTGTAACAAACGTCGTTTTCGCCGAAATCAGCTCGGTTTTCGCGTAATACAAGATCGTGTTTTCTGCAAAAACGGCCGATTTAAATTGCGAAAGAAGCGTTTTAGAAGCTTCATTCAGCCATTTAGAACCTGTTACAAACGTCGTTTTCGCCGAAATCAGCTCGGTTTTCGCGTAATACAAGATCGTGTTTTCTGCAAAAACGGCCGATTTAAATTGCGAAAGAAGCGTTTTAGAAGCTTCATTCAGCCATTTAGAACCTGTTACAAACGTCGTTTTCGCCGAAATCAGCTCGGTTTTCGCGTAATACAAGATCGTGTTTTCTGCAAAAACGGCCGATTTAAATTGCGAAAGAAGCGTTTTAGAAGCTTCATTCAGCCATTTAGAACCTGTTACAAACGTCGTTTTCGCCGAAATCAGCTCGGTTTTCGCGTAATACAAGATCGTGTTTTCTGCAAAAATGGCCGATTTAAATTGCGAACGAAGCGTTTTAGAAGCTTCATTCAGCCATTTAGAACCTGTTACAAACGTCGTTTTGGCCGAAATGAGCTCGGTTTTCGCGTAATACAAGATCGTGTTTTCTGCAAAAACGGCCGTTGTCTGATGCGAAAGAAGCCCTTTAGGATCTTCATTAGCAGATTTAGAACCTGTTACAAAAGTCGTTTTCGCCGAAATCAGCTCGGTTTTCGCGTAATACAAGATCGTGTTTTCTGCAAAAATGGCCGATTTAAATTGCGAAAGAAGCGTTTTAGAAGCTTCATTCAGCCATTTAGAACCTGTTACAAACGTCGTTTTCGCCGAAATCAGCTCGGTTTTCGCGTAATACAAGATCGTGTTTTCTGCAAAAACGGCCGATTTAAATTGCGAAAGAAGCGTTTGAGAAGCTTCATTCAGCCATTTAGAACCTGTTACAAACGTCGTTTTCGCCGAAATCAGCTCGGTTTTCGCGTAATACAAGATCGTGTTTTCTGCAAAAATGGCCGATTTAAATTGCGAAAGAAGCGTTTTAGAAGCTTCATTCAGTCATTTAGAACCTGTTACAAACGTCGTTTTCGCCGAAATCAGCTCGGTTTTCGCGTAATACAAGATCGTGTTTTCTGCAAAAATGGCCGATTTAAATTGCGAAAGAAGCGTTTTAGAAGCTTCATTCAGTCATTTAGAACCTGTTACAAACGTCGTTTTCGCCGAAATCAGCTCGGTTTTCGCGTAATACAAGATCGTGTTTTCTGCAAAAACGGCCGATTTAAATTGCGAAAGAAGCGTTTTAGAAGCTTCATTCAGTCATTTAGAACCTGTAACAAACGTCGTTTTCGCCGAAATCAGCTCGGTTTTCGCGTAATACAAGATCGTGTTTTCTGCAAAAACGGCCGATTTAAATTGCGAAAGAAGCGTTTTAGAAGCTTCATTCAGCCATTTAGAACCTGTTACAAACGTCGTTTTCGCCGAAATCAGCTCGGTTTTCGCGTAATACAAGATCGTGTTTTCTGCAAAAACGGCCGATTTAAATTGCGAAAGAAGCGTTTTAGAAGCTTCATTCAGCCATTTAGAACCTGTTACAAACGTCGTTTTCGCCGAAATCAGCTCGGTTTTCGCGTAATACAAGATCGTGTTTTCTGCAAAAACGGCCGATTTAAATTGCGAAAGAAGCGTTTTAGAAGCTTCATTCAGCCATTTAGAACCTGTTACAAACGTCGTTTTCGCCGAAATCAGCTCGGTTTTCGCGTAATACAAGATCGTGTTTTCTGCAAAAACGGCCGATTTAAATTGCGAAAGAAGCGTTTTAGAAGCTTCATTCAGCCATTTAGAACCTGTTACAAACGTCGTTTTCGCCGAAATCAGCTCGGTTTTCGCGTAATACAAGATCGTGTTTTCTGCAAAAACGGCCGATTTAAATTGCGAAAGAAGCGTTTTAGAAGCTTCATTCAGCCATTTAGAACCTGTTACAAACGTCGTTTTCGCCGAAATCAGCTCGGTTTTCGCGTAATACAAGATCGTGTTTTCTGCAAAAACGGCCGATTTAAATTGCGAAAGAAGCGTTTTAGAAGCTTCATTCAGTCATTTAGAACCTGTTACAAACGTCGTTTTCGCCGAAATCAGCTCGGTTTTCGCGTAATACAAGATCGTGTTTTTCTGCAAAAACGGCCGATTTAAATTGCGAAAGAAGGGTTTTAGAAGCTTCATTCAGCCATTTAGAACCTGTTACAAACGCTCGTTTTCGCCGAAATCAGCTCGGTTTTCGCGTAATACAAGATCGTGTTTTCTGCAAAAACGGCCGATTTAAATTGCGAAAGAAGCGTTTTAGAAGCTTCATTCAGCCATTTAGAACCTGTTACAAACGTCGTTTTCGCCGAAATCAGCTCGGTTTTCGCGTAATACAAGATCGTGTTTTCTGCAAAAACGGACGATTTAAATTGCGAGAGAAGCGTTTTAGAAGCTTCATTCAGCCATTTAGAACCTGTTACAAACGTCGTTTTCGCCGAAATCAGCTCGGTTTTCGCGTAATACAAGATCGTGTTTTCTGCAAAAATGGCCGATTTAAATTGCGAAAGAAGCGTTTTAGAAGCTTCAATCAGCCATTTAGAACCTGTTACAAACGTCGTTTTCGCCGAAATCAGCTCGGTTTTCGCGTAATACAAGATCGTGTTTTCTGCAAAAACGGCCGATTTAAATTGCGAAAGAAGCGTTTTAGAAGCTTCATTCAGCCATTTAGAACCTGTTACAAACGTCGTTTTCGCCGAAATCAGCTCGGTTTTCGCGTAATACAAGATCGTGTTTTCTGCAAAAATGGCCGATTTAAATTGCGAAAGAAGGGTTTTAGAAGCTTCATTCAGCCATTTAGAACCTGTTACAAACGTCGTTTTCGCCGTAATCAGCTCGGTTTTCGCGTAATACAAGATCGTGTTTTCTGCAAAAATGGCCGATTTAAATTGCGAAAGAAGTGTTTTAGAAGCTTCATTCAGCCATTTAGAACCTGTTACAAACGTCGTTTTCGCCGAAATCAGCTCGGTTTTCGCGTAATACAAGATCGTGTTTTCTGCAAAAATGGCCGATTTAAATTGCGAAAGAAGGGTTTTAAAAGCTTCATTCAGCCATTTAGAACCTGTTACAAACGTCGTTTTCGCCGAAATCAGCTCGGTTTTCGCGTAATACAAGATCGTGTTTTCTGCAAAAACGGCCGATTTAAATTGCGAAAGAAGCGTTTTAGAAGCTTCATTCAGCCATTTAGAACCTGTTACAAACGTCGTTTTCGCCGAAATCAGCTCGGTTTTCGCGTAATACAAGATCGTGTTTTCTGCAAAAACGGACGATTTAAATTGCGAGAGAAGCGTTTTAGAAGCTTCATTCAGCCATTTAGAACCTGTTACAAACGTCGTTTTCGCCGAAATCAGCTCGGTTTTCGCGTAATACAAGATCGTGTTTTCTGCAAAAACGGCCGATTTAAATTGCGAAAGAAGCGTTTTAGAAGCTTCATTCAGCCATTTAGAACCTGTTACAAACGTCGTTTTCGCCGAAATCAGCTCGGTTTTCGCGTAATACAAGATCGTGTTTTCTGCAAAAACGGCCGATTTAAATTGCGAAAGAAGCGTTTTAGAAGCTTCATTCAGCCATTTAGAACCTGTTACAAACGTCGTTTTCGCCGAAATCAGCTCGGTTTTCGCGTAATACAAGATCGTGTTTTCTGCAAAAACGGCCGATTTAAATTGCGAAAGAAGCGTTTTAGAAGCTTCATTCAGCCATTTAGAACCTGTTACAAACGTCGTTTTCGCCGAAATCAGCTCGGTTTTCGCGTAATACAAGATCGTGTTTTCTGCAAAAACGGCCGATTTAAATTGCGAAAGAAGCGTTTGAGAAGCTTCATTCAGCCATTTAGAACCTGTTACAAACGTCGTTTTCGCCGAAATCAGCTCGGTTTTCGCGTAATACAAGATCGTGTTTTCTGCAAAAATGGCCGATTTAAATTGCGAAAGAAGCGTTTTAGAAGCTTCATTCAGCCATTTAGAACCTGTTACAAACGTAGTTTTCGCCGAAATCAGCTCGGTTTTCGCGTAATACAAGATCGTGTTTTCTGCAAAAATGGCCGATTTAAATTGCGAAAGAAGCGTTTTAGAAGCTTCATTCAGTCATTTAGAACCTGTTACAAACGTCGTTTTCGACGAAATCAGCTCGGTTTTCGCGTAATACAAGATCGTGTTTTCTGCAAAAACGGCCGATTTAAATTGCGAAAGAAGCGTTTTAGAAGCTTCATTCAGCCATTTAGAACCTGTTACAAACGTCGTTTTCGCCGAAATCAGCTCGGTTTTCGCGTAATACAAGATCGTGTTTTCTGCAAAAACGGCCGATTTAAATTGCGAAAGAAGCGTTTTAGAAGCTTCATTCAGTCATTTAGAACCTGTTACAAACGTCGTTTTCGCCGAAATCAGCTCGGTTTTCGCGTAATACAAGATCGTGTTTTCTGCAAAAACGGCCGATTTAAATTGCGAAAGAAGCGTTTTAGAAGCTTCATTCAGTCATTTAGAACCTGTAACAAACGTCGTTTTCGCCGAAATCAGCTCGGTTTTCGCGTAATACAAGATCGTGTTTTCTGCAAAAACGGCCGATTTAAATTGCGAAAGAAGCGTTTTAGAAGCTTCATTCAGCCATTTAGAACCTGTTACAAACGTCGTTTTCGCCGAAATCAGCTCGGTTTTCGCGTAATACAAGATCGTGTTTTCTGCAAAAACGGCCGATTTAAATTGCGAAAGAAGCGTTTTAGAAGCTTCATTCAGCCATTTAGAACCTGTTACAAACGTCGTTTTCGCCGAAATCAGCTCGGTTTTCGCGTAATACAAGATCGTGTTTTCTGCAAAAACGGCCGATTTAAATTGCGAAAGAAGCGTTTTAGAAGCTTCATTCAGCCATTTAGAACCTGTTACAAACGTCGTTTTCGCCGAAATAGGCTCGGTTTTCGCGTAATACAAGATCGTGTTTTCTGCAAAAACGGCCGATTTAAATTGCGAAAGAAGCGTTTTAGAAGCTTCATTCAGCCATTTAGAACCTGTTACAAACGTCGTTTTCGCCGAAATCGGCTCGGTTTTCGCGTAATACAAGATCGTGTTTTCTGCAAAAACGGCCGATTTAAATTGCGAAAGAAGCGTTTTAGAAGCTTCATTCAGCCATTTAGAACCTGTTACAAACGTCGTTTTCGCCGAAATCAGCTCGGTTTTCGCGTAATACAAGATCGTGTTTTCTGCAAAAACGGCCGATTTAAATTGCGAAAGAAGCGTTTGAGAAGCTTCATTCAGCCATTTAGAACCTGTTACAAACGTCGTTTTCGCCGAAATCAGCTCGGTTTTCGCGTAATACAAGATCGTGTTTTCTGCAAAAATGGCCGATTTAAATTGCGAAAGAAGCGTTTTAGAAGCTTCATTCAGCCATTTAGAACCTGTTACAAACGTAGTTTTCGCCGAAATCAGCTCGGTTTTCGCGTAATACAAGATCGTGTTTTCTGCAAAAATGGCCGATTTAAATTGCGAAAGAAGCGTTTTAGAAGCTTCATTCAGTCATTTAGAACCTGTTACAAACGTCGTTTTCGACGAAATCAGCTCGGTTTTCGCGTAATACAAGATCGTGTTTTCTGCAAAAACGGCCGATTTAAATTGCGAAAGAAGCGTTTTAGAAGCTTCATTCAGCCATTTAGAACCTGTTACAAACGTCGTTTTCGCCGAAATCAGCTCGGTTTTCGCGTAATACAAGATCGTGTTTTCTGCAAAAACGGCCGATTTAAATTGCGAAAGAAGCGTTTTAGAAGCTTCATTCAGTCATTTAGAACCTGTTACAAACGTCGTTTTCGCCGAAATCAGCTCGGTTTTCGCGTAATACAAGATCGTGTTTTCTGCAAAAACGGCCGATTTAAATTGCGAAAGAAGCGTTTTAGAAGCTTCATTCAGTCATTTAGAACCTGTAACAAACGTCGTTTTCGCCGAAATCAGCTCGGTTTTCGCGTAATACAAGATCGTGTTTTCTGCAAAAACGGCCGATTTAAATTGCGAAAGAAGCGTTTTAGAAGCTTCATTCAGCCATTTAGAACCTGTTACAAACGTCGTTTTAGCCGAAATCAGCTCGGTTTTCGCGTAATACAAGATCGTGTTTTCTGCAAAAACGGCCGATTTAAATTGCGAAAGAAGCGTTTTAGAAGCTTCATTCAGCCATTTAGAACCTGTTACAAACGTCGTTTTCGCCGAAATCAGCTCGGTTTTCGCGTAATACAAGATCGTGTTTTCTGCAAAAACGGCCGATTTAAATTGCGAAAGAAGCGTTTTAGAAGCTTCATTCAGTCATTTAGAACCTGTAACAAACGTCGTTTTCGCCGAAATCAGCTCGGTTTTCGCGTAATACAAGATCGTGTTTTCTGCAAAAACGGCCGATTTAAATTGCGAAAGAAGCGTTTTAGAAGCTTCATTCAGCCATTTAGAACCTGTTACAAACGTCGTTTTCGCCGAAATCAGCTCGGTTTTCGCGTAATACAAGATCGTGTTTTCTGCAAAAACGGCCGATTTAAATTGCGAAAGAAGCGTTTTAGAAGCTTCATTCAGCCATTTAGAACCTGTTACAAACGTCGTTTTCGCCGAAATCAGCTCGGTTTTCGCGTAATACAAGATCGTGTTTTCTGCAAAAACGGCCGATTTAAATTGCGAAAGAAGCGTTTTAGAAGCTTCATTCAGCCATTTAGAACCTGTTACAAACGTCGTTTTCGCCGAAATCAGCTCGGTTTTCGCGTAATACAAGATCGTGTTTTCTGCAAAAATGGCCGATTTAAATTGCGAACGAAGCGTTTTAGAAGCTTCATTCAGCCATTTAGAACCTGTTACAAACGTCGTTTTGGCCGAAATGAGCTCGGTTTTCGCGTAATACAAGATCGTGTTTTCTGCAAAAACGGCCGTTGTCTGATGCGAAAGAAGCCCTTTAGGATCTTCATTAGCAGATTTAGAACCTGTTACAAAAGTCGTTTTCGCCGAAATCAGCTCGGTTTTCGCGTAATACAAGATCGTGTTTTCTGCAAAAATGGCCGATTTAAATTGCGAAAGAAGCGTTTTAGAAGCTTCATTCAGCCATTTAGAACCTGTTACAAACGTCGTTTTCGCCGAAATCAGCTCGGTTTTCGCGTAATACAAGATCGTGTTTTCTGCAAAAACGGCCGATTTAAATTGCGAAAGAAGCGTTTGAGAAGCTTCATTCAGCCATTTAGAACCTGTTACAAACGTCGTTTTCGCCGAAATCAGCTCGGTTTTCGCGTAATACAAGATCGTGTTTTCTGCAAAAATGGCCGATTTAAATTGCGAAAGAAGCGTTTTAGAAGCTTCATTCAGTCATTTAGAACCTGTTACAAACGTCGTTTTCGCCGAAATCAGCTCGGTTTTCGCGTAATACAAGATCGTGTTTTCTGCAAAAATGGCCGATTTAAATTGCGAAAGAAGCGTTTTAGAAGCTTCATTCAGTCATTTAGAACCTGTTACAAACGTCGTTTTCGCCGAAATCAGCTCGGTTTTCGCGTAATACAAGATCGTGTTTTCTGCAAAAACGGCCGATTTAAATTGCGAAAGAAGCGTTTTAGAAGCTTCATTCAGTCATTT
>CM049314.1:79775138-79822965 GCA_026874595.1 Sipunculus nudus
AATTTTGGGGAGAAATCATGGAATTTCGTGATATTTTTCAAATTTGCAGCAATTTACTGATTCTGAGATATTTTATGTAACATAAGAATATCTCGAAACGGGTTTTTCAGATTTTGGAAATGGCCGCCAGGGGGCGTTGCAGATGAAAAAACATGAAAATTTGTTTTGGTGCTATACCCTCCAGAACTATTAAACATTGGGCCATTTCCATCACAGCACCTTAAACTAGGGTCCATGGGCTTATTTTTGCGCATAGGTGCCAAAGTGCGCTATTGCCAGATTTCTCTATTTTTGGGGTAAAACCTTTGAATTTTGAAAATATGCAGTTTTCAGCTTCTAACTCTGTCAGTTTTTATGCTAGAGAGGTCAACATTTTGCATCTTGTAGCCCTTGGTGAGTTCTCGGTGATCCTAACCAAAACTCTTGCAAGATCTCGCACCGTTTCTCGGTCGAATGAGATTTCGCGATTTCACGGTGACATGCCCTATAGGCCACAGATATGCAGGCATCCTTTTGAAACTGATACATGTTACGTCATACACTAATATCTCGAAAGCAATTGTTCAGTTTTTGGAAAATTACCGCTAGGGGGCGCTGCACTGCAACCCCGTACCTACTATCATTGTTTAACCATATCTCCAAAACTACACATTTTAGGTACATAAACTGTACCCATATGAATGGCGTTTCATGGCCTTTCCGCCATGACCTCTTTTGGTTTAATCATACACGGTCCCCGCAAATTTTAGCAACTTTGTAAAAATTAAAACCCGCATGCACAAATACATATGCCATCACGCATGCATGCACGCGTTTTAGTATGAAAGACAGACACGCTTTCCCGTGACTGCAAAAATTATAGCGTTCGCCGTATAAAATAAGTGACCACAGGCACTCTTTGCGGGCCGGTTTGCCATTTCTGTCGCGTTATAGTTTATTGCTTGCCGGAATCAGAGATTTCGACAAGTATGTTGATCAGTTCCGTTTGTTTGTTTGTCTGTATGTCCCCCGCTCTACAGGCCACAATTTTGCACCAATCGTCCTGATACTTATAGATAGAGTGTATAATCGGTTCTTCTCGGAGCCTATTGTTTTTGGTCATGATCGGTCAAGGGTCAAGGTCAGGGTCACCAAAAAGCTCAAAAACGGTTTTTTCTTCATACCTTCGTCAAAAATAGCCGTAGGCACCTAATCTGTAGCCCGTTTTATTTGCCACTGCATGGCCACTTCCAACACTGCAAAATTGCCTCATTTCGCTGTTACCATGGTTACGCAATTTTGGGGAGAAATCATGGAATTTCGTGATATTTTTCAAATTTGCAGCAATTTTACTGATTCTGAGATATTTTATGTAACATAAGAATATCTCGAAACGGGTTTTTCAGATTTTGGAAATGGCCGCCAGGGGGCGTTGCAGATGAAAAAACATGAAAATTTGTTTTGGTGCTATACCTCCAGAACTATTAAACATTGGGCCATTTCCATCACAGCACCTTAAACTAGGGTCCATGGGCTTATTTTTGCGCATAGGTGCCAAAGTGCGCTATTGCCAGATTTCTCTATTTTTGGGGTAAAACCTTTGAATTTTGAAAATATGCAGTTTTCAGCTTCTAACTCTGTCAGTTTTTATGCTAGAGAGGTCAACATTTTTGCATCTTGTAGCCCTTGGTGAGTTCTCGGTGATCCAACCAAAACTCTTGCAAGATCTCGCACCGTTTCTCGTCGAATGAGATTTCGCGATTTCACGGTGACATGCCCTATAGGCCACAGATATGCAGGCATCCTTTTGAAACTGATACATGTTACGTCATACACTAATATCTCGAAAGCAATTGTTCAGTTTTTGGAAAATTACCGCTAGGGGGCGCTGCACTGCAACCCCGTACCTACTATCATTGTTTAACCATATCTCCAAAACTACACATTTTAGGTACATAAACTGTACACCATATGAATTGGCGTTTCATGGCCTTTCCGCCCATGACCTCTTTTGTTTAATCATACACGGTCCCCGCAAATTTTAGCAACTTTGTAAAAATTAAAACCCGCATGCACAAATACATATGCCATCACGCATGCATGCACGCGTTTTAGTATGAAAGACAGACACGCTTTCCCGTGACTGCAAAAATTATAGCGTTCGCCGTATAAAATAAGTGACCACAGGCACTCTTTGCGGGCCGGTTTGCCATTTCTGTCGCGTTATAGTTTATTGCTTGCCGGAATCAGAGATTTCGACAAGTATGTTGATCAGTTCCGTTTGTTTGTTTGTCTGTATGTCCCCGCTCTACAGGCCACAATTTTGCACCAATCGTCCTGATACTTATAGATAGAGTGTATAATCGGTTCTTCTCGGAGCCTATTGTTTTTGGTCATGATCGGTCAAGGGTCAAGGTCAGGGTCACCAAAAAGCTCAAAAACGGTTTTTTCTTCATACCTTCGTCAAAAATAGCCGTAGGCACCTAATCTGTAGCCCGTTTTATTTGCCACTGCATGGCCACTTCCAACACTGCAAAATTGCCTCATTTCGCTGTTACCATGGTTACGCAATTTTGGGGAGAAATCATGGAATTTCGTGATATTTTTCAAATTTGCAGCAATTTTACTGATTCTGAGATATTTTATGTAACATAAGAATATCTCGAAACGGGTTTTTCAGATTTTGGAAATGGCCGCCAGGGGGCGTTGCAGATGAAAAAACATGAAAATTTGTTTTGGTGCTATACCTCCAGAACTATTAAACATTGGGCCATTTCCATCACAGCACCTTAAACTAGGGTCCATGGGCTTATTTTTGCGCATAGGTGCCAAAGTGCGCTATTGCCAGATTTCTCTATTTTTGGGGTAAAACCTTTGAATTTTGAAAATATGCAGTTTTCAGCTTCTAACTCTGTCAGTTTTTATGCTAGAGAGGTCAACATTTTTGCATCTTGTAGCCCTTGGTGAGTTCTCGGTGATCCAACCAAAACTCTTGCAAGATCTCGCACCGTTTCTCGTCGAATGAGATTTCGCGATTTCACGGTGACATGCCCTATAGGCCACAGATATGCAGGCATCCTTTTGAAACTGATACATGTTACGTCATACACTAATATCTCGAAAGCAATTGTTCAGTTTTTGGAAAATTACCGCTAGGGGGCGCTGCACTGCAACCCCGTACCTACTATCATTGTTTAACCATATCTCCAAAACTACACATTTTAGGTACATAAACTGTACACCATATGAATTGGCGTTTCATGGCCTTTCCGCCCATGACCTCTTTTGTTTAATCATACACGGTCCCCGCAAATTTTAGCAACTTTGTAAAAATTAAAACCCGCATGCACAAATACATATGCCATCACGCATGCATGCACGCGTTTTAGTATGAAAGACAGACACGCTTTCCCGTGACTGCAAAAATTATAGCGTTCGCCGTATAAAATAAGTGACCACAGGCACTCTTTGCGGGCCGGTTTGCCATTTCTGTCGCGTTATAGTTTATTGCTTGCCGGAATCAGAGATTTCGACAAGTATGTTGATCAGTTCCGTTTGTTTGTTTGTCTGTATGTCCCCGCTCTACAGGCCACAATTTTGCACCAATCGTCCTGATACTTATAGATAGAGTGTATAATCGGTTCTTCTCGGAGCCTATTGTTTTTGGTCATGATCGGTCAAGGGTCAAGGTCAGGGTCACCAAAAAGCTCAAAAACGGTTTTTTCTTCATACCTTCGTCAAAAATAGCCGTAGGCACCTAATCTGTAGCCCGTTTTATTTGCCACTGCATGGCCACTTCCAACACTGCAAAATTGCCTCATTTCGCTGTTACCATGGTTACGCAATTTTGGGGAGAAATCATGGAATTTCGTGATATTTTTCAAATTTGCAGCAATTTTACTGATTCTGAGATATTTTATGTAACATAAGAATATCTCGAAACGGGTTTTTCAGATTTTGGAAATGGCCGCCAGGGGGCGTTGCAGATGAAAAAACATGAAAATTTGTTTTGGTGCTATACCTCCAGAACTATTAAACATTGGGCCATTTCCATCACAGCACCTTAAACTAGGGTCCATGGGCTTATTTTTGCGCATAGGTGCCAAAGTGCGCTATTGCCAGATTTCTCTATTTTTGGGGTAAAACCTTTGAATTTTGAAAATATGCAGTTTTCAGCTTCTAACTCTGTCAGTTTTTATGCTAGAGAGGTCAACATTTTTGCATCTTGTAGCCCTTGGTGAGTTCTCGGTGATCCAACCAAAACTCTTGCAAGATCTCGCACCGTTTCTCGTCGAATGAGATTTCGCGATTTCACGGTGACATGCCCTATAGGCCACAGATATGCAGGCATCCTTTTGAAACTGATACATGTTACGTCATACACTAATATCTCGAAAGCAATTGTTCAGTTTTTGGAAAATTACCGCTAGGGGGCGCTGCACTGCAACCCCGTACCTACTATCATTGTTTAACCATATCTCCAAAACTACACATTTTAGGTACATAAACTGTACACCATATGAATTGGCGTTTCATGGCCTTTCCGCCCATGACCTCTTTTGTTTAATCATACACGGTCCCCGCAAATTTTAGCAACTTTGTAAAAATTAAAACCCGCATGCACAAATACATATGCCATCACGCATGCATGCACGCGTTTTAGTATGAAAGACAGACACGCTTTCCCGTGACTGCAAAAATTATAGCGTTCGCCGTATAAAATAAGTGACCACAGGCACTCTTTGCGGGCCGGTTTGCCATTTCTGTCGCGTTATAGTTTATTGCTTGCCGGAATCAGAGATTTCGACAAGTATGTTGATCAGTTCCGTTTGTTTGTTTGTCTGTATGTCCCCGCTCTACAGGCCACAATTTTGCACCAATCGTCCTGATACTTATAGATAGAGTGTATAATCGGTTCTTCTCGGAGCCTATTGTTTTTGGTCATGATCGGTCAAGGGTCAAGGTCAGGGTCACCAAAAAGCTCAAAAACGGTTTTTTCTTCATACCTTCGTCAAAAATAGCCGTAGGCACCTAATCTGTAGCCCGTTTTATTTGCCACTGCATGGCCACTTCCAACACTGCAAAATTGCCTCATTTCGCTGTTACCATGGTTACGCAATTTTGGGGAGAAATCATGGAATTTCGTGATATTTTTCAAATTTGCAGCAATTTTACTGATTCTGAGATATTTTATGTAACATAAGAATATCTCGAAACGGGTTTTTCAGATTTTGGAAATGGCCGCCAGGGGGCGTTGCAGATGAAAAAACATGAAAATTTGTTTTGGTGCTATACCTCCAGAACTATTAAACATTGGGCCATTTCCATCACAGCACCTTAAACTAGGGTCCATGGGCTTATTTTTGCGCATAGGTGCCAAAGTGCGCTATTGCCAGATTTCTCTATTTTTGGGGTAAAACCTTTGAATTTTGAAAATATGCAGTTTTCAGCTTCTAACTCTGTCAGTTTTTATGCTAGAGAGGTCAACATTTTTGCATCTTGTAGCCCTTGGTGAGTTCTCGGTGATCCAACCAAAACTCTTGCAAGATCTCGCACCGTTTCTCGTCGAATGAGATTTCGCGATTTCACGGTGACATGCCCTATAGGCCACAGATATGCAGGCATCCTTTTGAAACTGATACATGTTACGTCATACACTAATATCTCGAAAGCAATTGTTCAGTTTTTGGAAAATTACCGCTAGGGGGCGCTGCACTGCAACCCCGTACCTACTATCATTGTTTAACCATATCTCCAAAACTACACATTTTAGGTACATAAACTGTACACCATATGAATTGGCGTTTCATGGCCTTTCCGCCCATGACCTCTTTTGTTTAATCATACACGGTCCCCGCAAATTTTAGCAACTTTGTAAAAATTAAAACCCGCATGCACAAATACATATGCCATCACGCATGCATGCACGCGTTTTAGTATGAAAGACAGACACGCTTTCCCGTGACTGCAAAAATTATAGCGTTCGCCGTATAAAATAAGTGACCACAGGCACTCTTTGCGGGCCGGTTTGCCATTTCTGTCGCGTTATAGTTTATTGCTTGCCGGAATCAGAGATTTCGACAAGTATGTTGATCAGTTCCGTTTGTTTGTTTGTCTGTATGTCCCCGCTCTACAGGCCACAATTTTGCACCAATCGTCCTGATACTTATAGATAGAGTGTATAATCGGTTCTTCTCGGAGCCTATTGTTTTTGGTCATGATCGGTCAAGGGTCAAGGTCAGGGTCACCAAAAAGCTCAAAAACGGTTTTTTCTTCATACCTTCGTCAAAAATAGCCGTAGGCACCTAATCTGTAGCCCGTTTTATTTGCCACTGCATGGCCACTTCCAACACTGCAAAATTGCCTCATTTCGCTGTTACCATGGTTACGCAATTTTGGGGAGAAATCATGGAATTTCGTGATATTTTTCAAATTTGCAGCAATTTTACTGATTCTGAGATATTTTATGTAACATAAGAATATCTCGAAACGGGTTTTTCAGATTTTGGAAATGGCCGCCAGGGGGCGTTGCAGATGAAAAAACATGAAAATTTGTTTTGGTGCTATACCTCCAGAACTATTAAACATTGGGCCATTTCCATCACAGCACCTTAAACTAGGGTCCATGGGCTTATTTTTGCGCATAGGTGCCAAAGTGCGCTATTGCCAGATTTCTCTATTTTTGGGGTAAAACCTTTGAATTTTGAAAATATGCAGTTTTCAGCTTCTAACTCTGTCAGTTTTTATGCTAGAGAGGTCAACATTTTTGCATCTTGTAGCCCTTGGTGAGTTCTCGGTGATCCAACCAAAACTCTTGCAAGATCTCGCACCGTTTCTCGTCGAATGAGATTTCGCGATTTCACGGTGACATGCCCTATAGGCCACAGATATGCAGGCATCCTTTTGAAACTGATACATGTTACGTCATACACTAATATCTCGAAAGCAATTGTTCAGTTTTTGGAAAATTACCGCTAGGGGGCGCTGCACTGCAACCCCGTACCTACTATCATTGTTTAACCATATCTCCAAAACTACACATTTTAGGTACATAAACTGTACACCATATGAATTGGCGTTTCATGGCCTTTCCGCCCATGACCTCTTTTGTTTAATCATACACGGTCCCCGCAAATTTTAGCAACTTTGTAAAAATTAAAACCCGCATGCACAAATACATATGCCATCACGCATGCATGCACGCGTTTTAGTATGAAAGACAGACACGCTTTCCCGTGACTGCAAAAATTATAGCGTTCGCCGTATAAAATAAGTGACCACAGGCACTCTTTGCGGGCCGGTTTGCCATTTCTGTCGCGTTATAGTTTATTGCTTGCCGGAATCAGAGATTTCGACAAGTATGTTGATCAGTTCCGTTTGTTTGTTTGTCTGTATGTCCCCGCTCTACAGGCCACAATTTTGCACCAATCGTCCTGATACTTATAGATAGAGTGTATAATCGGTTCTTCTCGGAGCCTATTGTTTTTGGTCATGATCGGTCAAGGGTCAAGGTCAGGGTCACCAAAAAGCTCAAAAACGGTTTTTTCTTCATACCTTCGTCAAAAATAGCCGTAGGCACCTAATCTGTAGCCCGTTTTATTTGCCACTGCATGGCCACTTCCAACACTGCAAAATTGCCTCATTTCGCTGTTACCATGGTTACGCAATTTTGGGGAGAAATCATGGAATTTCGTGATATTTTTCAAATTTGCAGCAATTTTACTGATTCTGAGATATTTTATGTAACATAAGAATATCTCGAAACGGGTTTTTCAGATTTTGGAAATGGCCGCCAGGGGGCGTTGCAGATGAAAAAACATGAAAATTTGTTTTGGTGCTATACCTCCAGAACTATTAAACATTGGGCCATTTCCATCACAGCACCTTAAACTAGGGTCCATGGGCTTATTTTTGCGCATAGGTGCCAAAGTGCGCTATTGCCAGATTTCTCTATTTTTGGGGTAAAACCTTTGAATTTTGAAAATATGCAGTTTTCAGCTTCTAACTCTGTCAGTTTTTATGCTAGAGAGGTCAACATTTTTGCATCTTGTAGCCCTTGGTGAGTTCTCGGTGATCCAACCAAAACTCTTGCAAGATCTCGCACCGTTTCTCGTCGAATGAGATTTCGCGATTTCACGGTGACATGCCCTATAGGCCACAGATATGCAGGCATCCTTTTGAAACTGATACATGTTACGTCATACACTAATATCTCGAAAGCAATTGTTCAGTTTTTGGAAAATTACCGCTAGGGGGCGCTGCACTGCAACCCCGTACCTACTATCATTGTTTAACCATATCTCCAAAACTACACATTTTAGGTACATAAACTGTACACCATATGAATTGGCGTTTCATGGCCTTTCCGCCCATGACCTCTTTTGTTTAATCATACACGGTCCCCGCAAATTTTAGCAACTTTGTAAAAATTAAAACCCGCATGCACAAATACATATGCCATCACGCATGCATGCACGCGTTTTAGTATGAAAGACAGACACGCTTTCCCGTGACTGCAAAAATTATAGCGTTCGCCGTATAAAATAAGTGACCACAGGCACTCTTTGCGGGCCGGTTTGCCATTTCTGTCGCGTTATAGTTTATTGCTTGCCGGAATCAGAGATTTCGACAAGTATGTTGATCAGTTCCGTTTGTTTGTTTGTCTGTATGTCCCCGCTCTACAGGCCACAATTTTGCACCAATCGTCCTGATACTTATAGATAGAGTGTATAATCGGTTCTTCTCGGAGCCTATTGTTTTTGGTCATGATCGGTCAAGGGTCAAGGTCAGGGTCACCAAAAAGCTCAAAAACGGTTTTTTCTTCATACCTTCGTCAAAAATAGCCGTAGGCACCTAATCTGTAGCCCGTTTTATTTGCCACTGCATGGCCACTTCCAACACTGCAAAATTGCCTCATTTCGCTGTTACCATGGTTACGCAATTTTGGGGAGAAATCATGGAATTTCGTGATATTTTTCAAATTTGCAGCAATTTTACTGATTCTGAGATATTTTATGTAACATAAGAATATCTCGAAACGGGTTTTTCAGATTTTGGAAATGGCCGCCAGGGGGCGTTGCAGATGAAAAAACATGAAAATTTGTTTTGGTGCTATACCTCCAGAACTATTAAACATTGGGCCATTTCCATCACAGCACCTTAAACTAGGGTCCATGGGCTTATTTTTGCGCATAGGTGCCAAAGTGCGCTATTGCCAGATTTCTCTATTTTTGGGGTAAAACCTTTGAATTTTGAAAATATGCAGTTTTCAGCTTCTAACTCTGTCAGTTTTTATGCTAGAGAGGTCAACATTTTTGCATCTTGTAGCCCTTGGTGAGTTCTCGGTGATCCAACCAAAACTCTTGCAAGATCTCGCACCGTTTCTCGTCGAATGAGATTTCGCGATTTCACGGTGACATGCCCTATAGGCCACAGATATGCAGGCATCCTTTTGAAACTGATACATACCACGAAGACACGTGCAATTGCCGCAAGTGGCGACAGGGTCCTTACGGTGGGCAGCCGGCGTGTGCAGCGGTGCGTGTCGGCCTTTCCCGGCCCTGTCTATTATCATACATGTTGGAGGCACAGTCCAGACTTTATTGCTTGCCGGAAATCTTCGATTTTCGAAAGCATGTTGGTCACCCGTGTATGTTTGTTCCTTCATCTTATGTATCTAATATCTCAAAAATTATTTTTCATTTTTCCGATATGGCTGCTAGGGGGCGCTGCACTTGACCCTTCCAAAAAAAAAAACAGTTTTTGAACATATTTCCGTAAGAGTAAACCTATATTACACAAACTATAGCTTAATTTCTTTATCTTGGTCTTCTTCAAAACATGGTCAAGTCACCTTGTCTCCATCTAGTGTCACTTTGTCAGTATGTCTGTCTGTTTGTCATTTATCCTCATATTCGCCTGCTTGCTAGTTTTTGCACTTTAGATATAGCAATCAACAAGTCAGATATGTGGACGAATCCTTTTGAAACTATTACATCTTATGTCATACACTAATATCACGAAACGCATTTGTCGTCTTCAGGATATGTCCACTAGAGGGCGCTGCAGTCGAACATATCCAGTATATCATTATTTGGCCATATCACCAAAATTATAAGCCTCAATTACATAAACTATAGCTTATTTTCTTCCTCTGAGTCTTCTCCATAACCTGATTAAGTCATCTTGTCTCCATCTTGTGTCCCTTTGTAAGTTTGTCTGTTTGTTTGTCAGTTGTCCTCAAATTCGCAGGCTTTTTGGTTCTTGAGTCTCACTGATAGCATTCTACAGGCCACCGTTTTGAAAGGATCATTTTTAGCTCAGCTGACTTTCAGTCATGCTGGGCTATAGCGATGGGTCTTTGTCCGTCGTCCTTCCATCTGTCCATCCTGCTGACCGGCCGTCCGTCTGTTAGCATGGCACAAATCGTAACTGTACGGGCTAGGGTCATGAACCCTATGTAGTCTTAGAGGTTCTAAAATGATCTCCTTGCAAACCTGAAATTAGGTCACTGACCTATATTCTCGAAGTTACAGGGTGTGTATGCACCCCCCAGAAATAATTCTTTTAGCTAAAATTTTCATCCAAAACCTTCCATTTTTCACATACAGCTCATCTACTAACAGGGGAAGAACCATAATTATTTTGAAGTCAACAGGTCAAAGGTCAAGGTCACAGGAGTCCCTTTATTTAATGCCTGTGGATGCATTTTAAGCCAAATCTTTCATCCCAATTCTTTGAACTTTTACATATATTTCACCTACTAAGAGGGAGAAGAATCCTATAGATTTTTAGGTCACAAGATCAAAGATCAGGGTCACAGGATCCAATTTTTTTAAAACGTTGTGAAAACATTTCAAGCTAGACATTTCATTCCAAACTTCCCAGCACTGATATCGCTTCTCTGCCAACAGGGGAAAAGAACTGTTGAATTTGAGGTCAAAGGTGAAGTTCACTGCACCCACTTTTTGTGTGGAGTCATTTTCAGGAAACTTTTCAATCTATACCTTCCATTTGTCATATATGGCTTACCTACCAATAGGGAAAGAAGCCTATCGATGTCGAGTTCAAAAGGTCAAAGGTCAAGGACACATTACTTAATTATTCTAAATGGTTGTGAACTTTTTGCAAGTGAAACTGTTCAACCCAAACCTTCAGTCTTTCACATATGCCATATCTATGCATCACTCAATTTGATTCAAACTTCATATTTATAAGCACCCGTTTCTCAATAATTCTTGCATGGATTTCCTTGATTTTTGCTATATATTTTGATCTTATATTTGCCCTTTTTGGTGTTTCTTTTGAGACTGACAGGTATCAAGTAAGCTATGGGAATAGTTCCTGATAGCTTAACAATCATTCATTTTTCCTAAGACCATCAAGTCACTGTGTTTTAACCAGACATAGGTGATGTATATTTCTGTTGTCGTAGAAAATTTCAACATATTGGCAAATTGGTTCTTCAAAATGTGACTGGAAGTTGTGAATCTCAGCCCATGATGTGGCAGGTCATGCTTGGCAGCTGAGCGTCATGACCCATGGGTCACTTGTTAAACTATTACATCTTACATCTTACAGTAATATCTCGAAACAGATTATTCATTTTCTGGATATTGCCAATAGGGGGCGTTGCACTCGCCTCTCCCCTATATATATTTCTTTGCCATATCTACAAAACCATAAACTTCAATTACAAACACTATGACTTATTGTCTTCCTTTGAATCTTCTCCATAATCTGAGTTAGTCATCTGGTCTTATTCTTGTGTCACTTTTTCAGTATGTCTGTCTGTTTGTCAGTGATCCTCTATTTCACCTGCTTGCTGGATCTTGCGTTTTACAGTTAGCAATCTTCAGGCCACAGTTTTTCAGTATGTCTGTCTGTTTGTCAGTCATCCTCATTTTCGCCTGATTGCTGGATCTTGCGTCTTACAGTTAGCAATCTTCAGGCCACAGTTTTGAGGGAATCCTTTTGGAATTGAAACATCTCTTACAATAATATATACATTTTGGAACATTTCTTACAATAATATCTCAAAAGAAATTTTTTAATTTCGGATTATGGCCGCTAGGGGATGCTGCGGTAGAGCCTCCACACCATATCATTTTTTGGCCATATCTCCGACATTATAAACTCTACCTTCACTTGTAGTCTGTTATCTCAGGTGTGTCAGTATATTTGTCTGTTTTGAGCTATGTCTGATTTCATGTTCTTTTATGTGATATATGTCGTTCAACAGGCCAAACGTTCAAGCAATCACTTTAAAAGTCATTCAATTGATAGAAAACCGTCAGTTTGTCCTGTTTGTCCATCTGTCTGTCATTTAAGTCCAGCAAGCTCTCGACCTATGGTCGTCTAGTCTGTCTGTCTGTCTGTCCGCACTCTACAGGCCACAATTTTGCACCAATCGCTCTGAAACTTATATATAATGTGAAAAATTGGTTGTCCTCAGAGCCTATTGTTTTTGGTCATGATCGGTTAGAGGTCAAGGTCAAGGACATCAAAAGTTCTCAAATCGGTTTTTTCTTCATATCTTTTTTTCTATAAAGCGTATCTACTTCAACTGTAGCTCATTTTAATTGTCATTCCAAGGCCTTTCATCTAAGGTGTAGCTGACTCAAATTTGTTGTCACCATGGTTACGTATTTTCGGGTAAAAGTGATGAAAATCGAAAATCAATGGACTAATTTTTCTAACTTTGTCAGTTTTAAAGCTAGAGAGGTCTAGTTTTTTGCACCAGATAGTACTAAATAAGCTTTTTATCATAAAAGTGAAAGCCTCGTAAAATCTCGCACCATTTCTCGCCAAACGAGAGTTTCCGAGATTTCATTAAATATGACCTACAGGTCGCATTTTTTAAACAGTGGCTTTGAAATTGATATATTTGGTGTCATTTATAAATATCTCGAAAGCAATTTTTCATTTTTTGGAAATAGCCACCAGGGGGCGTGGTACTGGAAACACTACAACTTATCATTTTTCTGCAATATCTAAAAAAATATTAGGCATATAACAAATTTTTTGTCGCATCTAAAACTAGGATCATTGCCTTATTCCTTTGTACATATAGGCTTGTGCCGCCGTTGCCATGGTTACCAAATTTTGGGGTTAAACTTGACGATCTGAAAATATGTAGTTTTTGGCTTCTATCTCGGTTAATATTTATGTTTTAAGGGTCTAGTTTTTTGCATAAGGCTGCTTTCTCTTGGTTCTAAGTCATTCAATTGCAAGTCTCGTCAAATCTCGCTCGGTTTATTTCCAAAGGATACATTACGAGATTTCACAGAAATGCTTATAACTTGATCACAGTTAATGCCAAAATGGAGTAGTTTTCAGCATTTGGTAGCATTTCAGAAGCTGGACATGATTATACTGCAAATCTCACCACATCTCGTACCATCTCCCGCCGAACGAGAATATTCGAGATTTCGAACAAATGTCTATATCTCTGTCATTTTAATGCCAGATATTTTATTTTTCTATTGTTCAAGATTCACTTGACTGGTTTGAAGTGACAAAATTGAATATCTCGTCATATCTCGCACCATTTTTTGTAAAACGAGAGCAGAGGACCATTTAAACCAATGCCTATAATGCTGTAATTTTTTTACACTACAGACATATAGTTTTCAGCATGTGACAGCGTCTGACACTCTCAGTCATATAATGTAATTATATAGCAATTCCCGTCAAATCTCGCCTCGTTTATTTATTAAATGATGAAGATAAATCCAATTGACGTGAGCACAAGTGTCTTCAGGGTTGACCGGTAAGTGCCGGCAAGGCCATTACAGTTGCAAGTTGGCGTGCGCGGTCGTCCATGAATTTCACAAAGCAACATTGAATAGAGGACAAAAGCCGCTCAATTTGAATTGAACACACCTGTTTTTTTCATTGTGTCCCCTTGTGGTGCCACTTGTGTTGCCAGGAACCACTGGCAAATCTTTCAAACCAGGGACGGATCCCCGATTTTAAAGGTGGGTGTGTCAAAATATGGGCGGATCCCTGGTTTAGCAGTTGGGGGGGGGGGGGGCAGGGGGTTAAATTTTAATCATACAATAAATATTTATAATAAAAAATATAGTATTTCGAAACTTATTTTTTTCTTTTAGAAAATAGCCGCCAGATGGCGCTGCAGCAATCATTATTGTGCCATATCTCCAAAACTATACACACTGTCACAACATTGATTGAAGAATCTGATACTGGATTTAATGCGTTTGTCCTCCTGGGGACTCTGTCATATTCTACAGGGGTTAAATTTTAATTATAAATCAAATATATATAATAAAAAATATCTGGGAACTTATTTTTTTCCCTTTTAGAAAATAGCCGCCAGATGGTGCTGCAGCAATCATTATTGTGCCATATCTCGAAAACTATAGACAGTGTCACAACATTGATTGCAGCATCTGAAACAAGATTTAATGCGTTTATCCTCGTGGGGACTCTGTCATATTCTTCCATTACCATGGGGACCTAATATACGTTACAATTATATTCTTCTTTTTCTTCAAATTCAAAATATGGAGTTTTATTCTAATAGACGGTTTTCCATTCTCCATGACAGGAGTACATGGCCTTCACATGGAGTTTTTCCCGTCTGTCTGTCTGTTTGTCTCTCTACTCATCTGCGACTTTTGAAAATCAGCATAACCACACAAAATTATGCTTCTGTTTCCGCCATAATTGGGGTAATTCATTTGAACAGTTCCAAATATAGCCTGACTGACTCCTGTATGTTGTCTCCTAGTTTGACTTTCTTATTTCCGCTTCCGGCAAGCGTTCGACCTCTGGTCGTCTAGTTTGTTTGTTTGTTTGTCTGTCCAGTCTCTACAGGTCGCAATTTTCATCCCATCGCTTTCAAACTTTCACAGTTTGTGTAGAATCAAAAATGCAAGAAGCCTATTGTTTTGGGGCAATATAGGTCAAAGGTCAAGGTCAAGGTCATCAAAAGTTCCTAAAGTGCTCTTTTCTTCATATCTCCATTACTATTTGTCATAGCCACTTCAAACATGGCTCATTTTAATCGGCATTCCAAGGCCTTTCTTCTGATGTATATGTTGCTGAAATCTGCTGTTTCTATGGTTACACATTTTGGGGGAAATCTCATGATTTTCGAAAATAAAAGGCCTAATTTTTCTAACTTTGTCATTTTTAAAGCTAGAGAGTTCTAGTTTTTTGCATCATATAGTACTAAATAAGCTTTTTATCATACAAGTAAAAGTCTCGTAAAATCTCGCACCATTTCTCGTCAAACGAGAATTTTCGAGATTTCATTAAATATGGCTTACAGGTCGCATTTTTTAAACTATGACTTTGAAAATGACATATTTTGTGTTGTTTAGAAATATCTCGAAATCAATTTTTCATTTTTTGGAAATAGCCACCAGGGGGCGTGGTACATGAAACACTGTAACATATCATTTTTCTGCAATATCTCAAAAAATATTAAACGTGACACCATTTTTTTGGTCGTATCTAAAACTAGGAACATTGGCGTATCCCTTCGCACATGTTGCTTTGTGCTGCCGTTACCATGGTTACCAAATTTCGGGGTAAAACTTGACAATCTGAAAATTCGGAGTTTTCCAGCTTCTATCTCTGTTGATATTTGCGATAGAAAGGTCTGGTTTTCGACGTTAGACAGCATCCCTCTAGTTCTAAGCCATTCAATCGCAAGTCTCGTCATATCTCGCGCCGTTTCTCGTGAAACGAGAACACGTGACCATTCAAAGAAATGCCTATAATTCTGTCATTTTTCACGCTACAGACACATGGCTTGCAGCGCCGGATAGCGGCTGACACTCGCAGTCACATTCAGGGGTCGCATTGTCAGTCTCGTCAAATCTCGCGCCGTGTTTCACCAAACCACCAAGTCACGTGCCGTCGCCGCAAGTGGCGGCAGGGTCCTTACGGTGGGCGGCCGGCGTGTGCAGCGGTGCGTGACGGCCTCTCCGGGCCCCATCTATGATCATACATGTTGGAGGCACAGTCACAACTTTATTGCTTGCCGGAAATCTTCGATTTTCGCAAGCTGGTTGGTCAGTCGCGGATGTCTGTTTGTCTGTTTGTTTGTTTGTTTGTTTGTCTGTCCAGTCTCTACAGGTCGCAATTTTCATCCCATCGCTTTCAAACTTTCACAGTTTGTGTAGAATCAAAAATGCAAGAAGCCTATTGTTTTGGGGCAATATAGGTCAAAGGTCAAGGTCAAGGTCATCAAAAGTTCCTAAAGTGCTCTTTTCTTCATATCTCCATTACTATTTGTCATAGCCACTTCAAACATGGCTCATTTTAATCGGCATTCCAAGGCCTTTCTTCTGATGTATATGTTGCTGAAATCTGCTGTTTCTATGGTTACACATTTTGGGGGAAATCTCATGATTTTCGAAAATAAAAGGCCTAATTTTTCTAACTTTGTCATTTTTAAAGCTAGAGAGTTCTAGTTTTTTGCATCATATAGTACTAAATAAGCTTTTTATCATACAAGTAAAAGTCTCGTAAAATCTCGCACCATTTCTCGTCAAACGAGAATTTTCGAGATTTCATTAAATATGGCTTACAGGTCGCATTTTTTAAACTATGACTTTGAAAATGACATATTTTGTGTTGTTTAGAAATATCTCGAAATCAATTTTTCATTTTTTGGAAATAGCCACCAGGGGGCGTGGTACATGAAACACTGTAACATATCATTTTTCTGCAATATCTCAAAAAATATTAAACGTGACACCATTTTTTTGGTCGTATCTAAAACTAGGAACATTGGCGTATCCCTTCGCACATGTTGCTTTGTGCTGCCGTTACCATGGTTACCAAATTTCGGGGTAAAACTTGACAATCTGAAAATTCGGAGTTTTCCAGCTTCTATCTCTGTTGATATTTGCGATAGAAAGGTCTGGTTTTCGACGTTAGACAGCATCCCTCTAGTTCTAAGCCATTCAATCGCAAGTCTCGTCATATCTCGCGCCGTTTCTCGTGAAACGAGAACACGTGACCATTCAAAGAAATGCCTATAATTCTGTCATTTTTCACGCTACAGACACATGGCTTGCAGCGCCGGATAGCGGCTGACACTCGCAGTCACATTCAGGGGTCGCATTGTCAGTCTCGTCAAATCTCGCGCCGTGTTTCACCAAACCACCAAGTCACGTGCCGTCGCCGCAAGTGGCGGCAGGGTCCTTACGGTGGGCGGCCGGCGTGTGCAGCGGTGCGTGACGGCCTCTCCGGGCCCCATCTATGATCATACATGTTGGAGGCACAGTCACAACTTTATTGCTTGCCGGAAATCTTCGATTTTCGCAAGCTGGTTGGTCAGTCGCGGATGTCTGTTTGTCTGTTTGTTTGTTTGTTTGTTTGTCTGTCCAGTCTCTACAGGTCGCAATTTTCATCCCATCGCTTTCAAACTTTCACAGTTTGTGTAGAATCAAAAATGCAAGAAGCCTATTGTTTTGGGGCAATATAGGTCAAAGGTCAAGGTCAAGGTCATCAAAAGTTCCTAAAGTGCTCTTTTCTTCATATCTCCATTACTATTTGTCATAGCCACTTCAAACATGGCTCATTTTAATCGGCATTCCAAGGCCTTTCTTCTGATGTATATGTTGCTGAAATCTGCTGTTTCTATGGTTACACATTTTGGGGGAAATCTCATGATTTTCGAAAATAAAAGGCCTAATTTTTCTAACTTTGTCATTTTTAAAGCTAGAGAGTTCTAGTTTTTTGCATCATATAGTACTAAATAAGCTTTTTATCATACAAGTAAAAGTCTCGTAAAATCTCGCACCATTTCTCGTCAAACGAGAATTTTCGAGATTTCATTAAATATGGCTTACAGGTCGCATTTTTTAAACTATGACTTTGAAAATGACATATTTTGTGTTGTTTAGAAATATCTCGAAATCAATTTTTCATTTTTTGGAAATAGCCACCAGGGGGCGTGGTACATGAAACACTGTAACATATCATTTTTCTGCAATATCTCAAAAAATATTAAACGTGACACCATTTTTTTGGTCGTATCTAAAACTAGGAACATTGGCGTATCCCTTCGCACATGTTGCTTTGTGCTGCCGTTACCATGGTTACCAAATTTCGGGGTAAAACTTGACAATCTGAAAATTCGGAGTTTTCCAGCTTCTATCTCTGTTGATATTTGCGATAGAAAGGTCTGGTTTTCGACGTTAGACAGCATCCCTCTAGTTCTAAGCCATTCAATCGCAAGTCTCGTCATATCTCGCGCCGTTTCTCGTGAAACGAGAACACGTGACCATTCAAAGAAATGCCTATAATTCTGTCATTTTTCACGCTACAGACACATGGCTTGCAGCGCCGGATAGCGGCTGACACTCGCAGTCACATTCAGGGGTCGCATTGTCAGTCTCGTCAAATCTCGCGCCGTGTTTCACCAAACCACCAAGTCACGTGCCGTCGCCGCAAGTGGCGGCAGGGTCCTTACGGTGGGCGGCCGGCGTGTGCAGCGGTGCGTGACGGCCTCTCCGGGCCCCATCTATGATCATACATGTTGGAGGCACAGTCACAACTTTATTGCTTGCCGGAAATCTTCGATTTTCGCAAGCTGGTTGGTCAGTCGCGGATGTCTGTTTGTCTGTTTGTTTGTTTGTTTGTTTGTCTGTCCAGTCTCTACAGGTCGCAATTTTCATCCCATCGCTTTCAAACTTTCACAGTTTGTGTAGAATCAAAAATGCAAGAAGCCTATTGTTTTGGGGCAATATAGGTCAAAGGTCAAGGTCAAGGTCATCAAAAGTTCCTAAAGTGCTCTTTTCTTCATATCTCCATTACTATTTGTCATAGCCACTTCAAACATGGCTCATTTTAATCGGCATTCCAAGGCCTTTCTTCTGATGTATATGTTGCTGAAATCTGCTGTTTCTATGGTTACACATTTTGGGGGAAATCTCATGATTTTCGAAAATAAAAGGCCTAATTTTTCTAACTTTGTCATTTTTAAAGCTAGAGAGTTCTAGTTTTTTGCATCATATAGTACTAAATAAGCTTTTTATCATACAAGTAAAAGTCTCGTAAAATCTCGCACCATTTCTCGTCAAACGAGAATTTTCGAGATTTCATTAAATATGGCTTACAGGTCGCATTTTTTAAACTATGACTTTGAAAATGACATATTTTGTGTTGTTTAGAAATATCTCGAAATCAATTTTTCATTTTTTGGAAATAGCCACCAGGGGGCGTGGTACATGAAACACTGTAACATATCATTTTTCTGCAATATCTCAAAAAATATTAAACGTGACACCATTTTTTTGGTCGTATCTAAAACTAGGAACATTGGCGTATCCCTTCGCACATGTTGCTTTGTGCTGCCGTTACCATGGTTACCAAATTTCGGGGTAAAACTTGACAATCTGAAAATTCGGAGTTTTCCAGCTTCTATCTCTGTTGATATTTGCGATAGAAAGGTCTGGTTTTCGACGTTAGACAGCATCCCTCTAGTTCTAAGCCATTCAATCGCAAGTCTCGTCATATCTCGCGCCGTTTCTCGTGAAACGAGAACACGTGACCATTCAAAGAAATGCCTATAATTCTGTCATTTTTCACGCTACAGACACATGGCTTGCAGCGCCGGATAGCGGCTGACACTCGCAGTCACATTCAGGGGTCGCATTGTCAGTCTCGTCAAATCTCGCGCCGTGTTTCACCAAACCACCAAGTCACGTGCCGTCGCCGCAAGTGGCGGCAGGGTCCTTACGGTGGGCGGCCGGCGTGTGCAGCGGTGCGTGACGGCCTCTCCGGGCCCCATCTATGATCATACATGTTGGAGGCACAGTCACAACTTTATTGCTTGCCGGAAATCTTCGATTTTCGCAAGCTGGTTGGTCAGTCGCGGATGTCTGTTTGTCTGTTTGTTTGTTTGTTTGTTTGTCTGTCCAGTCTCTACAGGTCGCAATTTTCATCCCATCGCTTTCAAACTTTCACAGTTTGTGTAGAATCAAAAATGCAAGAAGCCTATTGTTTTGGGGCAATATAGGTCAAAGGTCAAGGTCAAGGTCATCAAAAGTTCCTAAAGTGCTCTTTTCTTCATATCTCCATTACTATTTGTCATAGCCACTTCAAACATGGCTCATTTTAATCGGCATTCCAAGGCCTTTCTTCTGATGTATATGTTGCTGAAATCTGCTGTTTCTATGGTTACACATTTTGGGGGAAATCTCATGATTTTCGAAAATAAAAGGCCTAATTTTTCTAACTTTGTCATTTTTAAAGCTAGAGAGTTCTAGTTTTTTGCATCATATAGTACTAAATAAGCTTTTTATCATACAAGTAAAAGTCTCGTAAAATCTCGCACCATTTCTCGTCAAACGAGAATTTTCGAGATTTCATTAAATATGGCTTACAGGTCGCATTTTTTAAACTATGACTTTGAAAATGACATATTTTGTGTTGTTTAGAAATATCTCGAAATCAATTTTTCATTTTTTGGAAATAGCCACCAGGGGGCGTGGTACATGAAACACTGTAACATATCATTTTTCTGCAATATCTCAAAAAATATTAAACGTGACACCATTTTTTTGGTCGTATCTAAAACTAGGAACATTGGCGTATCCCTTCGCACATGTTGCTTTGTGCTGCCGTTACCATGGTTACCAAATTTCGGGGTAAAACTTGACAATCTGAAAATTCGGAGTTTTCCAGCTTCTATCTCTGTTGATATTTGCGATAGAAAGGTCTGGTTTTCGACGTTAGACAGCATCCCTCTAGTTCTAAGCCATTCAATCGCAAGTCTCGTCATATCTCGCGCCGTTTCTCGTGAAACGAGAACACGTGACCATTCAAAGAAATGCCTATAATTCTGTCATTTTTCACGCTACAGACACATGGCTTGCAGCGCCGGATAGCGGCTGACACTCGCAGTCACATTCAGGGGTCGCATTGTCAGTCTCGTCAAATCTCGCGCCGTGTTTCACCAAACCACCAAGTCACGTGCCGTCGCCGCAAGTGGCGGCAGGGTCCTTACGGTGGGCGGCCGGCGTGTGCAGCGGTGCGTGACGGCCTCTCCGGGCCCCATCTATGATCATACATGTTGGAGGCACAGTCACAACTTTATTGCTTGCCGGAAATCTTCGATTTTCGCAAGCTGGTTGGTCAGTCGCGGATGTCTGTTTGTCTGTTTGTTTGTTTGTTTGTTTGTCTGTCCAGTCTCTACAGGTCGCAATTTTCATCCCATCGCTTTCAAACTTTCACAGTTTGTGTAGAATCAAAAATGCAAGAAGCCTATTGTTTTGGGGCAATATAGGTCAAAGGTCAAGGTCAAGGTCATCAAAAGTTCCTAAAGTGCTCTTTTCTTCATATCTCCATTACTATTTGTCATAGCCACTTCAAACATGGCTCATTTTAATCGGCATTCCAAGGCCTTTCTTCTGATGTATATGTTGCTGAAATCTGCTGTTTCTATGGTTACACATTTTGGGGGAAATCTCATGATTTTCGAAAATAAAAGGCCTAATTTTTCTAACTTTGTCATTTTTAAAGCTAGAGAGTTCTAGTTTTTTGCATCATATAGTACTAAATAAGCTTTTTATCATACAAGTAAAAGTCTCGTAAAATCTCGCACCATTTCTCGTCAAACGAGAATTTTCGAGATTTCATTAAATATGGCTTACAGGTCGCATTTTTTAAACTATGACTTTGAAAATGACATATTTTGTGTTGTTTAGAAATATCTCGAAATCAATTTTTCATTTTTTGGAAATAGCCACCAGGGGGCGTGGTACATGAAACACTGTAACATATCATTTTTCTGCAATATCTCAAAAAATATTAAACGTGACACCATTTTTTTGGTCGTATCTAAAACTAGGAACATTGGCGTATCCCTTCGCACATGTTGCTTTGTGCTGCCGTTACCATGGTTACCAAATTTCGGGGTAAAACTTGACAATCTGAAAATTCGGAGTTTTCCAGCTTCTATCTCTGTTGATATTTGCGATAGAAAGGTCTGGTTTTCGACGTTAGACAGCATCCCTCTAGTTCTAAGCCATTCAATCGCAAGTCTCGTCATATCTCGCGCCGTTTCTCGTGAAACGAGAACACGTGACCATTCAAAGAAATGCCTATAATTCTGTCATTTTTCACGCTACAGACACATGGCTTGCAGCGCCGGATAGCGGCTGACACTCGCAGTCACATTCAGGGGTCGCATTGTCAGTCTCGTCAAATCTCGCGCCGTGTTTCACCAAACCACCAAGTCACGTGCCGTCGCCGCAAGTGGCGGCAGGGTCCTTACGGTGGGCGGCCGGCGTGTGCAGCGGTGCGTGACGGCCTCTCCGGGCCCCATCTATGATCATACATGTTGGAGGCACAGTCACAACTTTATTGCTTGCCGGAAATCTTCGATTTTCGCAAGCTGGTTGGTCAGTCGCGGATGTCTGTTTGTCTGTTTGTTTGTTTGTTTGTTTGTCTGTCCAGTCTCTACAGGTCGCAATTTTCATCCCATCGCTTTCAAACTTTCACAGTTTGTGTAGAATCAAAAATGCAAGAAGCCTATTGTTTTGGGGCAATATAGGTCAAAGGTCAAGGTCAAGGTCATCAAAAGTTCCTAAAGTGCTCTTTTCTTCATATCTCCATTACTATTTGTCATAGCCACTTCAAACATGGCTCATTTTAATCGGCATTCCAAGGCCTTTCTTCTGATGTATATGTTGCTGAAATCTGCTGTTTCTATGGTTACACATTTTGGGGGAAATCTCATGATTTTCGAAAATAAAAGGCCTAATTTTTCTAACTTTGTCATTTTTAAAGCTAGAGAGTTCTAGTTTTTTGCATCATATAGTACTAAATAAGCTTTTTATCATACAAGTAAAAGTCTCGTAAAATCTCGCACCATTTCTCGTCAAACGAGAATTTTCGAGATTTCATTAAATATGGCTTACAGGTCGCATTTTTTAAACTATGACTTTGAAAATGACATATTTTGTGTTGTTTAGAAATATCTCGAAATCAATTTTTCATTTTTTGGAAATAGCCACCAGGGGGCGTGGTACATGAAACACTGTAACATATCATTTTTCTGCAATATCTCAAAAAATATTAAACGTGACACCATTTTTTTGGTCGTATCTAAAACTAGGAACATTGGCGTATCCCTTCGCACATGTTGCTTTGTGCTGCCGTTACCATGGTTACCAAATTTCGGGGTAAAACTTGACAATCTGAAAATTCGGAGTTTTCCAGCTTCTATCTCTGTTGATATTTGCGATAGAAAGGTCTGGTTTTCGACGTTAGACAGCATCCCTCTAGTTCTAAGCCATTCAATCGCAAGTCTCGTCATATCTCGCGCCGTTTCTCGTGAAACGAGAACACGTGACCATTCAAAGAAATGCCTATAATTCTGTCATTTTTCACGCTACAGACACATGGCTTGCAGCGCCGGATAGCGGCTGACACTCGCAGTCACATTCAGGGGTCGCATTGTCAGTCTCGTCAAATCTCGCGCCGTGTTTCACCAAACCACCAAGTCACGTGCCGTCGCCGCAAGTGGCGGCAGGGTCCTTACGGTGGGCGGCCGGCGTGTGCAGCGGTGCGTGACGGCCTCTCCGGGCCCCATCTATGATCATACATGTTGGAGGCACAGTCACAACTTTATTGCTTGCCGGAAATCTTCGATTTTCGCAAGCTGGTTGGTCAGTCGCGGATGTCTGTTTGTCTGTTTGTTGCTTGCCGGAATCAGAGATTTCGACAAGTATGTTGATCAGTTCCGTTTGTTTGTTTGTCTGTATGTCCCCGCTCTACAGGCCACAATTTTGCACCAATCGTCCTGAAACTTATAGATAGAGTGTATAATCGGTTCTTCTCGGAGCCTATTGTTTTTGGTCATGATCGGTCAAGGGTCAAGGTCAGGGTCACCAAAAAGCTCAAAAACGGTTTTCTCTTCATACCTTCGTCAAAAATAGCCGTAGGCACCTAATCTGTAGCCCGTTTTATTTGCCACTGCATGGCCACTTCCAACACTGCAAAATTGCCTCATTTCGCTGTTACCATGGTTACGCAATTTTAGGGAGAAATCATGGAATTTCGTGATATTTTTCAAATTTGCAGCAATTTTACTGATTCTGAGATATTTTATGTAACATAAGAATATCTCGAAACGGGTTTTTCAGATTTTGGAAATGGCCGCCAGGGGGCGTTGCAGATGAAAAAACATGAACATTTGTTTTGGTGCTATACCTCCAGAACTATTAAACATTGGGCCATTTCCATCACAGCACCTTAAACTAGGGTCCATGGGCTTATTTTTGCGCATAGGTGCCAAAGTGCGCTATTGCCAGATTTCTCTATTTTTGGGGTAAAACCTTTGAATTTTGAAAATATGCAGTTTTCAGCTTCTAACTCTGTCAGTTTTTATGCTAGAGAGGTCAAAAGTTTTGCATCTTGTAGCCCTTGGTGAGTTCTCGGTGGTCCAACCAAAAATCTTGCAAAATCTCGCACCGTTTCTCGTCGAATGAGATTTCGCGATTTCACGGTGACATGCCCTATAGGCCACAGATATGCAGGCATCCTTTTGAAACTGATACATGTTACGTCATACACTAATATCTCGAAAGCAATTGTTCAGTTTTTGGAAAATTACCGCTAGGGGGCGCTGCACTGCAACCCCGTACCTACTATCATTGTTTAACCATATCTCCACAACTACACATTTTAGGTACATAAACTGTACACCATATGAATTGGCCTTTCATGGCCTTTCTGCCCATGACCTCTTTTGTTTAATCATACATGGTCCCCGCCAATTTTAGCAACTTTGTAAAAATTAAAACCCGCATGCAAAAATACATATGCCATCACGCATGCATGCACGCGTTTTAGTATGAAAGACAGACACGCTTTCACGTGACTGCAAAAATTATAGCGTTCGCCGTATAAAATAAGTGGCCACAGGCACTCTTTGCAGGCCGGTTTGCCATTTCTGTCGCGTTATAGTTTATTGCTTGCCGGAATCAGAGATTTCGACAAGTATGTTGATCAGTTCCGTTTGTTTGTTTGTCTGTATGTCCCCGCTCTACAGGCCACAATTTTGCACCAATCGTCCTGAAACTTATAGATAGAGTGTATAATCGGTTCTTCTCGGAGCCTATTGTTTTTGGTCATGATCGGTCAAGGGTCAAGGTCAGGGTCACCAAAAAGCTCAAAAACGGTTTTCTCTTCATACCTTCGTCAAAAATAGCCGTAGGCACCTAATCTGTAGCCCGTTTTATTTGCCACTGCATGGCCACTTCCAACACTGCAAAATTGCCTCATTTCGCTGTTACCATGGTTACGCAATTTTAGGGAGAAATCATGGAATTTCGTGATATTTTTCAAATTTGCAGCAATTTTACTGATTCTGAGATATTTTATGTAACATAAGAATATCTCGAAACGGGTTTTTCAGATTTTGGAAATGGCCGCCAGGGGGCGTTGCAGATGAAAAAACATGAACATTTGTTTTGGTGCTATACCTCCAGAACTATTAAACATTGGGCCATTTCCATCACAGCACCTTAAACTAGGGTCCATGGGCTTATTTTTGCGCATAGGTGCCAAAGTGCGCTATTGCCAGATTTCTCTATTTTTGGGGTAAAACCTTTGAATTTTGAAAATATGCAGTTTTCAGCTTCTAACTCTGTCAGTTTTTATGCTAGAGAGGTCAAAAGTTTTGCATCTTGTAGCCCTTGGTGAGTTCTCGGTGGTCCAACCAAAAATCTTGCAAAATCTCGCACCGTTTCTCGTCGAATGAGATTTCGCGATTTCACGGTGACATGCCCTATAGGCCACAGATATGCAGGCATCCTTTTGAAACTGATACATGTTACGTCATACACTAATATCTCGAAAGCAATTGTTCAGTTTTTGGAAAATTACCGCTAGGGGGCGCTGCACTGCAACCCCGTACCTACTATCATTGTTTAACCATATCTCCACAACTACACATTTTAGGTACATAAACTGTACACCATATGAATTGGCCTTTCATGGCCTTTCTGCCCATGACCTCTTTTGTTTAATCATACATGGTCCCCGCCAATTTTAGCAACTTTGTAAAAATTAAAACCCGCATGCACAAATACATATGCCATCACGCATGCATGCACGCGTTTTAGTATGAAAGACAGACACGCTTTCACGTGACTGCAAAAATTATAGCGTTCGCCGTATAAAATAAGTGGCCACAGGCACTCTTTGCAGGCCGGTTTGCCATTTCTGTCGCGTTATAGTTTATTGCTTGCCGGAATCAGAGATTTCGACAAGTATGTTGATCAGTTCCGTTTGTTTGTTTGTCTGTATGTCCCCGCTCTACAGGCCACAATTTTGCACCAATCGTCCTGAAACTTATAGATAGAGTGTATAATCGGTTCTTCTCGGAGCCTATTGTTTTTGGTCATGATCGGTCAAGGGTCAAGGTCAGGGTCACCAAAAAGCTCAAAAACGGTTTTCTCTTCATACCTTCGTCAAAAATAGCCGTAGGCACCTAATCTGTAGCCCGTTTTATTTGCCACTGCATGGCCACTTCCAACACTGCAAAATTGCCTCATTTCGCTGTTACCATGGTTACGCAATTTTAGGGAGAAATCATGGAATTTCGTGATATTTTTCAAATTTGCAGCAATTTTACTGATTCTGAGATATTTTATGTAACATAAGAATATCTCGAAACGGGTTTTTCAGATTTTGGAAATGGCCGCCAGGGGGCGTTGCAGATGAAAAAACATGAAAATTTGTTTTGGTGCTATACCTCCAGAACTATTAAACATTGGGCCATTTCCATCACAGCACCTTAAACTAGGGTCCATGGGCTTATTTTTGCGCATAGGTGCCAAAGTGCGCTATTGCCAGATTTCTCTATTTTTGGGGTAAAACCTTTGAATTTTGAAAATATGCAGTTTTCAGCTTCTAACTCTGTCAGTTTTTATGCTAGAGAGGTCAAAAGTTTTGCATCTTGTAGCCCTTGGTGAGTTCTCGGTGGTCCAACCAAAAATCTTGCAAAATCTCGCACCGTTTCTCGTCGAATGAGATTTCGCGATTTCACGGTGACATGCCCTATAGGCCACAGATATGCAGGCATCCTTTTGAAACTGATACATGTTACGTCATACACTAATATCTCGAAAGCAATTGTTCAGTTTTTGGAAAATTACCGCTAGGGGGCGCTGCACTGCAACCCCGTACCTACTATCATTGTTTAACCATATCTCCACAACTACACATTTTAGGTACATAAACTGTACACCATATGAATTGGCCTTTCATGGCCTTTCTGCCCATGACCTCTTTTGTTTAATCATACATGGTCCCCGCCAATTTTAGCAACTTTGTAAAAATTAAAACCCGCATGCACAAATACATATGCCATCACGCATGCATGCACGCGTTTTAGTATGAAAGACAGACACGCTTTCACGTGACTGCAAAAATTATAGCGTTCGCCGTATAAAATAAGTGGCCACAGGCACTCTTTGCAGGCCGGTTTGCCATTTCTGTCGCGTTATAGTTTATTGCTTGCCGGAATCAGAGATTTCGACAAGTATGTTGATCAGTTCCGTTTGTTTGTTTGTCTGTATGTCCCCGCTCTACAGGCCACAATTTTGCACCAATCGTCCTGAAACTTATAGATAGAGTGTATAATCGGTTCTTCTCGGAGCCTATTGTTTTTGGTCATGATCGGTCAAGGGTCAAGGTCAGGGTCACCAAAAAGCTCAAAAACGGTTTTCTCTTCATACCTTCGTCAAAAATAGCCGTAGGCACCTAATCTGTAGCCCGTTTTATTTGCCACTGCATGGCCACTTCCAACACTGCAAAATTGCCTCATTTCGCTGTTACCATGGTTACGCAATTTTAGGGAGAAATCATGGAATTTCGTGATATTTTTCAAATTTGCAGCAATTTTACTGATTCTGAGATATTTTATGTAACATAAGAATATCTCGAAACGGGTTTTTCAGATTTTGGAAATGGCCGCCAGGGGGCGTTGCAGATGAAAAAACATGAAAATTTGTTTTGGTGCTATACCTCCAGAACTATTAAACATTGGGCCATTTCCATCACAGCACCTTAAACTAGGGTCCATGGGCTTATTTTTGCGCATAGGTGCCAAAGTGCGCTATTGCCAGATTTCTCTATTTTTGGGGTAAAACCTTTGAATTTTGAAAATATGCAGTTTTCAGCTTCTAACTCTGTCAGTTTTTATGCTAGAGAGGTCAAAAGTTTTGCATCTTGTAGCCCTTGGTGAGTTCTCGGTGGTCCAACCAAAAATCTTGCAAAATCTCGCACCGTTTCTCGTCGAATGAGATTTCGCGATTTCACGGTGACATGCCCTATAGGCCACAGATATGCAGGCATCCTTTTGAAACTGATACATGTTACGTCATACACTAATATCTCGAAAGCAATTGTTCAGTTTTTGGAAAATTACCGCTAGGGGGCGCTGCACTGCAACCCCGTACCTACTATCATTGTTTAACCATATCTCCACAACTACACATGTTAGGTACATAAACTGTACACCATATGAATTGGCCTTTCATGGCCTTTCTGCCCATGACCTCTTTTGTTTAATCATACATGGTCCCCGCCAATTTTAGCAACTTTGTAAAAATTAAAACCCGCATGCACAAATACATATGCCATCACGCATGCATGCACGCGTTTTAGTATGAAAGACAGACACGCTTTCACGTGACTGCAAAAATTATAGCGTTCGCCGTATAAAATAAGTGGCCACAGGCACTCTTTGCAGGCCGGTTTGCCATTTCTGTCGCGTTATAGTTTATTGCTTGCCGGAATCAGAGATTTCGACAAGTATGTTGATCAGTTCCGTTTGTTGCTTGCCGGAATCAGAGATTTCGACAAGTATGTTGATCAGTTCCGTTTGTTTGTTTGTCTGTATGTCCTCGCTCTACAGGCCACAATTTTGCACCAATCGTCCTGAAACTTATGGATAGAGTGTATAATCGGTTCTTCTCGGAGCCTATTGTTTTTGGTCATGATCAGTCAAGGGTCAAGGTCAGGGTCACCAAAAAGCTCAAAAACGGTTTTTTCTTCATACCTTCGTCAAAAATAGCCGTAGGCACCTAATCTGTAGCCCGTTTTATTTGCCACTGCATGGCCACTTCCAACACTGCAAAATTGCCCCATTTCGCTGTTACCATGGTTACGCAATTTTGGGGAGAAATCATGGAATTTCGTGATATTTTTCAAATTTGCAGCAATTTTACTGATTCTGAGATATTTTATGTAACATAAGAATATCTCGAAATTGTTTTTTCAGATTTTGGAAATGGCCGCCAGGGGGCGTTGCAGATGGAAAAACATGAAAATTTGTTTTGGTGCTATACCTCCAGAACTATGAAACATTGGGCCATTTCCATCACAGCACCTTAAACTAGGGTCCATGGGCTTATTTTTGCGCATAGGTGCCAAAGTGCGCTATTGCCAGATTTCTCTATTTTTGGGGTAAAACTTTTGAATTTTGAAAATATGCAGTTTTCAGCTTCTAACTCTGTCAGTTTGTATGCTAGAGAGGTCAAAATTTTTGCATCTTGTAGCCCTTGGTGAGTTCTCGGTGATCCATCCAAAAATCTTGCAAAATCTCGCACCGTTTCTCGTCGAATGAGATTTTCGCGATTTCACGGTGACATGCCCTATAGGCCACAGATATGCAGGCATCCTTTTGAAACTGATACATGTTACGTCATACATTAATATCTCGAAAGCAATTTTCCAGTTTTTGGAAAATTACCGCTAGGGGGCGCTGCACTGCAACCCCGTACCTACTATCATTATTTAACCATATCTCCAAAACTACACATTTTAGGTACATAAACTGTACACCATATGAATTGGCGTTTCATGGCCTTTCTGCCCATGGCCTCTTTTGATTAATCATACACAGACCCCACAAGTTTTAGCAACTTTGTAAAAATTAAAACCCGCATGCACATATACATATGCCATCACGCATGCATGCGCGCGTTTTAGTATGAAAGACAGACACGCTTTCCCGTGACTGCAAAAATTATAGCGTTCGCCGTATAAAATAAGTAACCACAGGCACTCTTTGCGGGCCGGTTTGCCATTTCTGTCGCGTTATAGTTTATTGCTTGCCGGAATCAGAGATTTCGACAAGTATGTTGATCAGTTCCGTTTGTTTGTTTGTCTGTATGTCCTCGCTCTACAGGCCACAATTTTGCACCAATCGTCCTGAAACTTATGGATAGAGTGTATAATCGGTTCTTCTCGGAGCCTATTGTTTTTGGTCATGATCAGTCAAGGGTCAAGGTCAGGGTCACCAAAAAGCTCAAAAACGGTTTTTTCTTCATACCTTCGTCAAAAATAGCCGTAGGCACCTAATCTGTAGCCCGTTTTATTTGCCACTGCATGGCCACTTCCAACACTGCAAAATTGCCCCATTTCGCTGTTACCATGGTTACGCAATTTTGGGGAGAAATCATGGAATTTCGTGATATTTTTCAAATTTGCAGCAATTTTACTGATTCTGAGATATTTTATGTAACATAAGAATATCTCGAAATTGTTTTTTCAGATTTTGGAAATGGCCGCCAGGGGGCGTTGCAGATGGAAAAACATGAAAATTTGTTTTGGTGCTATACCTCCAGAACTATGAAACATTGGGCCATTTCCATCACAGCACCTTAAACTAGGGTCCATGGGCTTATTTTTGCGCATAGGTGCCAAAGTGCGCTATTGCCAGATTTCTCTATTTTTGGGGTAAAACTTTTGAATTTTGAAAATATGCAGTTTTCAGCTTCTAACTCTGTCAGTTTGTATGCTAGAGAGGTCAAAATTTTTGCATCTTGTAGCCCTTGGTGAGTTCTCGGTGATCCATCCAAAAATCTTGCAAAATCTCGCACCGTTTCTCGTCGAATGAGATTTTCGCGATTTCACGGTGACATGCCCTATAGGCCACAGATATGCAGGCATCCTTTTGAAACTGATACATGTTACGTCATACATTAATATCTCGAAAGCAATTTTCCAGTTTTTGGAAAATTACCGCTAGGGGGCGCTGCACTGCAACCCCGTACCTACTATCATTATTTAACCATATCTCCAAAACTACACATTTTAGGTACATAAACTGTACACCATATGAATTGGCGTTTCATGGCCTTTCTGCCCATGGCCTCTTTTGATTAATCATACACAGACCCCACAAGTTTTAGCAACTTTGTAAAAATTAAAACCCGCATGCACATATACATATGCCATCACGCATGCATGCGCGCGTTTTAGTATGAAAGACAGACACGCTTTCCCGTGACTGCAAAAATTATAGCGTTCGCCGTATAAAATAAGTAACCACAGGCACTCTTTGCGGGCCGGTTTGCCATTTCTGTCGCGTTATAGTTTATTGCTTGCCGGAATCAGAGATTTCGACAAGTATGTTGATCAGTTCCGTTTGTTTGTTTGTCTGTATGTCCACGCTCTACAGGCCACAATTTTGCACCAATCGTCCTGAAACTTATGGATAGAGTGTATAATCGGTTCTTCTCGGAGCCTATTGTTTTTGGTCATGATCAGTCAAGGGTCAAGGTCAGGGTCACCAAAAAGCTCAAAAACGGTTTTTTCTTCATACCTTCGTCAAAAATAGCCGTAGGCACCTAATCTGTAGCCCGTTTTATTTGCCACTGCATGGCCACTTCCAACACTGCAAAATTGCCCCATTTCGCTGTTACCATGGTTACGCAATTTTGGGGAGAAATCATGGAATTTCGTGATATTTTTCAAATTTGCAGCAATTTTACTGATTCTGAGATATTTTATGTAACATAAGAATATCTCGAAATTGTTTTTTTCAGATTTTGGAAATGGCCGCCAGGGGGCGTTGCAGATGGAAAAACATGAAAATTTGTTTTGGTGCTATACCTCCAGAACTATGAAACATTGGGCCATTTCCATCACAGCACCTTAAACTAGGGTCCATGGGCTTATTTTTGCGCATAGGTGCCAAAGTGCGCTATTGCCAGATTTCTCTATTTTTGGGGTAAAACTTTTGAATTTTGAAAATATGCAGTTTTCAGCTTCTAACTCTGTCAGTTTGTATGCTAGAGAGGTCAAAATTTTTGCATCTTGTAGCCCTTGGTGAGTTCTCGGTGATCCATCCAAAAATCTTGCAAAATCTCGCACCGTTTCTCGTCGAATGAGATTTTCGCGATTTCACGGTGACATGCCCTATAGGCCACAGATATGCAGGCATCCTTTTGAAACTGATACATGTTACGTCATACATTAATATCTCGAAAGCAATTTTCCAGTTTTTGGAAAATTACCGCTAGGGGGCGCTGCACTGCAACCCCGTACCTACTATCATTATTTAACCATATCTCCAAAACTACACATTTTAGGTACATAAACTGTACACCATATGAATTGGCGTTTCATGGCCTTTCTGCCCATGACCTCTTTTGTTTAATCATACACGGTCCCCGCAAATTTTAGCAACTTTGTAAAAATTAAAACCCGCATGCACAAATACACATGCCATCACGCATGCATGCACGCGTTTTAGTATGAAAGACAGACACGCTTTCCCGTGACTGCAAAAATTATAGCGTTCGCCGTATAAAATAAGTGACCACAGGCACTCTTTGCGGGCCGGTTTGCCATTTCTGTCGCGTTATAGTTTATTGCTTGCCGGAATCAGAGATTTCGACAAGTATGTTGATCAGTTCCGTTTGTTTGTTTGTCTGTATGTCCCCGCTCTACAGGCCACAATTTTGCACCAATCGTCCTGATACTTATAGATAGAGTGTATAATCGGTTCTTCTCGGAGCCTATTGTTTTTGGTCATGATCGGTCAAGGGTCAAGGTCAGGGTCACCAAAAAGCTCAAAAACGGTTTTTTCTTCATACCTTCGTCAAAAATAGCCGTAGGCACCTAATCTGTAGCCCGTTTTATTTGCCACTGCATGGCCACTTCCAACACTGCAAAATTGCCTCATTTCGCTGTTACCATGGTTACGCAATTTTGGGGAGAAATCATGGAATTTCGTGATATTTTTCAAATTTGCAGCAATTTTACTGATTCTGAGTTATTTTATGTAACATAAGAATATCTCGAAACGGGTTTTTCAGATTTTGGAAATGGCCGCCAGGGGGCGTTGCAGATGAAAAAACATGAAAATTTGTTTTGGTGCTATACCTCCAGAACTATTAAACATTGGGCCATTTCCATCACAGCACCTTAAACTAGGGTCCATGGGCTTATTTCTGCGCATAGGTGCCAAAGTGCGCTATTGCCAGATTTCTCTATTTTTGGGGTAAAACCTTTGAATTTTGAAAATATGCAGTTTTCAGCTTCTAACTCTGTCAGTTTTTATGCTAGAGAGGTCAAAATTTTTGCATCTTGTAGCCCTTGGTGAGTTCTCGGTGATCCAACCAAAAATCTTGCAAAATCTCGCACCGTTTCTCGTCGAATGAGATTTCGCGATTTCACGGTGACATGCCCTATAGGCCACAGATATGCAGGCATCCTTTTGAAACTGATACATGTTACGTCATACACTAATATCTCGAAAGCAATTGTTCAGTTTTTGGAAAATTACCGCTAGGGGGCGCTGCACTGCAACCCCGTACCTACTATCATTGTTTAACCATATCTCCACAACTACACATGTTAGGTACATAAACTGTACACCATATGAATTGGCCTTTCATGGCCTTTCTGCCCATGACCTCTTTTGTTTAATCATACATGGTCCCCGCCAATTTTAGCAACTTTGTAAAAATTAAAACCCGCATGCACAAATACATATGCCATCACGCATGCATGCACGCGTTTTAGTATGAAAGACAGACACGCTTTCACGTGACTGCAAAAATTATAGCGTTCGCCGTATAAAATAAGTGGCCACAGGCACTCTTTGCAGGCCGGTTTGCCATTTCTGTCGCGTTATAGTTTATTGCTTGCCGGAATCAGAGATTTCGACAAGTATGTTGATCAGTTCCGTTTGTTGCTTGCCGGAATCAGAGATTTCGACAAGTATGTTGATCAGTTCCGTTTGTTTGTTTGTCTGTATGTCCTCGCTCTACAGGCCACAATTTTGCACCAATCGTCCTGAAACTTATGGATAGAGTGTATAATCGGTTCTTCTCGGAGCCTATTGTTTTTGGTCATGATCAGTCAAGGGTCAAGGTCAGGGTCACCAAAAAGCTCAAAAACGGTTTTTTCTTCATACCTTCGTCAAAAATAGCCGTAGGCACCTAATCTGTAGCCCGTTTTATTTGCCACTGCATGGCCACTTCCAACACTGCAAAATTGCCCCATTTCGCTGTTACCATGGTTACGCAATTTTGGGGAGAAATCATGGAATTTCGTGATATTTTTCAAATTTGCAGCAATTTTACTGATTCTGAGATATTTTATGTAACATAAGAATATCTCGAAATTGTTTTTTCAGATTTTGGAAATGGCCGCCAGGGGGCGTTGCAGATGGAAAAACATGAAAATTTGTTTTGGTGCTATACCTCCAGAACTATGAAACATTGGGCCATTTCCATCACAGCACCTTAAACTAGGGTCCATGGGCTTATTTTTGCGCATAGGTGCCAAAGTGCGCTATTGCCAGATTTCTCTATTTTTGGGGTAAAACTTTTGAATTTTGAAAATATGCAGTTTTCAGCTTCTAACTCTGTCAGTTTGTATGCTAGAGAGGTCAAAATTTTTGCATCTTGTAGCCCTTGGTGAGTTCTCGGTGATCCATCCAAAAATCTTGCAAAATCTCGCACCGTTTCTCGTCGAATGAGATTTTCGCGATTTCACGGTGACATGCCCTATAGGCCACAGATATGCAGGCATCCTTTTGAAACTGATACATGTTACGTCATACATTAATATCTCGAAAGCAATTTTCCAGTTTTTGGAAAATTACCGCTAGGGGGCGCTGCACTGCAACCCCGTACCTACTATCATTATTTAACCATATCTCCAAAACTACACATTTTAGGTACATAAACTGTACACCATATGAATTGGCGTTTCATGGCCTTTCTGCCCATGGCCTCTTTTGATTAATCATACACAGACCCCACAAGTTTTAGCAACTTTGTAAAAATTAAAACCCGCATGCACATATACATATGCCATCACGCATGCATGCGCGCGTTTTAGTATGAAAGACAGACACGCTTTCCCGTGACTGCAAAAATTATAGCGTTCGCCGTATAAAATAAGTAACCACAGGCACTCTTTGCGGGCCGGTTTGCCATTTCTGTCGCGTTATAGTTTATTGCTTGCCGGAATCAGAGATTTCGACAAGTATGTTGATCAGTTCCGTTTGTTTGTTTGTCTGTATGTCCTCGCTCTACAGGCCACAATTTTGCACCAATCGTCCTGAAACTTATGGATAGAGTGTATAATCGGTTCTTCTCGGAGCCTATTGTTTTTGGTCATGATCAGTCAAGGGTCAAGGTCAGGGTCACCAAAAAGCTCAAAAACGGTTTTTTCTTCATACCTTCGTCAAAAATAGCCGTAGGCACCTAATCTGTAGCCCGTTTTATTTGCCACTGCATGGCCACTTCCAACACTGCAAAATTGCCCCATTTCGCTGTTACCATGGTTACGCAATTTTGGGGAGAAATCATGGAATTTCGTGATATTTTTCAAATTTGCAGCAATTTTACTGATTCTGAGATATTTTATGTAACATAAGAATATCTCGAAATTGTTTTTTCAGATTTTGGAAATGGCCGCCAGGGGGCGTTGCAGATGGAAAAACATGAAAATTTGTTTTGGTGCTATACCTCCAGAACTATGAAACATTGGGCCATTTCCATCACAGCACCTTAAACTAGGGTCCATGGGCTTATTTTTGCGCATAGGTGCCAAAGTGCGCTATTGCCAGATTTCTCTATTTTTGGGGTAAAACTTTTGAATTTTGAAAATATGCAGTTTTCAGCTTCTAACTCTGTCAGTTTGTATGCTAGAGAGGTCAAAATTTTTGCATCTTGTAGCCCTTGGTGAGTTCTCGGTGATCCATCCAAAAATCTTGCAAAATCTCGCACCGTTTCTCGTCGAATGAGATTTTCGCGATTTCACGGTGACATGCCCTATAGGCCACAGATATGCAGGCATCCTTTTGAAACTGATACATGTTACGTCATACATTAATATCTCGAAAGCAATTTTCCAGTTTTTGGAAAATTACCGCTAGGGGGCGCTGCACTGCAACCCCGTACCTACTATCATTATTTAACCATATCTCCAAAACTACACATTTTAGGTACATAAACTGTACACCATATGAATTGGCGTTTCATGGCCTTTCTGCCCATGGCCTCTTTTGATTAATCATACACAGACCCCACAAGTTTTAGCAACTTTGTAAAAATTAAAACCCGCATGCACATATACATATGCCATCACGCATGCATGCGCGCGTTTTAGTATGAAAGACAGACACGCTTTCCCGTGACTGCAAAAATTATAGCGTTCGCCGTATAAAATAAGTAACCACAGGCACTCTTTGCGGGCCGGTTTGCCATTTCTGTCGCGTTATAGTTTATTGCTTGCCGGAATCAGAGATTTCGACAAGTATGTTGATCAGTTCCGTTTGTTTGTTTGTCTGTATGTCCACGCTCTACAGGCCACAATTTTGCACCAATCGTCCTGAAACTTATGGATAGAGTGTATAATCGGTTCTTCTCGGAGCCTATTGTTTTTGGTCATGATCAGTCAAGGGTCAAGGTCAGGGTCACCAAAAAGCTCAAAAACGGTTTTTTCTTCATACCTTCGTCAAAAATAGCCGTAGGCACCTAATCTGTAGCCCGTTTTATTTGCCACTGCATGGCCACTTCCAACACTGCAAAATTGCCCCATTTCGCTGTTACCATGGTTACGCAATTTTGGGGAGAAATCATGGAATTTCGTGATATTTTTCAAATTTGCAGCAATTTTACTGATTCTGAGATATTTTATGTAACATAAGAATATCTCGAAATTGTTTTTTCAGATTTTGGAAATGGCCGCCAGGGGGCGTTGCAGATGGAAAAACATGAAAATTTGTTTTGGTGCTATACCTCCAGAACTATGAAACATTGGGCCATTTCCATCACAGCACCTTAAACTAGGGTCCATGGGCTTATTTTTGCGCATAGGTGCCAAAGTGCGCTATTGCCAGATTTCTCTATTTTTGGGGTAAAACTTTTGAATTTTGAAAATATGCAGTTTTCAGCTTCTAACTCTGTCAGTTTGTATGCTAGAGAGGTCAAAATTTTTGCATCTTGTAGCCCTTGGTGAGTTCTCGGTGATCCATCCAAAAATCTTGCAAAATCTCGCACCGTTTCTCGTCGAATGAGATTTTCGCGATTTCACGGTGACATGCCCTATAGGCCACAGATATGCAGGCATCCTTTTGAAACTGATACATGTTACGTCATACATTAATATCTCGAAAGCAATTTTCCAGTTTTTGGAAAATTACCGCTAGGGGGCGCTGCACTGCAACCCCGTACCTACTATCATTATTTAACCATATCTCCAAAACTACACATTTTAGGTACATAAACTGTACACCATATGAATTGGCGTTTCATGGCCTTTCTGCCCATGACCTCTTTTGTTTAATCATACACGGTCCCCGCAAATTTTAGCAACTTTGTAAAAATTAAAACCCGCATGCACAAATACACATGCCATCACGCATGCATGCACGCGTTTTAGTATGAAAGACAGACACGCTTTCCCGTGACTGCAAAAATTATAGCGTTCGCCGTATAAAATAAGTGACCACAGGCACTCTTTGCGGGCCGGTTTGCCATTTCTGTCGCGTTATAGTTTATTGCTTGCCGGAATCAGAGATTTCGACAAGTATGTTGATCAGTTCCGTTTGTTTGTTTGTCTGTATGTCCCCGCTCTACAGGCCACAATTTTGCACCAATCGTCCTGATACTTATAGATAGAGTGTATAATCGGTTCTTCTCGGAGCCTATTGTTTTTGGTCATGATCGGTCAAGGGTCAAGGTCAGGGTCACCAAAAAGCTCAAAAACGGTTTTTTCTTCATACCTTCGTCAAAAATAGCCGTAGGCACCTAATCTGTAGCCCGTTTTATTTGCCACTGCATGGCCACTTCCAACACTGCAAAATTGCCTCATTTCGCTGTTACCATGGTTACGCAATTTTGGGGAGAAATCATGGAATTTCGTGATATTTTTCAAATTTGCAGCAATTTTACTGATTCTGAGTTATTTTATGTAACATAAGAATATCTCGAAACGGGTTTTTCAGATTTTGGAAATGGCCGCCAGGGGGCGTTGCAGATGAAAAAACATGAAAATTTGTTTTGGTGCTATACCTCCAGAACTATTAAACATTGGGCCATTTCCATCACAGCACCTTAAACTAGGGTCCATGGGCTTATTTCTGCGCATAGGTGCCAAAGTGCGCTATTGCCAGATTTCTCTATTTTTGGGGTAAAACCTTTGAATTTTGAAAATATGCAGTTTTCAGCTTCTAACTCTGTCAGTTTTTATGCTAGAGAGGTCAAAATTTTTGCATCTTGTAGCCCTTGGTGAGTTCTCGGTGATCCAACCAAAAATCTTGCAAAATCTCGCACCGTTTCTCGTCGAATGAGATTTCGCGATTTCACGGTGACATGCCCTATAGGCCACAGATATGCAGGCATCCTTTTGAAACTGATACATGTTACGTCATACACTAATATCTCGAAAGCAATTGTTCAGTTTTTGGAAAATTACCGCTAGGGGGCGCTGCACTGCAACCCCGTACCTACTATCATTGTTTAACCATATCTCCACAACTACACATGTTAGGTACATAAACTGTACACCATATGAATTGGCCTTTCATGGCCTTTCTGCCCATGACCTCTTTTGTTTAATCATACATGGTCCCCGCCAATTTTAGCAACTTTGTAAAAATTAAAACCCGCATGCACAAATACATATGCCATCACGCATGCATGCACGCGTTTTAGTATGAAAGACAGACACGCTTTCACGTGACTGCAAAAATTATAGCGTTCGCCGTATAAAATAAGTGGCCACAGGCACTCTTTGCAGGCCGGTTTGCCATTTCTGTCGCGTTATAGTTTATTGCTTGCCGGAATCAGAGATTTCGACAAGTATGTTGATCAGTTCCGTTTGTTGCTTGCCGGAATCAGAGATTTCGACAAGTATGTTGATCAGTTCCGTTTGTTTGTTTGTCTGTATGTCCTCGCTCTACAGGCCACAATTTTGCACCAATCGTCCTGAAACTTATGGATAGAGTGTATAATCGGTTCTTCTCGGAGCCTATTGTTTTTGGTCATGATCAGTCAAGGGTCAAGGTCAGGGTCACCAAAAAGCTCAAAAACGGTTTTTTCTTCATACCTTCGTCAAAAATAGCCGTAGGCACCTAATCTGTAGCCCGTTTTATTTGCCACTGCATGGCCACTTCCAACACTGCAAAATTGCCCCATTTCGCTGTTACCATGGTTACGCAATTTTGGGGAGAAATCATGGAATTTCGTGATATTTTTCAAATTTGCAGCAATTTTACTGATTCTGAGATATTTTATGTAACATAAGAATATCTCGAAATTGTTTTTTCAGATTTTGGAAATGGCCGCCAGGGGGCGTTGCAGATGGAAAAACATGAAAATTTGTTTTGGTGCTATACCTCCAGAACTATGAAACATTGGGCCATTTCCATCACAGCACCTTAAACTAGGGTCCATGGGCTTATTTTTGCGCATAGGTGCCAAAGTGCGCTATTGCCAGATTTCTCTATTTTTGGGGTAAAACTTTTGAATTTTGAAAATATGCAGTTTTCAGCTTCTAACTCTGTCAGTTTGTATGCTAGAGAGGTCAAAATTTTTGCATCTTGTAGCCCTTGGTGAGTTCTCGGTGATCCATCCAAAAATCTTGCAAAATCTCGCACCGTTTCTCGTCGAATGAGATTTTCGCGATTTCACGGTGACATGCCCTATAGGCCACAGATATGCAGGCATCCTTTTGAAACTGATACATGTTACGTCATACATTAATATCTCGAAAGCAATTTTCCAGTTTTTGGAAAATTACCGCTAGGGGGCGCTGCACTGCAACCCCGTACCTACTATCATTATTTAACCATATCTCCAAAACTACACATTTTAGGTACATAAACTGTACACCATATGAATTGGCGTTTCATGGCCTTTCTGCCCATGGCCTCTTTTGATTAATCATACACAGACCCCACAAGTTTTAGCAACTTTGTAAAAATTAAAACCCGCATGCACATATACATATGCCATCACGCATGCATGCGCGCGTTTTAGTATGAAAGACAGACACGCTTTCCCGTGACTGCAAAAATTATAGCGTTCGCCGTATAAAATAAGTAACCACAGGCACTCTTTGCGGGCCGGTTTGCCATTTCTGTCGCGTTATAGTTTATTGCTTGCCGGAATCAGAGATTTCGACAAGTATGTTGATCAGTTCCGTTTGTTTGTTTGTCTGTATGTCCTCGCTCTACAGGCCACAATTTTGCACCAATCGTCCTGAAACTTATGGATAGAGTGTATAATCGGTTCTTCTCGGAGCCTATTGTTTTTGGTCATGATCAGTCAAGGGTCAAGGTCAGGGTCACCAAAAAGCTCAAAAACGGTTTTTTCTTCATACCTTCGTCAAAAATAGCCGTAGGCACCTAATCTGTAGCCCGTTTTATTTGCCACTGCATGGCCACTTCCAACACTGCAAAATTGCCCCATTTCGCTGTTACCATGGTTACGCAATTTTGGGGAGAAATCATGGAATTTCGTGATATTTTTCAAATTTGCAGCAATTTTACTGATTCTGAGATATTTTATGTAACATAAGAATATCTCGAAATTGTTTTTTCAGATTTTGGAAATGGCCGCCAGGGGGCGTTGCAGATGGAAAAACATGAAAATTTGTTTTGGTGCTATACCTCCAGAACTATGAAACATTGGGCCATTTCCATCACAGCACCTTAAACTAGGGTCCATGGGCTTATTTTTGCGCATAGGTGCCAAAGTGCGCTATTGCCAGATTTCTCTATTTTTGGGGTAAAACTTTTGAATTTTGAAAATATGCAGTTTTCAGCTTCTAACTCTGTCAGTTTGTATGCTAGAGAGGTCAAAATTTTTGCATCTTGTAGCCCTTGGTGAGTTCTCGGTGATCCATCCAAAAATCTTGCAAAATCTCGCACCGTTTCTCGTCGAATGAGATTTTCGCGATTTCACGGTGACATGCCCTATAGGCCACAGATATGCAGGCATCCTTTTGAAACTGATACATGTTACGTCATACATTAATATCTCGAAAGCAATTTTCCAGTTTTTGGAAAATTACCGCTAGGGGGCGCTGCACTGCAACCCCGTACCTACTATCATTATTTAACCATATCTCCAAAACTACACATTTTAGGTACATAAACTGTACACCATATGAATTGGCGTTTCATGGCCTTTCTGCCCATGGCCTCTTTTGATTAATCATACACAGACCCCACAAGTTTTAGCAACTTTGTAAAAATTAAAACCCGCATGCACATATACATATGCCATCACGCATGCATGCGCGCGTTTTAGTATGAAAGACAGACACGCTTTCCCGTGACTGCAAAAATTATAGCGTTCGCCGTATAAAATAAGTAACCACAGGCACTCTTTGCGGGCCGGTTTGCCATTTCTGTCGCGTTATAGTTTATTGCTTGCCGGAATCAGAGATTTCGACAAGTATGTTGATCAGTTCCGTTTGTTTGTTTGTCTGTATGTCCACGCTCTACAGGCCACAATTTTGCACCAATCGTCCTGAAACTTATGGATAGAGTGTATAATCGGTTCTTCTCGGAGCCTATTGTTTTTGGTCATGATCAGTCAAGGGTCAAGGTCAGGGTCACCAAAAAGCTCAAAAACGGTTTTTTCTTCATACCTTCGTCAAAAATAGCCGTAGGCACCTAATCTGTAGCCCGTTTTATTTGCCACTGCATGGCCACTTCCAACACTGCAAAATTGCCCCATTTCGCTGTTACCATGGTTACGCAATTTTGGGGAGAAATCATGGAATTTCGTGATATTTTTCAAATTTGCAGCAATTTTACTGATTCTGAGATATTTTATGTAACATAAGAATATCTCGAAATTGTTTTTTCAGATTTTGGAAATGGCCGCCAGGGGGCGTTGCAGATGGAAAAACATGAAAATTTGTTTTGGTGCTATACCTCCAGAACTATGAAACATTGGGCCATTTCCATCACAGCACCTTAAACTAGGGTCCATGGGCTTATTTTTGCGCATAGGTGCCAAAGTGCGCTATTGCCAGATTTCTCTATTTTTGGGGTAAAACTTTTGAATTTTGAAAATATGCAGTTTTCAGCTTCTAACTCTGTCAGTTTGTATGCTAGAGAGGTCAAAATTTTTGCATCTTGTAGCCCTTGGTGAGTTCTCGGTGATCCATCCAAAAATCTTGCAAAATCTCGCACCGTTTCTCGTCGAATGAGATTTTCGCGATTTCACGGTGACATGCCCTATAGGCCACAGATATGCAGGCATCCTTTTGAAACTGATACATGTTACGTCATACATTAATATCTCGAAAGCAATTTTCCAGTTTTTGGAAAATTACCGCTAGGGGGCGCTGCACTGCAACCCCGTACCTACTATCATTATTTAACCATATCTCCAAAACTACACATTTTAGGTACATAAACTGTACACCATATGAATTGGCGTTTCATGGCCTTTCTGCCCATGACCTCTTTTGTTTAATCATACACGGTCCCCGCAAATTTTAGCAACTTTGTAAAAATTAAAACCCGCATGCACAAATACACATGCCATCACGCATGCATGCACGCGTTTTAGTATGAAAGACAGACACGCTTTCCCGTGACTGCAAAAATTATAGCGTTCGCCGTATAAAATAAGTGACCACAGGCACTCTTTGCGGGCCGGTTTGCCATTTCTGTCGCGTTATAGTTTATTGCTTGCCGGAATCAGAGATTTCGACAAGTATGTTGATCAGTTCCGTTTGTTTGTTTGTCTGTATGTCCCCGCTCTACAGGCCACAATTTTGCACCAATCGTCCTGATACTTATAGATAGAGTGTATAATCGGTTCTTCTCGGAGCCTATTGTTTTTGGTCATGATCGGTCAAGGGTCAAGGTCAGGGTCACCAAAAAGCTCAAAAACGGTTTTTTCTTCATACCTTCGTCAAAAATAGCCGTAGGCACCTAATCTGTAGCCCGTTTTATTTGCCACTGCATGGCCACTTCCAACACTGCAAAATTGCCTCATTTCGCTGTTACCATGGTTACGCAATTTTGGGGAGAAATCATGGAATTTCGTGATATTTTTCAAATTTGCAGCAATTTTACTGATTCTGAGTTATTTTATGTAACATAAGAATATCTCGAAACGGGTTTTTCAGATTTTGGAAATGGCCGCCAGGGGGCGTTGCAGATGAAAAAACATGAAAATTTGTTTTGGTGCTATACCTCCAGAACTATTAAACATTGGGCCATTTCCATCACAGCACCTTAAACTAGGGTCCATGGGCTTATTTCTGCGCATAGGTGCCAAAGTGCGCTATTGCCAGATTTCTCTATTTTTGGGGTAAAACCTTTGAATTTTGAAAATATGCAGTTTTCAGCTTCTAACTCTGTCAGTTTTTATGCTAGAGAGGTCAAAATTTTTGCATCTTGTAGCCCTTGGTGAGTTCTCGGTGATCCAACCAAAAATCTTGCAAAATCTCGCACCGTTTCTCGTCGAATGAGATTTCGCGATTTCACGGTGACATGCCCTATAGGCCACAGATATGCAGGCATCCTTTTGAAACTGATACATACCACGAAGACACGTGCAATTGCCGCAAGTGGCGACAGGGTCCTTACGGTGGGCAGGCGGCGTGTGCAGCGTTGGGTGTCGGCCTTTCCGGGCCCTATCTATTATCATACATGTTGGAGGCACAGTCCAGACTTTATTACTTGTATTACTTGCCGGAAATCTTCGATTTTCGAAAGCATGTTGGTCACCCGTGTATGTTTGTTCCTTCATCTTATGTATTATACTAATATCTCAAAAATTTTTTTCATTTTCCCGATATGGCCGCTAGGGGGCGCTGCACTTGACCCTTCCAAAAAAATCAGTTTTTGAACATATTTCCGTAAGAGTAAACCTATATTACACAAACTATAGCTTATTTTCTTTCTCTTGGTCTTCTTCAAAACATTGTCAAGTCACCTGGTGTCCATCTAGTGTCACTTTGTCAGTATGTCTGTCTGTTTGTCATTTATCCTCATATTCGCCTGCTTGCTAGTTTTTGCACTTTAGATATAGCAATCAACAAGTCAGATATGTGGACGAATCCTTTTGAAACTATTACATCTTATGTCATACACTAATATCACGAAACGCATTTGTCGTCTTCAGGATATGTCCACTAGAGGGCGCTGCAGTCGAACATATCCAGTATATCATTATTTGGCCATATCTCCAAAATTATAAGCCTCAATTACATAAACTATAGCTTATTTTCTTCCTCTGAGTCTTCTCCATAACCTGATTAAGTCATCTTGTCTCCATCTTGTGTCCCTTTGTAAGTTTGTCTGTTTGTTTGTCAGTTGTTCTCAAATTCGCCGGCTTTTTGGTTCTTGAGTCTCACTGATAGCATTCTACAGGCCACCGTTTTGAAAGGATCATTTTTAGCTCAGCTGACTTTCAGTCATGCTGGGCTATAGCGATGGGTCTTTGTCCGTCGTCCTTCCATCTGTCCATCCTGCTGACCGGCCGTCCGTCTGTTAGCAGGGTACAAATCGTAACTGTACGGGCTAGGGTCATGAACCCTATGTAGTCTTAGAGGTTCTAAAATGATCTCCTTGCAAACCTGAAATTAGGTCACTGACCTATATTCTCGAAGTTACAGGGTGTGTATGCACCCCCCAGAAATAATTCTTTTAGCTAAAATTTTCATCCAAAAACTTCCATCTTTCACATACAGCTCATCTACCAACAGGGGAAGAACCATAATTATTTTGAAGTCAATAGGTCAAAGGTCAAGTTCACAGGAGTCCCTTTATTTAATGCCTGTGGATGCATTTTAAGCCAAATCTTTCATCCCAATTCTTTGAATTTTTACATATATTTCACCTTCTAAGAGGGAGAAGAATCCTATAGATTTTTAGGTCACAAGATCAAAGATCAGGGTCACAGGATCCAATTTTTTTAAAAGGTTGTGAAAACATTTCAAGCTAGACATTTCATTCCAAACTTCCCAGCACTGATATCGCTTCTCTGCCAACAGGGGAACAGACCTGTTGAATTTGAGGTCAAAGGTGAAGTTCACTGCACCCACTTTTTGTGTGGAGTCATTTTCAGGAAACTTTTCAATCTATACCTTCCATTTGTCATATATGGCTGACCTACCAATAGGGGAAGAAGCCTATCGATGTCGAGTTCAAAAGGTCAAAGGTCAAGGACACATTACTTAATTATTCTAAATGGTTGTGAACATTTTGCAAGTTAAACTGTTCAACCCAAACCTTCAGTCTTTCACATATGCCATATCTATGCATCACTCAATTTGGTTCAAACTTCATATTTATAAGCACCCGTTTCTCAATAATTCTTGCATGGATTTCCTTGATTTTTGCTATATATTTTGATCTTATATTTGCCCTTTTTGTTGTTTCTTTTGAGACTGACAGGTATCAAGCAAGCTATGGGAATAGTTACCGATAGCTTAACAATCATTCATTTTTCCTAAGACCATCAAGTTACTGTGTTTTAACCAGACATAGGTGATGTATATTTCTGTTGTCGTAGAAAATTTCAAAATATTGGCAAATTGGTTCTTCAAAATGTGACTGGAAGTTGTGAATCTCAGCCCATGATGTGGCAGGTCATGCTTGGCAGCTGAGCGTCATGACCCATGGGTCACTTGTTAAACTATTACATCTTACATCTTACAGTAATATCTCGAAACAGATTATTCATTTTCTGGATATTGCCAATAGGGGGCGTTGCACTCGCCTCTCCCCTATATATATTTCTTTGCCATATCTACAAAACTATAAACTTCAATTACAAACACTATGACTTATTGTCTTCCTTTGAATCTTCTCCATAATCTGAGTTAGTCATCTGGTCTTATTCTTGTGTCACTTTTTCAGTATGTCTGTCTGTTTGTCAGTGATCCTCTATTTCACCTGCTTGCTGGATCTTGCGTCTTACAGTTAGCAATCTTCAGGCCACAGTTTTTCAGTATGTCTGTTTGTTTGTCAGTGATCCTCATTTTCGCCTGATTGCTGGATCTTGCGTCTTACAGTTAGCAATCTCCAGGCCCCAGTTTTGAAGGAATCCTTTTGGAATTGGAACATCTCTTACAATAATATATACATTTTGGAACATTTCTTACAATAATATCTCAAAAGAAATTTTTTAATTTTTGGGATATGGCCGCTAGGGGATGCTGCGGTAGAGCCTCCACACCATATCATTTTTTGGCCATATCTCCGACATTATAAACTCTACCTTCACTTGTAGTCTGTTTTCTCAGGTGTGTCAGTATATTTGTCTGTTTTGAGCTATGTCTGATTTCATGTTCTTTTGTGTGATATATGTCGTTCAACAGGCCAAACGTTCCAGCAATCGCTTTAAAAGTCATTCAATTGATAGAAAACCGTCAGTTTGTCCTGTTTCTCCATTTGTCTGTCATTTAAGTCCGGCAAGCTCTCGACCTATGGTCGTCTAGTTTGTTTGTTTGTTTGTCTGTCCAGTCTCTACAGGTCGCAATTTTGATCCCATCGCTTTCAAACTTTCACAGTTTGTGTAAAATCAAAAATGCAAGAAGCCTATTGTTTTTGGGCAATATAGGTCAAAGGTCAAGGTCAAGGTCATCAAAAGTTCCTAAAGTGCTCTTTTCTTCATATCGCCATTACTATTTGTCATAGCCACTTCAAACAGGGCTCATTTTAATCGGCATTCCAAGGCCTTTCTTCTGATATATATGTTGCTGAAATCTGCTGTTTCTATGGTTACACATTTTGGGGGGAAACTCATGATTTTCGAAAATAAAAGGCCTAATTTTTCTAACTTTGTCATTTTTAAAGCTAGAGAGTTCTAGTTTTTTGCATCAGATAGTACTAAATAAGCTTTTAATTATACAAGTGAAAGTCTCGTAAAATCTCGCACCATTTCTCGTCAAACGAGAATTTTCGAGATTTCATTAAATATGGCTTACAGGTCGCATTTTTTAAACTATGACTTTGAAAATGACATATTTTGTGTTATTTAGAAATATCTCGAAACCAATTTTTCATTTTTTGGAAATAGCCACCAGGGGGCGTGGTACATGAAACACTGTAACATATCATTTTTCTGCAATATCTCAAAAAATATTAAACGTGACACCATTTTTTGGGTCGTATCTGAAACTAGGAACATTGGCTTATCCCTTCGCACATGTTGCTTTGTGCTGCCGTTACCATGGTTACCAAATTTTGGGGTAAAACTTGACAATCTGAAAATTCGGAGTTTTCCAGCTTCTCTCTCTGTTGATATTTGCGATAGAAAAGGCTGGTGTTTGGCCTTAGACAGCATCCCTCTAGTTCTTAGTCATTCAATCGCAAGTCTCGTCATATCTCGCACCGTTTCTCGTGAAACGAGAACACGTGACCATTCAAAGAAATGCCTATAATTATGTCATTTTTCACGCTACAGACACATGGTTTGCAGCGCTGGATAGCGGCTGACACTCGCAGTCACATTCAGGGGTCACATTGTTAGTCTCGTCAAATCTCGCGCCGTTTTTCGCCAAACCACGAAGACACGTGCCGTCGCCGCAAGTGGCGGCAGGGTCCCTACGGTGG
>CM049315.1:610000-867500 GCA_026874595.1 Sipunculus nudus
ACGGGATCAAACCCATGAACTTGAAGTTTTAAAGCTAAAAGCACAGTTGGCAGAAAATTCCCCTCCCGAAACACGTGAACAGATTCATAGTTCAGCTATACCATCTCTGAAAATGCCAGCGTTCGAGGAGCATCGTGATAGTCTTGATGCTTACCTTGAACGCTTTGAACGTTATGCAGCAGGTCAGAAATGGGTGAAATCAGACTGGGCCCTCCGTCTTAGTGCACTCCTCAAAGGTAAGTCACTTGAGGTATTCTCACAATTGCCACCACAAGAGGCATTGAATTATGATCAACTTAAATTGGCCCTTCTCAAAAGATATCAGATGACACAAGAGGGGTACAGAATCATGTAGGCCCGAAAAATTTGACTCACCATGTCAATTTGCTGCTAGGATTAGTGGCTTTTTACACAACTGGATTAAGTTGTCATAAATTGAACACACTTTTGAAAGCCTCGTTGATCTATTGCTTAGGGAACAGTTCCTAAATGCATGTAGCAAAGAACTATCTCTTTTCCTTCGTGAACGTGAGTGTTCTAGCATTGATTCTATGACAGATATAGCAGAGCGATATGTTGAGGCTCATGGGCAGTACAGTTTTGCTTCATTCAGCAAATCTGCTTTTTTCCTTAAACCAGGAGCAAAACATGTTGACAAAACTGCAAATACTAGACCATCTGAGACAAGTAAGTCCAAACAAGACAATACTCCACGTGAGTATCCTGGTAATCGTCCAAACACTTCAGGGCAGATTAAGTGTTACAACTGTGGAGGCTTAGGCCATAAGTCATTCAGGTGTAAGGAACCACAGAAACTTAGAGGGTTAGCTCAGGGGATGGATTCTATTGTGAGCCTTGTGAACAGTGCTGTTAAAGAAGCTTTAAAAAGTTCCAGCAGGCAGGATCCTAACCACCATGAAGCTAGTGTATGTCTGCCAGCTGATCAGACAGTCCATGCCGAGCATGGGAGCGAGTCTGTTGGGCCAGAAAAGAGTGATTTAACAACACTGAATGTTTCATGTCAAGCCCAAGTAGGTAGACCAGATTGCCACCCCTCAGGTATGCCCACTTGTAAAGGTGTAGTTTCCAACCGGCTTGTTTCTGTCTTGAGAGACACTGGTTGTAGTAATGTCGTGATCCGTTCAGCACTGGTGTCGAAAGAACAAATGACAGGTAAGTTTGAGACTTGTGTATTGATAGATGGTACTGTCAGGACTTTCCCAGTGGCTGATGTTGACATTGATACGCCATTTTACACAGGTAGAACTCAAGCATTATGCATGGACAATCCGGTATACGATGTTATAGTGGGAAACATCAATGATGCTCGGGAACCACAACATCCCGATAAAAAGTGGGTTCCATCAGTTACAAAGCTTGGCCAGGCTGTCCAGACCAGATCTATGATACTCAAGCAAAATAAGCCTCCTAAACCACTCAAAGTGCCTAGTGCTATATCAGAGGTGAACACAGCAGAATTTGTTAAAGCTCAAGCTGAGGACAAAACACTTTCTCCTCTCTTCGAGAGAGTCCATGACAATGATGGTAAACACAAGTTTGCACTAAAAAGGGGTACCTTAGTTAGATTGTATCAGGACAAAAATTTCAAAGACCATACACAATATGTTGTTCCAAAACAGTTCAGACCTGATATAATCAAAGTGGCCCATGAAAACATAATGTCTGGACATCAGGGCATTTCCCGAACATTGGACAGAATTGCATCACAATTCTTCTGGCCAGGTATGTTTCGAGATGTTTCTGATTACTGTAAGTCTTGTGACCTGTGTAAGAAGACAATCCAAAAAGGTAGGGTTACCAAATTGCCATTGGGCAATGTTACACTTATAACTGAGCCTTTCCAAAGGTTAGCAATGGACCTGGTTGGACCAATATTTCCAGCAACTGATAGAGGCCATAGATTTATTCTTACGGTCATGGACTATGCCACTCGTTATCCTGAGGCCATCGCGCTTTAGAATATCGAGACAGAAACAGTTGCAGAAGCGCTGTTAGACATATATAGTCGTTTGGGCATTCCATCAGAGGTACTCACTGACATGGGTTCCCAATTTACTTCTGCCATCATGCGTGAAGTAAGCAGACTCTTGAGCATCAAACAGTTGACAACCACCCCATACAATCCAAAATGTAATGGGATGATAGAAAAGTTTAACGGTAACTTGAAAATGATGCTCAAAAGAATGTGTTCGGAGCAACCAAGAGACTGGGACCGCTATTTAGCACCAGTTCTCTTTGCATATCGTGAAGCTAAACACGAATCTTTAGGTGGGTTCTCGCCTTTTGAACTTCTATTTGGCAGGTCAGTGAGAGGGCCAATGAGGGTCCTTAAAGAGCTTCTCACTCATGACGAATCTGATACTGATGTCAAAACCACATACCAGTATGTTATAGACTTAAAAGAGAGGTTGACAGAAACTGTAAGTTTAGCACAGGATATGCTTGGTAAGGCCTCAATGAGATACAAAGGCTATTATGACAGGACTGCTAAACCCAGACGTTTGGAGGTAGGTGATCAGGTGCTGGTCCTTTTGCCCACTGATAAAAACAAATTGCTGCTACAGTGGTAGGGTCCTTTCCAAGTTTTGGAGAAAGTCAATGACTGTGATTACCGGATAAAGGTAAAAGGTAAGGTGAAAACATTTCACATAAACTTGTTGAAACGGTACCTCACAAGACCGTCAGGCGATTCCAAGCAAAGTGTTATGGGGTTATTTGATTTGCCCTGTGATAGTACCATTTTGGCTGGATTACAATCAACGGATATAAGTATGTCAGATCAAAGTCAGGATAGGACTGATCAAGATGTTGATATTGGTAATGAAAAGTGTATTGTTCCAATGCCAAGTGCTAGTCGCACACAAGGACCTGAGCAGGTAAATATATGTGATGAACTTTCCCCTCAACAGGAAGCTGAGCTGATAGACCTTATAAACAGGTATGAAAGCACATTTACAGATGTGCCAAAACGGACAAAAGTCCTTGAGTGTGATCTCCAGCTCACTTCTCATCTTCCTGTTAGGTCTAAACCTTACAATGTACCTCACGCCATGAAAGAAATCATGGATAAAGAGATAAGTGATATGTTATCTCTAGGGGTGATCGAAAGATCTAATTCAAGGTATGCAGCACCTGTGGTCATGGTCCGAAAGCCCGACAATTCGGTTCGCTTTTGCATTGATTTCCGAAAACTGAATCGTGTTATCATGTTTGATCCGGAACCAATGCCAAACCCTGAAAATATGTTTGCCGAATTGAGAAAAAGTAGATTTTTTTCCAAAATTGATCTAACAAAAGGATATTGGCAGATTCCCATGACGGACAGGTCTAAAGAGTTGACATCCTTTGTAACCCCAGATGCACAATATCATTTTAACTTCATGCCATTCGGCTTGGTTGTTGCGGGCGCAGTATTCACCAGAATGATGCGCAAATTGTTCGCTAATGTTCTGGGGGTGACCTGTTACATCGATGATGTCCTGTGTCACACTGAAAACTGGCCAGACCATGTAAAACTCCTTGAGAAGGTATTTGGCATACTTCAATCGGCTAATTTGGCGGCAAAACCAAAGAAATGTTTCCTTGGTTACACAAAACTTGGTTTTCTTGGCCGTAAAATAGGAATGGGCAGGCTTGGAACTGACCCAGACTTACTCGAGAAAATCAGCAATGCAACACGACCAACCACCAAGAAAGAAGTAAGGTCTTTCTTAGGTTTAACGGGTTATTATCGTAAATTTATCCCCCATTATGCTGAAGTGGCCGTGCCCTTAACAGATTTAACCAAGAAGGGACAGAGTAATAAGGTTACCTGGGGACAAGCTCAGGAGAGAGCATTTCAAACTCTCAAAGGTTTGTTGGTGAAACCACCAGTCTTGCAACTCCCCGACTTCTCCAAATGTTTCATTCTGAGAACTGATGCCTCCGATAAAGGAATTGGAGCGATTCTCATGCAAGAGCATGAAGGGATTTTGCATCCAGTGGCTTTTGCGAGCCGTAAGCTTGTTCAAAGAGAGGAAAATTTCTCGGTCATGGAAAGAGAAGCATTATCCATTGTCTGGGCAGTGAACAAATTTGATATGTATTTGTTTGGAAGACCGTTTGTGATTCAGACAGATCACAAACCTCTTGCCTACATTCAGAAAGCCAAGTGCTTGAACAAACGCATAATGCGATGGGCAATACTCTTACAGGAGTATCAGTATACTGTTGAGTCTGTGCCTGGGCGATCGAATTTTGGGGCTGATTTTCTCAGCCGCGTCCCAGCCTTAGGCTAAGTTCATGTAACTTTATAAGCTGAGTGGCATATACATCCCAGTGACATCAAAGGATAAAATATGACGAGACATGATCCCTGTTTGCGATATTTCTATCTATCGTTTTCAATTTACCAGACATCAGCTATCAACATTTCATAATTTCTGTGAGTAAAATGTTGGATTACGGGATTTTTTTTGTGTCCACTTTTCTTATAAAATAAAAAAAAATTTAACATTTTTTTTCTAGAAGGGGGAAGTGATGTCACAAAGTGCCTTAGTGACTATACACCTTTTCAGGTTTTTTTTTGACAAAGTGTGGCATGCGTGATATCAAACAGCCTTTCAGACCCCCAACTCCTTGTTTTTGTTTCCTTAAGCAATACCTGGGGAATTCCCTTTTAGAATTCATTCAGGCAGAACCTTCATTTAGTGAGTGTTCTGTTCTGGTCCCTATTGTAAAGCCTTGTGAATAGGCCCGTCTTGTTACAGTAACTTTCAAAAGACCACAATTAGCTGTCAATACTGGTTATTGGGTAGGAAATTTGTGGAGGCAAACCTTGACCAATGATAATTCAGTTGGCCAGAGATCCCCAGAGGAGAGAGACCTGTGATACCGAGCTGGACAATGACTAAAAGCCTATATGGCAGGAGGTCTCTCTAAAACTGATGATAAGCCAACTCTGAGAACACTGAAACTAGATGAATATAGAGGTACCTCATGAAGTCTTAATATTATTTGTTATTTGCCTGAGACGACCCTTCTTCCCAGTGCAGCCCAGGATGGTTTGGTGCTGTGTGTGTGAACACGTGGGCACAACTATATTGTGGTTCCTGATGGTATGGCATAACTGGCAGGATACACATGGTGAGTCTCCACTAATAAGTTCTTTCACCAAACCAGTAGAGAGCATTTATTGTGGTCTGCAGAGTAAAGATTGTGAAGTTTTAGTATAACCTGTGTAAAGCAAATCCAGATGTTATTGTAATTGTTGAGCCCATAATCCAAGGGGAATCAATTGAAGTATAACTTGTGTAAAGCAAAACCAGATGTTATTGTAATTGTTGAGCCCATAATCCAAGGGGAATCCATTGAGTATTTTTATATAAATCTCCTGGAAACTGTTTTATATTTAGTACATTTTTTGTCCATTCTAACAAAGAGGCATAACATTTCTCCTTCTCTAGAGCATTATTTCATTGTTTCCCTTCATTCTAGTAAAAGAACGCATTTCATTGTTTTATAGGTATGAGTCTTAGTACATGTGCCCCTTAGAGAGCTGCCACTAGAGCGCAAAAATCCTCCCCAGCTTGGTGACAGATCTGAGGAATGTCTCTGCTGATGTCCGGACATTGTGGACAATTATTAACACTCTCACGTTTCTAGCTAAACTTGGACTATATGCCACTCAGCATTTATATATATCCTTCTTGTATATAGTTAATAAATTTATTGTTATATTCTCCAAGACGTTTGGTATCAATGCATGTGTATGTGTCTAGTCATGTGTCCATGCTGAAATAATTCTGGGCCAGGTCCGACCCAGTCTGACCTTGACAAAGAATAAATATTTATATGTAGGCAGAATCGTGCGTTGCAATTTATTATGAAACAACAAGTAACAAGTATTAAACGATACATCATTGACAAAATAGATAATTTTGAAAAATAACATGTCTTGCTATGATTTTTTTCGCACTTCAGGAAATTTGAGACTTTGACAAAACGCAATCCCTTCCGATATACATAATTAACTCCATATTTTTTTTATACCATGATATTGAAAAGAAAAAACATGTTTATGCCTAACAAGAGGAGATCATCTGTTACTGCATGAGAGATGTTTTATCAAGTGAAAATAGGAGCTTATTGTTATCGATGGTATAACACGTTTTAATACTTACACAATCACTCCGAGTTGAACAGGAAATTGCCTCAAAAAGCAGCAGGCGAGTTTTGCACAATATACTTGGAGTAAAGAAACGTTTTGTTGACGTTATTGAGCGGGCTTCAAATCGGTCTTCCAAAGTTTGGTAATGGACACTTAGCACTGAAACCTTTCATAGACAAATCGTAAATAAAACCAGTATCATTAAATAAAGCACCGACTGATATATCCTTTGAAATCTATACCTGTCATCCCGTACACATCCCCCAAGAAACATGACGATAGAAATACATGTTTATGTCTTCCAAGTTGGCTAAAATTAAGCGTATTTTATGAATTTCCCCGGAAATGCTGTCTTAAACTCGATTATAAAATGTTATGAAGAACTGACAAACGGACAGACAAGCACAGGTACACAGAGAGAGAGAGAGAGAGAGAGAGAGAGAGAGAGAGCGATTTTTAAGTAAGTAAATATATTCCTAATGAAGTTGTGCCAGAAAATGATCATGACGAAAGCTCACCGATGATGAATTGTTCTTTCATATACCATTAGAATATAATTTCCGTGATATTTTTTTTTGTCAAAGATGTCAACAGTTGAAAATGGTCATTTTTGTCAGTCCGATGTTAGGATGAAAGACAAATATTTTTTCACATCATACGGTGTGTTTTTTTGTGACTGTTAGTTTGGGTGTATATTTTTGTGACTGTCGGTTTGCGTGTATATTTTTGTGACTGTCTGTTTAAATGTATAGGGATCTCTCCGTCTGTTGGAGTGTACCAGGGATCTCTCCGTCTTTTTGAGTGATAGGTAATATTCCGTCTGTTTGAGTGATAGGGATCTCTCCGTCTATTTCTGTGATAAGGCACTCTCCGTCTGTTTGAGTGAAAGGGATCTCTCCGTCTGTTTGAGTGATAAGGATATCTTCATCTGTTTGAGTGATAGGCATCTATCCGTCTTTTTGAGTGATAGAAATCTCTCCGTCTGTTTGAGTGTATCAGGGATCTTGCCGTCTGTTTGAGTGATAGGTATCTCTCCGTCTGAGTGTATTAGGGATCTCTCCATCTGTGAGAGTGATAGGGATCTTACCGTCTGTTTGAGTGTATCACGGATCTCTCCGTCTGTTTGAGTGTATCAAGGATATCTCCGTCTATGTGAGTGAAAGGTATCTCTCCGTCTGTTTTAGTGTACCAAGGATCTCTCCGTCTGTTTGAGTGTATCAGGGATGTCTCCGTCTATTTGAGTGAAAGGGAAATCTACGTCTGTTTATGTGACAGGGATCTCTCCGTCTGTTTGAGTAATAGGGATCTCTCCGTCTGTTTGAGTGTATCAGGGATCTCTCCGTCTGTTTGAGTGATAAGGATCTCTCCGCCATTTTGTTATAGGTATCTCTCCGTCTGTTTGAGTGATACGTATCTCTCCCTCTGTTTGAGTTTTCTGGGATTTCTCCATCTGTTTGAGTGTATCAGGGATCTTGCCGTCTGTTTGAGTGATAGGTATCTCTCCGTCTGAGTGTATTAGGGATCTCTCCATCTGTGAGAGTGATGGGGATCTCACCGTCTGTTTGAGTGTATCAGGGATCTCTCCGTCTGTTTGAGTGTATCAAGGATATCTCCGTCTATGTGAGTGAAAGGTATCTCTCCGTCTGTTTGATTGATAGGGATATCTCCATATGTTTGAGTGTGTCAGGGATCTCTCCGTCTTTTTGAGTGATAAGGATCTCTCCGTCTGTTTGAGTGATAAGGATATCTTCATCTGTTTCAGTGATAGGTATCTATCCGTCTGTTTGAGTGATAGAAATCTCTCCGTCTGTTTGAGTGTATCAGGGATCTTGCCGTCTGTTTGAGTGATAGGTATCTCTCCGTCTGAGTGTATTAGGGATCTCTCCATCTGTGAGAGTGATGGGGATCTCACCGTCTGTTTGAGTGTATCAGGGATCTCTCCGTCTGTTTGAGTGTATCAAGGATATCTCCGTCTATGTGAGTGAAAGGTATCTCTCCGTCTGTTCTAGTGTACCAGGGATCTCTCCGTCTGTTTGAGTGTATCAGGGATGTCTCCGTCTATTTGAGTGAAAGGGAAATCTACGTCTGTTTATGTGACAGGGATCTCTCCCTCTTTTTGAGTAATAGGGATCTCTCCGTCTGTTTGAGTGTATCAGGGATCTCTCCGTCTGTTTGAGTGATAAGGATCTCTCCGCCATTTTGTTATAGGTATCTCTCCGTCTGTTTGAGTGATACGTATCTCTCCCTCTGTTTGAGTTTATCTGGGATTTCTCCATCTGTTTGAGTGATAGGGATCTCTCCGTCTGTTTGTGTGATAGGGGTCTCTCCGTCTGTTTGAGTGTACCAGGGATCTCTCAGTCTTTTTGTATGATAGGTATCTCTCCGTCTGTTTTAGTGATAGGGATCTCTCCGTCTGTTTGAGTGACAGGGACCTCTCCGTCTGTTTGAGTGACAGAGTCCTCTCCGTCTGTTTGATTGATAGGGATATCTCCATATGTTTGAGTGTGTCAGGGATCTCTCCGTCTTTTTGAGTGATAAGGGTCTCTCCGCCTTTTTGTTATAGGTATCTCTCCGTCTGTTTTGGTGATAGGTATCTCTCAGTCTGTTTGAATGTATCAGGGATCTCGCCGTCTGTTTGAGTGATAGGGATATCTCCGTCTGTTTGTGTGATAGGGATCTCTCCGTCTATTTGAGTGTACCAAGGATCTCTCCGTCTTTTTGAATGATAGGTATCTCTCCCTCTGTTTTAGTGACAGGGATCTCTCCGTCTGTTTGAGTGATAGGCATCTCTCCGTCTGCTTGAGTGATAGGGATCTCTTCGTCTGTTTCTTTGATAAGGCACTCTTCGTTTGTTTGAGTGATAAGGATATCTCCATCTGTTTGAGTGATAGAAATCTTTCCGTCTGTTTGAGTGTATCAGGGATCCCGCCATCTGTTTGAGCGATAGGTATTTCTCCGTCTGAGTGTATTAGGGATCTCACCATCTGTTTGAGTGATAGGGATCTCACCATGTGTTTGAGTGTATCAGGGATCTCTCCGTCTGTTTGAGTTATAAGGATATCTCTGTCGGTTTGAGTGATAGGTATCTCTCCGTCTGTTTGAGTGTACCAGGGTTCTCTCCGTCTGTCTGAGTGTATCAGGGATCTCTCCGTCTATTTGAGCGAAAGGGAAATCTACGTCTGTTTGAGTGACGGGGACCTCTCCGTCTGTTTGATTATTAGGGATCCCTCCATATGTTTGAGTGTGCCAGGGATCTCTCCGTCTGTTTGAGTGATAAGGATCTCTCCGCCTTTTTGCTATAGGTATCTCACCGTCTGTTTGAGTGATACGTATCTCTCTGTCTGTTTGAATGTATCAGGGATCTCGCCGTCTGTTTGAGTGATAGAGATATCGCCGTCTGAGTGTATTAGGGATCTCTCCATCTGTTTGAGTGTATCTTGGATCTCTCCGTCTGTTTGAGTGATAGGGATCTCTCCGTCTCTTTGAGTGACGGGGACCTCTCCGTCTTTTTGAATGATAGGTATCTCTCCGTCTGTTTTAGTGATAGGGATCTCTCCGTCTGTTTCATTGATATGGCACTCTTCGTTTGTTTGAGTGATAAGGATATCTCCATCTGTTTGAGTGATAGAAATCTTTCCGTCTGTTTGAGTGTATCAGGGATCCCGCCATCTGTTTGAGCGATAGGTATTTCTCCGTCTGAGTGTATTAGGGATCTCACCATCTGTTTGAGTGATAGGGATCTCACCATGTGTTTGAGTGTATCAGGGATCTCTCCGTCTGTTTGAGTTATAAGGATATCTCTGTCGGTTTGAGTGATAGGTAACTCTCCGTCTGTTTGAGTGTACCAGGATTCTCTCCGTCTGTCTGAGTGTATCAGGGATCTCTCCGTCTATTTGAGCGAAAGGGAAATCTACGTCTGTTTGAGTGACGGGGACCTCTCCGTCTGTTTGATTATTAGGGATCTCTCCATATGTTTGAGTGTGCCAGGGATCTCTCCGTCTGTTTGAGTGATAAGGATCTCTCCGCCTTTTTGTTATAGGTATTTCACCGTCTGTTTGAGTGATACGTATCTCTCTGTCTGTTTGAATGTATCAGGGATCTCGCCGTCTGTTTGAGTGATAGAGATATCGCCGTCTGAGTGCATTAGGGATCTCTCCATCTGTTTGAGTGTATCTTGGATCTCTCCGTCTGTTTGAGTGATAGGGATCTCTCCGTCTGTTTGTGTGATGGGGATCTCTCCGTCTGTATGAGTGTACCAGGGATCTCTCCGTCTTTTTGAATGATAGGTATCTCTCCGTCTGTTTTAGTGATAGGGATCTCTCCGTCTGTTTCATTGATAAGGCACTATCCGTCTGTTTGAGTGATAAGGATATCTCCATCTATTTGAGTGATAGGCATCTCTCCGTCTGTTTGAGTGATAGAAATCTTTCCGTCTGTTTGAGTGTATCAGGGATCTCGCAGTCTGTGTGAGTGATAGGTATATCTCCGTCTGAGTGTATCAGGGATCTCTCCATCTGTTTGAGTGATAGGAATCTCACCGTCTGTTTGAATGTATCAGGGATCTCTCCATCTGTTAGAGTTATAAGGATATCTCCTTCTTTTTGAATGATAGGTATCTCTCCGTCTGTTTTAGTGATAGGGATCTCTCCGTGTTTTTCAGTGAAAGGGAAATCTACGTCTGTTTGAGTTACAGGGATCTCTCCGTCTGTTTGAGTGTATCAGGGATCTCCATATGTTTGAGTGTGTCAGGGATCTCTCCGTCTGTTTGAGTGTATCAGGGATCTCTCCGTCTGTTTGAGTGATAAGGATCTCTCCGCCATTTTGTTATAGGTATCTATCCGTCTGTTTGAGTGATACGTATCTCTCCCTCTGTTTGAGTTTATCTGGGATTTCTCCATCTGTTTGAGTGATAGGGATCTCTCCGTCTGTTTGTGTGATAGGGGTCTCTCCGTCTGTTTTAGTGTACCAGGGATCTCTCAGTCTTTTTGAATGATAGGTATCTCTCCGTCTGTTTTAGTGATAGGGATCTCTCCGTCTGTTTGAGTGACAGGGACCTCTCCGTCTGTTTGAGTGACAGAGTCCTCTCCGTCTGTTTGATTGATAGGGATATCTCCATATGTTTGAGTGTGTCAGGGATCTCTCCGTCTTTTTGAGTGAAAAGGATCTCTCCGCCTTTTTGTTATAGGTATCTCTCCGTCTGTTTTGGTGATAGGTATCTCTCAGTCTGTTTGAATGTATCAGGGATCTCGCCGTCTGTTTGAGTGATAGGGATATCTCCGTCTGTTTGTGTGATAGGGATCTCTCCGTCTATTTGAGTGTACCAAGGATCTCTCCGTCTTTTTGAATGATAGGTATCTCTCCCTCTGTTTTAGTGACAGGGATCTCTCCGTCTGTTTGAGTGATAGGCATCTCTCCGTCTGCTTGAGTGATAGGGATCTCTTCGTCTGTTTCTTTGATAAGGCACTCTTCGTTTGTTTGAGTGATAAGGATATCTCCATCTGTTTGAGTGATAGAAATCTTTCCGTCTGTTTGAGTGTATCAGGGATCCCGCCATCTGTTTGAGCGATAGGTATTTCTCCGTCTGAGTGTATTAGGGATCTCACCATCTGTTTGAGTGATAGGGATCTCACCATGTGTTTGAGTGTATCAGGGATCTCTCCGTCTGTTTGAGTTATAAGGATATCTCTGTCGGTTTGAGTGATAGGTATCTCTGTTTGAGTGTACCAGGGTTCTCTCCGTCTGTCTGAGTGTATCAGGGATCTCTCCGTCTATTTGAGCGAAAGGGAAATCTACGTCTGTTTGAGTGACGGGGACCTCTCCGTCTGTTTGATTATTAGGGATCTCTCCATATGTTTGAGTGTGTCAGGGATCTCTCCGTCTGTTTGAGTGATAAGGATCTCTCCGCCTTTTTGTTATAGGTATCTCACCGTCTGTTTGAGTGATACGTATCTCTCTGTCTGTTTGAATGTATCAGGGATCTCGCCGTCTGTTTGAGTGATAGAGATATCGCCGTCTGAGTGTATTAGGGATCTCTCCATCTGTTTGAGTGTATCTTGGATCTCTCCGTCTGTTTGAGTGATAGGGATCTCTCCGTCTGTTTGTGTGATGGGGATCTCTCCGTCTGTATGAGTGTACCAGGGATCTCTCCGTCTTTTTGAATGATAGGTATCTCTCCGTCTGTTTTAGTGATAGGGATCTCTCCGTCTGTTTCATTGATAAGGCACTATCCGTCTGTTTGAGTGATAAGGATATCTCCATCTATTTGAGTGATAGGCATCTCTCCGTCTGTTTGAGTGATAGAAATCTTTCCGTCTGTTTGAGTGTATCAGGGATCTCGCCGTCTGTGTGAGTGATAGGTATATCTCCGTCTGAGTGTATCAGGGATCTCTCCATCTGTTTGAGTGATAGGAATCTCACCGTCTGTTTGAATGTATCAGGGATCTCTCCATCTGTTAGAGTTATAAGGATATCTCCTTCTTTTTGAATGATAGGTATCTCTCCGTCTGTTTTAGTGATAGGGATCTCTCCGTGTTTTTGAGTGAAAGGGAAATCTACGTCTGTTTGAGTTACAGGGATCTCTCCGTCTGTTTGAGTGTATCAGGGATCTCCATATGTTTGAGTGTGTCAGGGATCTCTCCGTCTGTTTGAGTGATAAGGATCTCTCCGCCTTTTTGTTATAGGTATCTCTCCGTCTGTTTGAGTGATAAGGATCTCTCCGCTTCTTTTTTTTATAGGTATCTCTCCGTCGGTTTGATTGATAGGTATCTCTCCGTCTGTTTGAGTGATAGGGTTATCTCAGTCTGTTTGAGTGTATCTGGGATCTCTCCGTCTGATTGAGTGATAGGGATCCCTCCGTCTGTTTGAGTGATAGGGATCTCTCCGTCTGTTTGAGTGATAGGGATCTCTCCGTCTGTTTGTGTGATAGTGATCTCTCCATCTGTTTGAGTGTATCAGGGATCTCTCCGCTATAGGCAGGATCTGATCACCAGAAGAAAAAATCTGTATATTTACTCTGTGATTGTCTAGTCTAATTTAATGTGTTGGATCGAAAAAAAAGGAAATATGATGGGCCTTGTTCTGCTTTCGACATTTAAATTGGACTTGTTAGCGGACATAAGTCGTGACACAAACGATACGATAGGAGTGCACTGCAACGGCCATCCAGACTGTTGCATCGAATTCGTGATGAACAGCCGATGATCTTAATATTTGGCTTAATAATTTGGTCTGGTTTATATTAAGTGACAGCCTACCTGTAAAACAATGACAAAAATATTTGAATTTTCATCGGCTTTAACAGTGCGGTCCACGACACAAAATGAAATGGCATTCTGATGCTGGTCTTAGTCTCTCTAATTTCAGTTATGCTGTCTTCATCCTAGGAGCCTTTTCTTTTGCTAAAATGTTTGCATGGTACTTTCACGAATACGATTGTGCGTAAGTATCAATATCTACTTAATCTGAAAATAATTATACGTTTTTCCCATTGGACCATGTGTTTTCTACTATGAAATAGAGAATAATTCAAGCATGAAATTTTCGCCAATTAAATCGGGCCTTGACCTTTCACATAGAGCTTAGTGAGGGATATTACTACACAAAAACACGTAATGAATACGTGTTCAATACTTAATATGCTTGCAATTCTGGCGTTTGAACAAGAAAGGGTGACTTCATGCGAGTACTGTTTTAAATGAGAATTGCCCCTACAGTCTAAAATGTCTTTACTCTTTAAAGTAACAGTTCAATCTATCGATTATGTAAAAGCTGTAAATCCAAAAATATAAGCCTCTTTTACATTACAGGTTGGCATAGGGCGCATGAAAATTATTAGGATACTCTGAACTGCGTATCATTTTTTTAACCATGGCTTTGATTATTATTACATTCAAGTTAATTATTACAGGTTAAGTAAAATGTTTGCTTATTATGGGATTTTTGAGATGCCGATCCAGTAAAGTACAAAATGTGTTTGGCTACTGAAGGATATATAATAGATGAAGTGATGAAGGCTAAATGGATTTAATATAAGTGGGCCCAAAAATATACCAATTTCGAAAAGTGGTAATTTGCATAGAGAGGGATTTCCTCACATTGACAAATAGGTCACTGACCGGGTTTCCCCCAGAAATATCTAACCCAATTAATGCGCCAATAGGAAAGCGACTGACTAGTCACGTGATAGCTTTCCCGTGAATATTTATTTTATATCCGTGAATATTTATTTTATATATGTATATATATATATATATATATATATATATATATATATATATATATATCTGCTAGTTATATCTGCTAGTCCTTCAGGGTAACTTCTGCTGGTTTATAACCCCGATGGATTCCGAAAACTCACATTCTTCAAAATAAGACGGCAGTATGCTCACCGTTGGTGGGGGCTGACCTAATCAAATCTCAACACTCTTCGGCTGTAATAAGAACTCACGATCCCCTTGCTGTCCATAGACAATGGTTGAGAGTAAAAGCTTGCTTAGTGATTATATTGTCAGGCTAAAATACAGCCTTCGGCTGTATTCCCTGAAATGCAGAACAAACCTGTATTCCAATTCATTTGTACCGGAGGCGATAAGATTGTTCAAAGCATAGAGAAGTCAAAATATAATAGTACCATTTCCTTTAAATATTGTATTTCTATGTCTTTGTTTTTTCCACTCAGCACTATATCTTACATATGATATCACCGGCAAAGCAAATTCCTGTGTTGTTATAGAATAAATCTTGTTCTTGTAAGTTTGATAGTTGGAACAACAGTCCGGCTATGTGGTTTTATATTATCGTTCAACTTACACTATCACAAGTGGAAATGTATGCAATACTAAGCTACGGAATCGGTATTTCTTGGGTAAGGGTTATTTATTTAATGAACGGACACTAAGTGATTGTTGCTGATTAGTGACTTATCCTTGATGTGTTAAAAGTGATCATAAAGGTATCAGTGAGAATTGACAATCATTTATTATACATATAACAGTTTATAAACATTAGATAAAATGTCATATATTTAGTCTGTTTTTATTAAAAGGTGCTAAAAGTGGTCATAAACGTATCAGGGAGGATTTACAACACATTATTTTATATAAGAGTATTTCTATATTTAGTACAATGTCACATAATTTGTCTGTATTGGTGTCACTAGAGAACTGTGACTTGTTTATTTGATTATCCTGAAATTGCACAGCTAGGTAAGAATATTATAACCAGATGATTGGTTCTATAAATTGTTGTATCTTAATATGCTGTATCATGTATCGATGTTACCGTGGCAACGTAGGTTTGGGACACCCAGGGGTCTTATTTGATGTTGGTTTCAGTTTAGCCTTGATCCTTGGTCTAGCGTTAATCTAGACGGCTTCCTGTGATAACATTGTTTATTGTTCCCAGAAAGGACAACGCACTTGCATACACGATTTTTCCCATACGTTTGTCTCTTGAGCGTGACGATTTTAGTATTCATGCATTGAACGACAGGTCACATAATATTGTGAGGCGATAGGCCAAGAGCGGCCAGGAAGTGTGTCGGAGGCATCAGTATATATGCTTAAGACGTAAAGGCATAATATCCTAGTCCAGCGCGCTAGCTGGTGTAGTCTTGCCATTTGTCGATCCAGGGGAAGGTCCAGGATTGTCTGTGAACTGATAAGTTGACGATCTATTTTCCGGGGTATCGTATGTCAGATTTTGCGAGCGGCGAACGTTATCACTAACGGACATGTGAGTTGGGTTAACAGAAGGACTTATGTACAGCCGATGTGTATCTGCTGTGGTGGAGCCCATCGAACAGAATAGGACAATTGATACGCTGATCTTCGTGTATGGTACCGAATATTGTTGGGAGTGGTGGCATATTCGGATGCAGATTACGGGATATACCGTGATTATACAACGCAAGACATTATCTGTGTGAAGGCTATGAGCCTATCTGTCAGTCGAGACTGTGTTCAGCCAGTGTTTTGTTGGACGGCGAGAAGCGCTTCCGTACCGTATTGTATTGTATATAAAACCACCAGGACTCAAGGAGTAAATCCTAGGTCACGAAAATGCGACCAGCGGCCTTGGTTCTAGGCGAACTCTGTGTGTAATATGTTGTGTGCATTTGTGTATTTATATGGACTCTATGGACTTTTAATCATGTGCGTGAAGCGCCTCTCGCGAGAATTGAAAGTTTGATTTATGAAACACACGGCTTTCTCATCTTTTTCAGTGAACTTGTGAGCTTCAACTGGTTTAGGTTACCGTTTAAAAGAACCTGGAAAGTCCCTTTCTTCGGGGGGGGGGGGGGGGGTGACAATTGGATATTTAAAGTTGGAAAAAGAACAGTTAATTGATTTGGTTGTTTTTGGTGTGATCTTGAATGCAAGGGTTAGTTAAGACAGACCATGGAGTACAGCTATGTTGTTTGAAAATTTGCGAAGTCATGGTTGGTCGGAGCGTTTTCAAAGAGTCGCAAGCAGACATATTATATTTTAACATCAGCAGTTAAGACCCGATGGGCCCATCCCTGCAGTTCATGACAGTAAATATATATATATATATATATATATATATATATATATATATATATATATATATATATATATATATATAACAGCAGTTCCATTTCTGAGGACGGAATTTCAGTCTAATGCCGCAACCCTCTGTTTCTCCGACTACCAGGGGTCCCTTGTCAAATACAAGTATTAGGGCGAAGCTGAGTTAATATTCCAGTAACCGTTGAGGAGCTGGCGGATAATATCAATCCTGATCATGCCCGTTGTTTCTGGCGTTTCTGCCAGTAGCCAGATTTCTGACTGCATTTGATATGGCTTCGTTATAACAGTCTTTGAACCAGAGATTTAGCAAGCTAGCCGAAGTCAACGTGTTAAAATCAGCTCAAGCTTGCTTTAATTGATAAATTATTTGTATTATTATTCCCTTTATTTTTCATGTAAATAAAGCGACGATAGTAGTAATTTTTGTCAACCAAAGTTTTCAACTGAAACTTGTTTACTAATCACCAATATATAACAAGGAATCCACTGCCAAGCTGGACATGCGGCATGCAAAGCAATTATCTGCACAGACAAATAACCATGATTACATGTTGAATCGGCATTTAGACTTAAGGCCAGTAATGTTAAGCCTTCTCGGGCCTGTCAGTATTTGTCAGGCTTTATAACATTTTCAGGTGTAAACATTCACTGAATACTATTAAAGATACGTCCATGTGAACATGCAAATTGATTAACTCGACCCAGCTTTTATTCCTAGGCTGTAAGATACACTTGCTCAAAGAGCTTAATCACTGGTCAGTTTACCCCTAAATGTTTATAATTCCTATGAAAAGGTATTGCCCAGCTGCGTATGGTCATTACATACCTAAAATATATCAATTATCATCCTCCAAGTTATCAGTCCTTACTGCCTGGAGTCAGATCGCGGCATCCCATGACAAATGTTCAATAAACATTCAGTCTTTGACAACTTAAGTGCTTTGAGAAGTGGTTATCCGGATGGTCAAAGGAAGAATTGATTAAAAGCTTTCACCAGATTTATTATCCATATTTCTTTTCGTACATTGTTATTCCATACATTTCTTCAAAGCTTTGATAATGAGGGGCAATTCTTGGCATCACTGAAGTTTGACCCGGGGGTATAATCAATCTTCTCCCTAAGAACGGTTCAAAAGTTTTAAATTCAAACAACCGCCGGGGAACTGCGATCAATAATCGTTAAGTCCAAGTTGGTTTAAAAGGTTTGTGGTAACAAATTGCCATTTCATGCGATTTTTCGCCTTTCTAGAATAATGTTGGTTTTTTATTCGCATACAAATCTTAATGAAGCTCTTTGTGGCCACAAACAAACCTTTGGGCATTTTCTTTCATCAGTTTGTCATAACATACGATCACATCAGTCTAAACTTTCTTTCGCAAGCTCACCTAGCCTTACTTGTTTGTAATTTTTACTATCTGAAACTAATTTGGAATGCCTTGAGATAAGGTGTGTGGCCTCTAGTCAATCTAAGCTGAACGTCTTCGGTTCTACTCATTCACATTCCACATGCTGCATCTCCAATAAACGTATGCAATTTGCATTAAACTAACGTCTTAACTGACCAATAAAGCGTATGAATTGATATTTATCTATACCGGGATGGTATGCGTACATTCCCATTCGTGTGTATGAGTGTTTATTCACAACATAACTAAGGCAATCATTAACGGAATCCCATGAATTTTCAAAGTGCCTCGGGAATGGGTCGATGCACACAGAACACAGAATTAAAATGAAAGCGTGGTATTGCATTGTGCATCATGCCAACATTTTAAGCATGCGAAAACCACTCTTCGTTTGATGACACCTGGACACAATCTCTCATTGGTCTGATTCCTGGTACAACGAGTGTTATGGCATTCTGTTGTTCGAACCAGAGGACCTTGCTGACAAAACAGCGGTTACCCGAAAGGATATACGGGACGACCGCGGTGTACAAACGGTACATGAGGGGCGTAATATAAGCTCGTTCAACGAAACTCTTAATGTAAATTTTATCCCATCAGAGTTTCCCAGGAAATGCTTTTATTTGCTTGGTAATTATGGCACTGTATAAATAAACTATAAAATCATCCGAAATGTCATGCATGAAAAACACTTACAGAAAACTCACGGTAAAGCATAAAAATATAAATTGTAGATGACCTACGAGGCTTTCGTGACAAGAGCCATTATACATAAGAGGTCTGTTTACATTAGTTGTTATCCTTGACGATAAATCACTTCAACGGGAAAACACTGAAGAAAACTTGGTAAAGAATTTCCACCAGTGGCAGCTTAAAAAAAGTTCTTCTTTGTCATGAAAAGGGCCGACTCAGTTTTGCTCACTCTGGCTTTCCATGGCTATAAAATTTTGTAGTCAAACAGAAAACACAGTGTCACGAATAAATTTAATGGTGCCTGAACATGCTTGTAGAATTATACTTGAATTTGTGATTCTAAAAAGATTGACTAATAAAGGTCTTCATACGCTTTATTGGTCTGGTTTTCTGCTTGTTGTATGCTCTTGTATGGTGTATCGTTTGCCCGGTGGACAGGGATGGTGACTATGTAAGGATTTCATTTTTATTATATAATATTATATTTTCTTTATAGTAGAAAGGGTATAAATCAATTCGATTCAACGAATTGGGGACAGCAGTTTGACCCAGAAATATTTTTGGTGTGAGCAAAATTTGCCAAATGATGTTTTGTATGCTACACAAAAAATTTTTTATCGAACTGCTCCACACTATATTTATGTAACGGGATACGAGGCGTCCTGAATAAACTGTTGAGCTCTAAAATCTGTAAAATTATATCAAAAATAGAAATATAATTAGAATCAATGTAATCTTACTTCAAGAGGAGTACAGAATTGAATAAACGTTATGTTGTTTTAGAGAAGTTCTTCAAAATACTGTAATAAATCTGTAGATAAGTTTTGATGCTATGTGCAATGCGCAATGCCTTAATGATACGGGATTTATAACATTTGCAGAGATTAATCAAATATTAGGTCGAGACTGTAAAAGTTTTTTTTTGCGTAACTTAAAAGGTATAGGCAGAGAATATATATATTTTTTATAATATAAACTTATTATAAACGAGGGGATATGTGTCATTTAGATTCGACTCACTCGGGTTCTCCTTTTTCCTGTAATGATTTCTGTTGCCAGTGTTGCCTATATTATGTATTGCATGTTTAATATTGAATATCTGAAAAATGGCAATTACAGGGCAACACTATAAAAAAGTGTCCGATGACTGATGTCTCTAAATAAATCTGCATAGTACAAAGGACTAGACTTTTTTTTCCTGAATAGTAAATTAATAATAGTGCTGCAGGATAGCTTTTCTAGTTACAAATATGAATTACTTATCAAACTTGTTTATGAACTGTCAGAACTTAAGCTTTCGTAGAAACGAATTAGATCTTTCTTCTGGCAAGCTGGTGAGAGTTTCACGAACTTCATCTTGTTAGGCGGCCGCTGGAAAATGATTTTACTAAAATAAAAGCTTTGAAGAATGGCTGAGGAAATTAAGACCATCCAGTTGATTTGGATACGATATAATTCATCGCTAGATTTACTTCAATATATACAGGCCTCGCAAGTTTCACGAATGACCCAAATCAGTTGTCCTAAAATAATATATAATAGGTAACTTTAAACGCAATGAAAGGTCTTGTAAAGATGCAATCACATCAGATTATCAGAACTGATTACATCAGATTTATATTGATATTGAAATTGATATTTTATAATCTAAATACTAAAATAATTGAACCAATATGCCTTTGTTTTCGAACTCATTGAGGCGTTGTGTCTAAATAAAGGATTATCGACAAAAACAATTGAAAGTTCCATGATAAAGCACCTATTGCTATAAAGACTTAACTTCTACTTCTTTACTTCCAATTTACTAGTTCATTCTTCCCGGGATATTCATGTTGGCCAACGATGTTTAGAAATCACCATGAATTTGAGCGTGTTAGCTTTACTTTTCATATACAGACCAAGATAACAAATTCTTCAGACAGATCATTTTTGTATTAATGAATAGGAAAAGTCACTAGATTCAGTATGAAGAAAAGTCATTGGAAAAACCTTTTTTGCTTGCCGGAAATCTCCGAAAAACCCTCCAAAACATATTATTATTTGGCCATATCTCAAACACTATAAACTTCAATTACAGAAACTATAGTATACTTTCTTTCCCTTGGTCTTTTTCATAATCTGAGTAAGTCATCTTGTCTTATTCTTGTTTCATCTTTTCAGTATGTCTGTCTGTTTGTCAGTTTTCCTCAAATTCGCTTGCTTGCTGGTTCTTGCTTCTCACATATAGTATTCTACAGGCCTAAAAGGTCACAGGAAACCTTTTTTTGCTTGCCGGAAATCTCCGAAAAACCCTCCCAAACATATTATTATTTGGCCATATCTCAAACAGTATAAACCTCAATTACAATAACTGTGGCTTATTTCTTTCCTCTGGTTCTTCTTAATAACTTGAGTAAGTCAACTGGTCTCATTCTTGTGTCACTCTGTCAGTATGTCTGTCTGTTTTCCTCAAATTCACCTGCTTGCTGGTTCTTGCAACTCTCTTTTGGCATTCAATAGACCAGAGATTTGGAGGAATCCTTTTAAAAATGGGACATCTTATGTCATACACTTATAGCACGAAACGCATCTTCAGTCTTCAGGCTATGTCCGCTAGAGGGCGCTGCAGTCGAAACATCCTCAATAAAATATTGTTTTGCCATATCTCCAAAACTACAAACCGCAATTACAAAAATTATAACTTATTTTCATCCTCATACCCTTTTCCATAACCAGGTAAAGTCTTCTGGTGTCATTCTTGTCTCACATTGTCAGTATGTCTGTCTCTTCGTCATTTGTTGTCAGCTTGGTCTGTCTGCTTGTTCTTTTGTCTGATATGTCATTCTACGGGGCACAACTTATCAGCAATGGCCCTGAGAATCATTCCATTGATAGAAAAACCGACAGTATCTTCTATCTGTCCGTCTGTCTATCATTTCAATTTCCGGGAAACGTTCGACCTATGGTCGTCTAGTTTTTTTTAATTTTCTACGAGAAGATTGAGCCTGCTTATGTTAAGATTACTGACTGTGCATAGTGATATGGGCTAGATTTTCTTAACTCTCCACCTTTATGTATTTTTATGCCGCCAGCATGTTTTTCAAATCCAGTAGTAGAATTCACTTCGGGACATGTACCAACGGCTAGATCATCCTCTGAGCTTGCTTTACATATGTAACATGACCAGGTGGCACTCTACATTGTCCTTTTTCTTGAATGAAAAACGTAAAAAAATCAACAGATTTTTAAAGAAATGCTATGTCGCCAAAGCAATCCTTTATTTTCAATCCAGTAGCAAGATAATGTAAAGAAAGTATGATGAGTAATTAGCTTTGTTAAGTCGGTTGACACAGTCATGATTGTAAAAATGATATCAAAACATACCTTGCATAAATTCCCTTCGAAAAGATAATCGAAATTTAAATGTCTCCAGAGCCATGTGTTCTCCTGTACAAAACAAAATGCTATACATAGAAATAGCTAAAACATCACTAAACGTATGGAGTATCATTGTTTATTAATTACTGGATAACATGGTCTGTGTTGACGACAATTATTTCTGTATGCGTCTGATTTTATTCAGTACATGTATAAGACAAATCAAATTCTGATACAGAGAGAGATGGTATCATAGTGAAAATGCTATTTGGTCATTAAACCCCAAAGAACTCGGATGAATGTTAAATGTAAATATAGGTCCTATCTGACGTCTATTAAGCAAAGATAATCTCGTGTATATCTATATGGAAATAGGCCAGAAAACGCCGGTCTCAATACAAAATGGCTGTTCGTTTTGTTTATATCGTTTTGTTAATATCCACATGTTTATAACATGTGGGGACCGTAAAGGTAACCTTAATACATGCAACAAGGACTTCTGGTGGCAAGTCAGATGAACCAGTGCCTTTGAAAAATGCTTTTGCGACTATAGTGACCTCTCAGCTTCCACACATGTGAAACCAACAACGCAAGGAAACAAGGTTATTTTTGTTTGTCAGCAATTGCGCATGTACCGTGTTTACAAGGAGCTTGTAGATTAAATATTTATTCATATCTGTACTTTTAACATTATTAAAGGTGCCGATTCATCAACCTTATGAAAAAGAATTTATGTGATTTCTCGCTTCCCCCGTATATATAAATGATCTAAGGTTAATTTTGGTTCCTATTTTGGAAAAGTTCTTAAGAGGCCTTGTGAAGGATGTATGAATTTGTTTATCAAAAATATGTTTGTAAACATTGCAATGTTGACAAACGGGTTAAACATGTAACATGTATATGCCGAGATAGAAAGGTTACTTGTTGCAAAATGCGATTTGCAAAGGTCTGGCTTATCTGACTTGCTGCCAGACGCCCTTGTTGAATTTGTTTTTATTATTTTGACCCCCATATTATAAACACGTTAATAAAAACAAAACAAGCAGCCTGTGTGTGGTGATATCCACGTTTTCTGACCTATTTTTATATGCTCCAAGGGATTACCTTAAGTTTATAAAGGTCAGATAGGTGATTAGGCTCCTTTAAAAGGAAACTTTTTTTTTGGGGGGGGGGGGGGTCATTTTTACATTTTTACCCACACACACTTTCGACAAGCTTTCTGTGCCTTTTTTAAATTACATATGCATACATGTAAAAGCATGTTGTTAGTATATGTTTTCTTTTAACATTCTACAGCAAATGTAGTCCATAAGCAACTTTGCCATCCTGCAGCCCCCACACAACTTTATATAATTATTAACAAACAGCGCCATCTATGTTGACGGGGGACTTGTCAACAAAGAGATTATGTCAACAAAGAGATTATGTCACCAGTAATACTCTAGTTGACTCATTTTATCGAACTTTTTATTGACTTTAGACATATAAATCATTTTAAAGTTTGCAACAAGGATTCACCATTTATCTCTCATCAACTGTTTATAGCAACCTGCTGTGTTGCCAACGTGTCTAAGAACCTTGGGGAATCCCCTTCCATTGCATTCACAAGGGATAGCTTATGTCTTGCGTAACCGGTGACGCCAGCTCGAGTACGCTTGGTCACACTCTGATTACCATTCACATAAACAAATCGTCTTCCCCGTGACTTTAATCATGACAAAGCCAAACAAACATAGCAAATGTGTGAACTGTAATAAGAAAAATGCTAGTGTTCGAATAAGAATCGATGATGATCTATACTGTTCACAGTGTGCAAATAAAAAATGGCCAAACGTTTATGGCAACAAAAAAAAAAACAAACCTCTGCTCTGTCACAAAATGTTGACAACCCCTCTCCTCAGTGCAAGAGCAGCGATATTACCACTGATACGACAACAGATGACTCACAAAACAATCTAATATGTGATATTCGCAACTGTAAATACAACAATATCTCACAGGGAGAGATGATCAGGTGTTGTTCTTGTAACAACTGGTTTCACTTGACATGTATGAACATACAGCCTGGGGATGAAGGCCTGATATGGAATTGTAAAAACTGCCGAAACATCCCAAGGCAACTTAAACATATTCTTTGTTAACTTCAGTCCCTCAGACAGCGCCAATATTATAAAGAGAGTACACTGATAGCCTGGAGACAGCCACACTATGATTTAATGTCCAAGACCACAAATACAAGAAGCCCAAGATGGCAACCCAGAGTGTCACATAGATACTAGTCCTCCAAGGACTTTAGTCATGGAAAATGTAACTTAAGTATGTTAAGTCCCTAAAAGTTCTAACCCTGGAATATTACCATCAATTAACGATACTGGCGTAACATATTTTTTCTCTTCTTCTTGGTCATAGAAATTATACTATTATTAAAGCGAACTAGATATTAACTAAAGGGAACAAGCAAACCATTAATTAATTAAAAGAAACCAGACATTTCTGTCTCTCAAACGTTATCAATAGTGCAAATGTACCAACATTATTTAGACACATAGTCCTTTAAGTAACCAGGCAGTCGACGTTCACGCGTAGAGCGGCGAAGCTGGTGTATTGGGCTCAGGGGAACATCAGACTCGAGGCTGACAGTTAAGGGTTCCTCATGAACGGAATCACTATGTGATCCCTGGATAACATCTTCTGGATGAGGCTCCTCATTATTACTGTCTGTTATACCTTGGGTATTCATATTGGTAGCACCAGAAGGGATTGCTGGTAAAGATAACAGTTTTGGTACTGGAGGAGGCTTTGTCGGGTAGGTGGCTTGCTTAGTCATGCTGTTATCCTCTCCGTCTGTTTCCTTATCTGAACTAGTAGGTTGCTGCTCGTGTACATAGGAGGGTACCTTGTAACATTCAGACCTTTTAACACGATATGATGTATAACGAAGTTGGGATCCCGTGAATTTACGTAGGTTACACCATTCTCCATCTATACGTGTGACAAGGTATCTTTCCCGGCAATGAACCTTGTTGAGGTCTGCATATAAATATACAATATCACCCACATCAACAGAGGCAGCAGGATAGCGTCCGTGTCCATATGACTTTGATTTTTCACTAGGTGCATGGTTAGTAGTTCGTCTTTCGTATTGGTCAATGATGACTTTGTGGTCATCAATAGGTAGTTGTTGGTTGGTATACTGGTCTCTCTGGAACCAACTCTCCCTGGCAGAAAGACCATTTGACCTGATGCGAGAGTTAAGTCTGGCTGTTGCGATGGCGAGTGTTGTAGGGGTAATTTGCCCGCCCCTTGGGCTGTCGCGAAGGAGTTCTTGCTGTAGCTCCTGGATTGCCCGTTCAGCAACAGGATTCTTGTTTTGATTTTTTACCCGACCTAGCTCAATGGTAATTCTGTGATGGGTGAGGTCTTCATCGTCTGTTAGACTAGAAAAACAGGGTGCGCAATCTGTTCGCACCACGACAGGGGGTCCATTGAGTGGACGCATTTCTAAGCACATGCAAATGAGAGCACTGCGTACAGTATTTCGTTGTTCACTGTCGATCAGGCATGAGGCTGTAAATGATGTCACACATTCACGCATGACAAAGATAAGCTGCTGGTTACGTTTCATGATATCTGCTGCATATAGAGTTCCCGCTGCTTCTGGAGGCTCAGATGTACTTTGTTCTACCGATGCTTGAGGAACTTTTTGTAGCGCACTGCACTGATGGCACCCCAATGTTACCTGATCAATTGCCTGTGATAAATCAAGTGCAAAGAAATATCGCTGGTGCCTAGATGGGTGATCAAGACGTAAATGAAGAGATGTGAGGAGGCCATGTAAAACTTCATGAGGTACCACTATACAGTCTCGAGGGCCAATTAAGGGTTCTTCACGACGTACTATGAGTAGTCCGTCCCGGGCGATGGTTGCCACGTTCAGGTAACGCCTTATGTTATGGACGTTTCTAACTTTTTTTGATGGTCGCGTACCTTGAGTCAAGTGTGCGTGTGTACGGCGTAATTCCGCGGACTCTGACTGTATAGTCTTCCAAGTGGATCTGGTTGTGTAGGGGAGATTTTCATTTCCGGACATTATATTGCCGACAGGGATTCTGTACACAACCGACTCTTCAGATCTACATATAAATGAGCAAATCTGACATTCTTCATCGACACATGGAGCAGCATTTCTGCTTGCAAAGTCGGAGGGTACATTTGACTGACCTGCGAGGTGTCGGATAGATACCTGAAACGACAGGCTGTGGAAAGAAATGTCAACAATCGAGGACTTGTAGAGAACTGGCCTCTGCACAAGAGACGGTAAGCTTGGACACAAGGTTTACTGTCAGTCAAGACACACGTGGCTTCCTTAGCCTGGATGATATAGGGGCTGAAGTGCTTTATGGCAGCAGCGATAGCTAAACCTTCAACCTCGCAGGGCAACCATGTAATCTGACGACCGCGTAGTTGTGCACTAAAGAAACCTGCAATCTGGAGCTTCCCTTTCCGGGATATGTACAGTGTTGCCCCAATACCAGGCTTTTTCATGGCCCCATCAGTAACTATCCACAGACGGTCCTCTGGGTGCGGTAGCGTAATAGTGTGATGGGACTGTAGTGTAGCCTGCGCTTCGGAGAATGATGCAGATAATGTGTCGTCCCATTCAATCTTGTCTTTCGATTGTTTGCTTGCAGTTGCTTTTTCTAGCGGTGCGAGTACAGATGAACACTTGGGGAGTTGTATGCTCCCAGGAAGGAACGTAGGCCCTTGACAGTGCTGGGTTTGGCGCACGATGAAAGTGTTGCTATGCGATGTGGGCTGGCTTGCAGACTGCCCAGGTGCCATTTCCAGCCTAAAATAGTAGTAGTTTTGGGATATATTATTGTCTTGGAGGCCGACAGGGAGAGGCCACACTTGTGTATCGCCTGGAGGACTCGTTTCCAGTTATGCAGTAACTCTGTAGGGCTATTCCCACCACAATATAGGTCATCTGCTAGCTTAACTACGATACCTTCCTCCAGAAGGTCACCTAACACACGGCACATTAGCTCTTCAAGAGCTGTTTCGGAGCCGGGCATACCCATTGCACATCTGGTGTAAACACGTACTCCATGGAAAGGTGATACTACAACACAATACTTCATGGATTCTTGCGAAAGTGGTATCTGGTAGAAAGCGCTAGTTAAATCTGTGGTGATTATACATGTCTATTGACTAATTTTGTGTAAGGTGGTATCCACATTAGGCATAAGAGATGGTTGGGGCTTGCTATACTGTCCTACCTCTCCGAAGGCTGTAACGAAACGGAAACCACCATTAGGTTTCTTTACAAGAAAAGAAGGGTTCAGATACTCAACTGTGATATTTAAATCCTCAGGGCGCTTTAAGACTCCTGCATCTTCCAACTCAGTCATTTTCCTTTGCAGTTCCTTAAGTTTACTGTCTGAGTATAGAGGTATGCGTCCCTTCCTCTGGGGAGGTTGTGTTGGACCCATATTGACGTTTGCCTGAAATGGTCCGGCAGCACCGTTATAACACTTGTGTTTGGGATCGAACACATCGTCATACTCTCTGTTGGTGTTTATGAACTGTTTCCTCACCTTGTGTGGAAGGACGTTTTCTGGATCCAAGGAAATTTCATCTGAATAGTACTCTTTTACCTGTTTACTGGTATGAATGGGTTTTTGTGGACCTTCCTTGGGTTCTTTCTCAGTGTTACCCGTCGGGCAGAACACAGGACAGATTTGACAAAAATGTTCATTGCGTTTTAGCATGCGTGGATGCTTTGTTAATTTCGGGATGCGCACCTTTCCTGAGAGACAGGAGATGATGGAAGGGGCCGGATACATGTCCTCAGGTCTGGTTGACTTAGAACAATCAGTACGGGGCTCTAATGCAAAGGATGTGTCTTCAAGTGGAGCCATGTCTGTAGGTACCTCAACTTCTATGTATTCTCCGGGCCAGATAGTAGATGTCTTTGCAGGGGCACGTAGGACACAGGCACGTCTTATGGATACGGAACTGACCTGCACAGATCCATAATGAAGTACAATGTCATCTCCAATTCGTACTTCCCTTTTTGCAGGGCGCGTGTGAATGTCATTTTTCTCCATAAAGGGTGTTCCTGCGAGTATGGGGACGTCAAGTGTCTCAACGACTAGGCCTTCAAATATAAGGTCACGACCATTCCGAGATACTATGAATCTGGTTTCCCCTGTAACACTAAGTTGAGACTTTCCATCTGCTTGGCCTGCAGACTGGGAACTCTTGGTAATTTGGACCCCAAGTTCCTCTGCTGTTGTTTTTCTTATAAGATTGGCTGTGGCTCCACTGTCAATGACTATTCGAGGAGTATGATGTTGGTGGAAAACATCTAAGTATGGAGACTGAGAGACCTGCACCTTCCTTGCGCAGGGTTGGGTGTCAGGTTGCGGTCTCTCACTGAGCGTGTCTACTGTACGACTTTCAATATCTTGTCCATCGTACTCATCATCTAAAATTTCTTGAATCAATCTAGCTTTTGTTATGTATCGCCTATCTCTTTCTGGCAAGTACTTACATTCACTTAAAAAAATGATTGTCGTTCTGACGACCTGCTTGTTTACACAATGGGCAGGTTTTGGTCGTGTTCCGTGGAACCCCTTGGAAGTCTGATTTTGGTGTAAAGGACCTCATAGCTCGGGCTTCATGTGAGCAATGGATCTCCTCCAAAAGACTGTCGAGAGCTTGTGATACTTCAGGCTTTATAGAGGCAAGAGTGCGCGTACGGAGCTCCGTGCCATACCTTTGTTTAACAAGTTTTGGAAGGTCTTTATGCACAAGTTTAAGCCACATAACAGTAACAAGATTTTCTAGTGACGGAGATATTTCCTCATCCTCACACACACTGTCTCCGTGATGGCTTATACCACCATTACAGCGTAAGAGATTGTCCTCAACGAAGGCCATCAGTCTCTGATAAAGATCCTCAGGGCGTTCATATGGCTCGCGTTTAATCTCTGCAATGTCCAGAAAATGGCCTCCAGTTGACTGGAAACCGAAATGTGCCTGAATCACTTGCCAGATTTGCTCAACTGAGGTAGATTTTTTTCACAATGGTAGCTCGTGAAATAATGGGGCAATAATTTGCAATTTGGCCCAACATTAATTCAAGCATATTGGCTTTCTGTTGAGCTGTGTGTCTTTGTGGTACAGGAACATCTGTTGTATCATTCTCAAAACCTCGGAGGGGGTCGTTCTTACTATACTTTCTCCAAGTAAACCCCTCTGTCAGGAAGGGTGCAAAATTTGGATCTAATGTCAATGTATATGTAAGGTTCTGGCGCCAATTTTCAAAACTTGAAACAGTCTCTGATTTGCTTAAGCACCATTGCTTTGGAGCTCTACATGTGGCCATAGTGACTATTGTTCTTAAAATCAAGTGTGTTGACTTAACTTATAAAGCTAAGCTCACAGTCAAGATTTACTGTGCTGTTTCCTTGTACGCTTTTGGTGTTAACTCACTTGGCACTGCTGTTTGTTGCTCAGTGGGTTATGGAACCGCTGCCACCACGCCAATATTATAAAGAGAGTACACTGATAGCTTGGAGACAGCCACACTATGATTTAATGTCCAAGACCACAAATACAAGAAGCCCAAGATGGCAACCCAGAGTGTCACATAGATACTAGTCCTCCAAGGACTTTAGTCATGGAAAATGTCACTTAAGTATGTTGAGTCCCTAAAAGTTCTAACCCTGGAATATTACCATCAAATTAACGATACTGGCACAGGAAAACAAATTAATGAAAGAAGAATTACAAGAATGTCTTAAAGTACAGTCAACTACTGAAAAACTCCTCCGAGAATTGTCTGACAAATCCTGTAAATGTGCAGAATTGAACCATCGTATATCCAAAACCTCCAGTGAGAGACCTAACATGTCGACAACTCTGCAGGATTCATCAAACAAACAAGCCTGGTCTGAAGTTGTATCATCCAACACAAGACGTCACTCTACTGGGACTATCAGAAAACGTGACAATTCTTCTGCTAATAGAGCGAACACTTCTTGTGACGATTGGCCATCTTTGAACGAGACCTTCCCTGTACCTTATCACGCAGAGAAACAAAACTAGACGACCAGAGGTCGAGCGCTTGCCGGAAGTTGAAATGACAGACAGATGGACAGACAGAACATATTGTGGGTTTTCTATTATTTGAATGACCCTCGGCGTTTGCTGAGAAGTTGTGGCCTGTAAAATGACATATCAGACAAAACAACGAGGAAGCAGACAAAGCTGACCACAAAAGACGAACAGACAGACATACTGACACATCTGTGATAACAGATTACCAGACAAAAGTGCCGAAGGTAAAGAAGAGCAAAATTAGCGATAGTTTATGTAGATAAGGTTTATAATTTTGGAGATATGGCCAAAACATATGTTGGGGAGGTGAAGGTGCAGCGCCCCCTAGTGGATATATCAGGAAAATGAAAAATCTGTTTTGAGATATTAGTGTAACACATAAGATGTACCAGTTTTAAAAGGATTCCTGAAAAAAACTGTGGCCTGTAGAATGCTATATATGAGACGCAAGAACCAGCAAGTAGGCGTATTTGAGGACAACTGACAAACAGACAGACACACTGACAAAGTGACACAAGATTGAGACCAGATGGCATTACTAGGTCATGGAAAGGACTCAGGGAAAGAAAATAAGCCATAGTTTCTGTAATTGAGGCTTTGGGTTTTAGAGATATGGTCAATATAATGATATGTGTGTGAGGGTCATGTACAGCGCCACCTAGCGGCCATATCCGGAAAATGAAACAAAAGTTTTGAGATATTTCTGTAAAATATAATATGCATCAGTTTTCAAATGCTTCTTTAAAAACTGTGGCCTGTAGAATGCTATATGTGAGACGCAAGAATCAGCAAGCAGCCAAATTTGAGGACAACTGACAAACAGACAGACACACTGACAAAGTGACACAAGATTGAGACCAGATGACATTATCAGTTTATGGAGAAGACTCAGAGGGAAAAAATAAGCTATAGTTTATGTAATTGAGGCTTTGGGTTTTAGAGATATGGCCAATGTAAGGATATGTGTGTGAGGGTCGTATGCAGCGCCCCCTAGCAGCCATATTCAAAAAATGAAAAAATAATTTCGAGATACTAGTGTAGAACTTATGATATGTCAGTTTCAAAAAGATTCCTGCAATAATGTGGCCTTTGGCGCAAGATGAATGAAATCTCGAAATATCTCTATTCACGAGATATTTTACGAGATACTGCAAGACTTGTAATAAAATCTTGTAGTACTAGATGAATGCTACCTGATGCAAAAAACTAGATCACTCTAGCTTTAAAACTGACAAAGTTAGAAAAATAAGATCCCTTATTTTCGAATATCATGACTTTTCCCCAAAAAATTGTAACCATGGTTACGGCAAATTTGAGTCAGCTACACACCAGATGACAGGCCTTGGAATGACGATTAAAATGAGCTATTGTTGAAGTAGATACGACTAATAGTCACAAAGATATGAAGAAAAAAACGTTTTGAGAAGTTTTGACGACCTTGACCTTGACCTTTGACCTATTTTAACCAAAAACAATAGGGCACCTAGAAATTATGTTTTCCAACATCCCTGTAAGTTTCAAGGTTATTGTGGCAAAATTGTGGCCAGGAGAGTGGTGACAAACAAACAAACAAACAGACAGACAGACAAACAGACATACGAAACTGACCAATATGCTTGCCGAAATCTTTGATTCCGGCAAGCAAAAATGGTGACACTAACAAAGCAACACCTACAGAAGACCTTGGTCTACAAAGCTCAGCAGAGTCAGGTTCTTCCGCTTATGTCAATACAAATGGACTTATTGATATTCAATCAAAAAGTCGTGTCTTAATATTTGGTGATTCCTTAGTGAGAGACTCCTATTCCAGTGTGGCTAACCATTTATGTGACAAGAAAATTTCTGTGTTAAGTACTAGTGGGCTCACACTTGATGATGCTTTGTCCAAACTACCAAAAACTGCAAAAGATTTGTCAAATGATGATTGTTTAGTGGTTCATGTAGGCACAAACAACATTTACCGTGATGACACCCTAACCTTTGTTAACAAATACACTGACATGCTGCAAAACACTAGAAGCAGCACCAACTGTAAAATTGTCAGTTTGGTAATCCCTAAATATTTACATAACAGCATTGTAAATAGAAAAATCACCATTATAAACAATGAACTGAGAAAGAGATGTGAATCCCTTGAGAATATCATATTTTGTGACTGCTCACCGCCTTTGAAAAGGTCATACTATCGATATGATGGTATACATTTTAGTAAATTCGGCACAATTGCAATGACCGAACAAATTGCCTCTAGCGTTCGATATTTTCAAAAATCGATGTACACTAGTGAAGACAGCCTAATGGAATCTCAAAATTTTCACGGAGATCAAACAAAAACATCCATATAACAGATGATTATTTACTAAGGAATTCAGTGGATGTGTACTCTGATCAGGTTATAAGTCCTAACGTTAGTATTACAGAACAAACAAGCTCTCACTTATCAGATATTTATCAAGCATTACCTAGCACCAAACCAATTACACCCGATAATGAAATTCCATCCTCTCTTCCTTCTATTTTGTCTCAAAACCCAAGTATATATTCTGATTTTAAGCAATATCGACTAGCTAACCAGGGTACCATATTAGGTCATCTTAACGTTCGTAGTTTGCTACCCAAAATAGAGGAGATTCGCCTCTTGTGTTCTAGTTTAAACCCTCATGTTTTATCATTAACAGAATCATGGTTAGATAACCACGTTTTTGATTCAGAGATACAAATTGATGATTATACGATTTTTAGATCAGACAGGAATCGGCATGGCGGAGGAGTTCTCACGTATGTGTTATCGTCGTTAAAACCGGAGTTGATCACTTTAAACTCAAATGTCGTTGAATGTGTATGGGTTAAAATAATTTTGGGGAGAAAACCGGTCTTAATCGGTTCTATATATAGACCGCCTAATTCCAGTTCCAATTACATTGATGAATTACTCGATTTACTTGCTTCTGCCCTTAACTCATTCAAACATGTTGTATTACTTGGCGATTTCAATGTAGACTGCTTACGCTCTGAAACTTATATTGCTAGTAAACTGGACTTGCTCGAAAAAATCTTCGGTCTTAAACAACTTGTAACAGAGCCTACTCGTATTACTCAGCTCACCTCTACAATGATCGACTTGATATTTTCTTCACATCCTAGCATGCATTCAAATGTGAAAGTTCATCCTTTATGTATAAGTGATCATTTTCTTGTGACTACCGTTTTGAATAGACCACCAAGGGTCACAGTTACAAAATCCGGATATTACCGTACCCTTCGTAAATTCAATGAATACAAATTTATCGATGAATTATCGAAATCCAATTTTTTTTCAAGAATTATGCAACTTTCTGATGTAAACTTAGCCTGGGAAATGTGGCGCTATGAATTTCTGAGAATTTCTAATAACAACGCGCCTTTTATTCGACGTCGCACCAAAGCTCGCGAAAATAAATGGTTCAATAATGATTTACTTAATGAGATTCACTTGCGTGATTATGCACATCGGAACGCATTAAGAACAAATCACAGTAATGACTGGTCTGCGTACCGACATCAGCGAAATTATGTTACAAATCTTATCAGATCCACTCGTAGCCAGTATTATGCCACGCTGATACAAAAAAAATGGCTCCAACCCTGGTTGTGTGTGGAAAGCTTTAAAACACATACTGCCTTCGAAAACCTCCTCGAATAAAGAAAGCGGAAAGATTGACCCTGATAAATTTAACCATTACTTTACTTCTGTTGGAAAAAATATTAACGATAAATTTCCAAAAACAATATTTACCTGCGATCATCTTGTTAACCAGAATTTGGAATCTTTTGATTTTAATTCAGTTTCGAGTCAATTTGTTTTATCACAGTTGTTGAAAGTAAACTCCAGTATGAAAGAAGATATACTGGGAATGTCAGGATTTTCCCTTAAGATAGCCGCACCTTATATTTCAGCTCCATTAGCCCACATATTTAACACCTCACTTCAAACCGGCGAGTTTCCAGCTGATTGGAAGACCGCTAGGATCACTCCTATATACAAAGGATCTGGATGTAAGGATGATCCAAATAACTACCGACCGATCTCAGTTATAGGCCATGTGCCAAAAATAATAGAACAGTTCGTTAAATCGCGCCTCATTACGTTTTTTGAAAGTAATAATCTGTTTTCGGATAAACAGTTCGCTTATCTTCCTAATCGTTCAACTTCATTTGCCTTGCACAGCATAATTGACGAATGCTTAATCAGTCTTAATAACAATAATGTTACCGCTGCATGTTTCCTCGATGTAAAAAAAAGAGTTTTGATAGCCTTGATCATACTGTCTTACTTACAAAAATGAGCGACTATGTCATAAAAAATATACCGCTTATGTGGTTCGAAAACTACCTGTCTAATCGTAAGCAAGTGGTTTATTCTAATGGATTGCTTTCAGAACCACGCACCTTGGACATAGGTACCCCACAGGGCACTGTCCTTGGACCTATATTTTTCCTTTTTTATTTAAATGATCTTCCAATGTTCCTCAGTGAGAAATGCGTCATTTATGCTGATGATATTTCAATTTATTCTTCAGCGAATTCAGCCGCTAAAGCTATAGAGTCATTACAAGTAAATCTCGGAATTGCACTTAAATAGTTTAGAGAGAATCGACTGAGTATAAATCCCCAAAAATCATCATTCATATTATTTGGCCCTAAGTCTAAAACCAATGGAAATCAACTGAACATTTCCATGGATAACATTACAGTGATGCCGGTTGAACACACAAAGCTTTTAGGTGTTATCATCGACGCTGGTCTTACATGGAAAAAACATATTCAACTGGTGTGCGACAAAATAGTATCAAAACTAGGTCTCCTTTTCAGATTAAGTAAAACCTTAGATGTCTTTAGTTTAAACACACTTTACAATGCCTTAATTCAGATTCACATTGATTATTGTATATCTGTCTGTGGTAATTCCTCCAAAACGTATTTATTACAACTCCAAAAACTTCAAAATAGAGCTGCTAGAATCGTTACTAAAACTTATGATACCAATATATCCTCTACATCATTGATTGCAACATTGGGTTGGATGAATGTTAAACAGAGATACCAATATTTTGTTTCTTTAATGGTCTTTAAATGTTTGTCTGGTAATGCCCCTCCCTCTCTTACGCATACGTTCAACCGTGTTAATAGTGCATATAATACTCGTTTTTCTTAGGGCTTCAATTTATCATTACCTAAACCAAACAGAAAATCCTTCAAAGCAAGTCTTGCATATGCTGGTCCCATCCACTGGAATTCTTACCTGTAAGTGTCAAATCTGCAACCAGTCTCTACCAGTTTAAATCATTGTACATGCAATTTATGCCATATAATTTTTCATAGCTTGTTCACGGGTGCCTTTTCGTCTTTGTATTCATCACCTATATTACTGTGTCATTATGTAATATATTTATTGTGAAATCACGATCTTACATGTTTTAATTTTTAGTCAGGCCTCTTATTTAAATTTATTTACTCAATATTCGTGTATATCATTTAAGAATTTTTTTTCTATGATCATTTTAAACCATGTATGTATAACTGTTTTTATGTATGCATGTATTTTAGTTTCAGTTCTTTCATATTTGCTTTTTTAACTGTGTACTTATCGATATCATCTAGACCAGGACCCTATTGAAAAACAGCTTTTGCTGAATAGGCTATCCTGGTTAAATATGTATTATAAATAAATAAATAAATAAATACTTGTTAAATCTGGGAATATTTTTTTTGGGAACTTGTACCTCTGTAACCCACACACAGGCACACAATTTTGATTTACTTCATATCGATCTGATATCATTTGCTCTAATTATAACCTTGTATATAACAATGCATTTTCAGTCACTCTATTCTTATTGTTAAGGCCTTATATACTTACTGTACAAACACAACGAAGGAGAGATATACTGGCTCTAATATCTAATCCCCAAGTTAACTGCAAAAATTTACTTTTTTATTTGTAATAGTGTGACCGGCTTGATGCAGGTTTATAAAGTTGGCTCCATATACGCAACATGACATTATATAAAAGACAAATTTAGTCATTATAATACATAAGATTCCTATTACGTGTGAGTAAACTTTCAACCGGGTTCCACACGCAACCAACTCAACTGAAGAAAGACTCTTTATATGATTATATTTATAATAGACAAAACAATATATACAATATATACAAGAATACCTGACACGCGTGTTGTACAGGACCTTATAGACTGTTCGGGAAGTGGAAAATTCCCGGCTTGGGGTGTGAAGGTGTATAAAGGGGCTGTTTTTTAGAACAGAAGGGCAGACAGCAGAGCAGATTCCAGCGGACGTAGAAGCGTGTGTCAGACTCTAAGACTTTATCCGACGAATGCGGCAATTATACATTTTCAAAGACTTTCTCCTAGATTTTTTACATCTGGACTTGAGTTTACTTTCCGGGTTGTTGCAAGAACTTTCCACAGGACTGTCATTCTCCGAGAGTTTACATTTGAAGGAATTATCGTGGTGACGGTATTGGTATCCAGTTACTGTACCATTATCTTTCAGTGTGATTGTATTGACTTGTTGCTATAACGCTGTTTTACTGTATAATTTTATTGATTTAGTGTATTGTATTGTTAGGGTTGTTTTAAGAATAAATTATAGTTATTTGTTAACAAAAAACCACTAACTTCTTTATTCATTCCCCTAAAAATTTCACGCTGCCTAGTGTTACAGAATCTGATTTGTTTTTATCTCCATTACAAAACTTGTGTTCATCACGCATACGTGATATGTTTATATTAGGTTCCGTAACATAAAATTAGAGTTAAAGGTCGAATTTTAATTGCTCCCTCTGTTTTCTCGCATCATCGACCGATTCGATTATAACATTATGACTGTAAGCGTAGCCATGTATCTGTTGTCTGCAGAACTGAAACCAGCCAGCGAGGTGAGCACGCAGCCTTAGTTGTTACGTTTCGTTTGAAATACAACTCACCGGCCGGGCATCCTATGTGCCCAAGGCCCTAAGCAAACCACGTCTGGGGCAGTTCTCCCTGAGCCTGTGGCCTGTTCAGACGGTTACCGGGGCGATGAGCTGTCACTCAAAACGAAATTAACATGATTGGCTCCGTGTATTCCTCGCTTGGCCGTGTCTTCCAGGACAAGGTCTCATCTGATTGGACGAAAATACAGTGCTCCCCTCTGATGTAGCAATTCAGGATACGAAGTCATAACAATGCAATGGACCGTCTCTACATCATTTAAGCTATCCCTCGGTTTAGAGACCATGCAAGGATAAGCCGTCACCCTACCTTCCGCCAAATTGTCCCCAATAACAATGAAACACCTTTTTACAGGTAAACTGGGCATAATTCCCACAGTAACAGGATCTGACGCCAACTCTGACTCCAACATGGCTTTGTGCAGATGTACATGAACAATACAACCCTAAATGCCCTGAGCTAATACTATTTCTTCGGTAGCAGTCTCGTCCGAAAAAGGTAATTCACTTTTCAATAACAACGACCGAGACGCACCAGTATCCCTCAGAATTTTAACTGGCACTGGGTCAACACTGTCCCCTACTAAGGACACGGGACCTTCTGACACAAAAGGCTCAAACTCTTTACAAATGGCTTTACAGTCATTCATTCCCACAAAGACAGGATCCTCTAATCCTACTGTCCCCGACGGAGGCTCACAAAGCAAGCTCTTTTGCGAACACATAAGTGTATTAGGCGACGCTTCTTTAGACATTACTTCTTTACTCTTTTTTAGAGTTCAAAACACCTGGCCATAATATTCCCTGGTCTTTTACAATAATAGCAGATGGGTCTCTGCCTATTTTTAGGCCTTTCTATCCTTTTATTCTCAGAACCATATTCTTTTCTGGTTCGGGGTGGATTCCCCTTTTTGTCACTACCATTTACATTTTTTGGTTTAATAAAACCCACTTCTCTAGGTCTATCAAATTTGTGTTTATGAGTTAAAGCAAACCCATCAGCAAATTTTGCTATAAATATGATATAAATCAAGAACCTAGGTGTCAAGTATATCATTATCCACAAAATAATCCACAATATTTCTTTTAAATTCTGCTTTTCTCATAGATTGTTTTCCTTCTATCTCTGATTTGTCACATGTTTCTAATAAATTAACTTTTTTTTTATTTGGTCTAAGACCTTAGTGGTAGGATTCTCTAAAAATTTATCAATATCCTTGTTGACAGACCATATTCAAATGAGAAAGCCCTTATAAATATAACCTTACACAGTGGAATCTCCAACTAAATACATAACACAATATACCACGAGTCTTTCGTATTTCCAAAAACTATAGTGAACCCATACACTGTATAATACAAAACAATCCTGAAAATGTCAGAGATGACTGACCTGACCCCAATTCATACCCCTAAAAAACGAGCCAAAGAGAAAAGCAAAGAGACGAGCCCCCATTACTATGTTACGTGTAACTAACTTTCAACCAAGTTCCACACGCAACCAACTCAACTGAAGAAAGACTCTTTAAATTATTATATTTATAATAGACAAAACATTATATGCAATATATACAAGAATACAAAATGTTTGGTTTACATAAAAGTCTGTCCAAGTGAGACACTCATATTATAGAATACTTAGCTCAAAATGAAGTGTAGATGGCGTGTCTCCAATCAATAATTCCCATAGTGCGTGTGCGAGTACAGGTGCAGGTACGGCCCCTGGGGCAGCGTAGGAGCCGTTCATGATAAAAAGTCCATCCTCAAACGAAATAAAGTTCAAATGTCCAAAACCAGGCCTGGCGAACACCACGACAGTTCTAATAATAATTGCAGCCCATACGGGATCGGGCATGTGATGCTTTTATATCTGTACACGACATGACGTCGTACCGTCCACAAAAGAAACAAGTTCCAGTTAATATAAAGAGTCCCATGTTTGTCTGTTGTCTTCTGTGGTGTTACGCTTAGACGCTCTCCGTTCGATTGTCCCCCTGTGTTCTCCTGTGTCATCACAACCGGTAACCTGTAGGACCCCCGACGTCATCAACGTCTTTACAGAACCACATAACATTCCACATTATCCACTTTTTTTCTGCGGGTGTTCTCTTTTCAGTAGAACATCTTTTCATATACCGTATACCTCGCTGCCACACATACCTATCTCTTTGTTTATCTTCCTGTCTATTCTTCTGAAACTGCAGCATTTTGTGTTTACATTTTCCTTTTTAAAAGTGATTAAACACTGTTAATTCAAGACGAGCAATTTATATTTTTTGAGATCATGAATATTTCCCATCTCAAAGAAATAAAAAAAAATAAATGATCATATATAGTTCTCAGATTTGCACATGATATCTGTGGGTGAATTAGGTCTCACAAATCCCTGCCTGTATATTAGGTACTGAGAAACATGTCTGCAATAGATTTGTTCCATCTTAATAGCTAAGTTATCTGGTTATGATTTTGGTGTTCTCATTTACATGTCAATTGTCTGATTATCGTATCTCGCCATCCCACTTATTTGTATTATCAGTTTAAGATTCAGGGTCATATTGAAAGAGGGTAGTTTTCTTTAATCTATTTGTGGTAAGTTTGGGAAATTATTCTTATTTCTATTATTCCGAACCATCATTAGTTATTAAATTTAAGATGAACGATCAAATAGATCTAGTTCTATTGGCCAAATAGATCTTGTTTAATCAAATCTAACGGGTTGACTGCAGGGCCTCCGGGGGGGGGGGGGGGGGTCAGCCGGTACATTGTACCGGGGCCCGGGGGCCGAAAAGGGGCCCGGGCTGGCGAAAAATTTCCAAGAAGGCATAACAAAGTTGAAAGTATGGAAGACTCATCTAAATTATTTATTTATCACAGGACTCTATGCAATGCATAAACATTATATTTTTAACGTGTATACAAAGTGGGACCAGTTGTTAAAGGGGACCCTATAGTGAATATATTGTCCAATAAAAAGCTTGTAACTGAAAATAAGGAAGACTTTCTTTTTTGCAATAACTTCTACATGTTTGGAATAAGGTAGGTCTGACGGGCCCGGGCCACAAAGGAGTTGTATTGGGCCCGGGGACTATGTATATTTCATTTGTTTGTCTGTTACATGGTTTCAATCAGGAGGATGTGAGGTGGCCTTGGGAGGCCAAGGGATTTATCAGTCTAAAAATTACTTTAAATGACAATTTATTTTTGGGTTTGTGTGTATCATTTTGTATGACTTTAATCATGCGGGACCGTTCAAAGGGGCTCGGGTCGGCCATAGTTTTCTGGGGAAGTTGGGCCTAAATACATATAATATGGAATATTTTAATTTGTTTTTAAGGGTCATACTACTTTTAATCCAGAGTGATCGCGACGAGGTGGGGGGGGGGTGTCAAAGGGGGCCCGGCCTGGTGAAGATGTCTTAATTAGGTTGCCCAGAAATTCACTCTAGGGCCCGACAGTCTTTTTCGTTACATTACGCATGTATATAATGTTATTCAGGTCAGGAGGGTCTAAGTGGGCCATTTTAGTGGTCGCCTGTATAATTTTTGGTTACACATGTTTACTATTATTGGTCCGATCATAGTAAAATAATATTCACAAATAGCAGTGATAATTTCTCTTTCGATGACCTTGCAATGAATGTATTCATTATAATTGTGTTTGCCTACTTTGTAATGCCGATGTTGTCATCTGAATTCAGTTGCTTTGATTAAAAGGTTCATGTAAACTCCTAAACTACGCCATTGACGTTTCTGAGTAAAAACACATTCACAAGCGCCTGTGGTGTGGTTATTGTCTGCATGTCACCAAACAAAATATGAAAACGATTCCTAATGCCCATTATACAGAATTTATCCATATATGACCAGGGACTTTTTCCGAAAAAAATTGCTAAAATTTACAAGTTGCTGCACCAAGGGTCCAATGATATCTGAATGGACAGTTTTATCGGCTAGGTTATACAGTATGTGGCCTCAACTACATTTCATGTTTCTATTTCCTTAAAGCTATGATACATATTGAAATTTATATCCTCATTCCCATTAACTCCATATCCCCATCGCCATGCAACATTTGGACAATCAAACTGCTCTGTTATTTAGATCCTTAGACTCTTTTTGACTTTTTGTATTTCTTTTCTATTTTCTTATGTGGTGCTTTCAATCAAATGTTCTCAGTTTCGTGTCACAAAGGCAACTTGTGCTCACCAGCTGCACAATAGGCAATTGACCTATTTGTCACGTATAATTAATTTTAATATGTGCCACGCATATTTTTAAATAAAAAAACTTTCTCGGGTTTTTCATGACGTGTATTCCTAATTTAACCGTCTTTTCATAGTTTTCCAATATATATATATATATATATATATATATATATATATATATATATATATATATATATATATAATAGTGCTTGGAGGGGTCCGGCCTTAAAAGAATCCTCTCGGAGGCCCTGGGTGGATTTTTTTGCTGTTTTATCGGACATTTGATGATGAAAACGCGCGGTTAACGGATCGGATGAAAGGACAAGCTAGGACAGTTGGAACTTCCTGTGATTGGATATGGCCCGTGGACGAGGTCATAGCATGGGCTAAACGCATATTCAAAGTGGAAAAAGCTGCATACATGCTGAAAGGTTACTTACCGCTGTTCACTCCGAACACCTCTATTATCACTCAGCAATAACTATTTAATTGACTGATAATGCATGAAATGATGAACATTTGAAACAAATACATGTATATTATTGTTTTCAGCTGCTTACAACTTAGTATATGTCAACTGATCTCTAGCGATGACCCTGCGTCAGTCGTCTGTCCGTCTGCTTGCCGTTTTGATACTGTTTGACCTACAGATTTTAAGTTCCACATAGTACATATAGTTACAGTCTCTTCCGCTGCCCCTGTAGGCTGTGCAGGTTGTTTTTCTTTATTTTATTTTTTTTGGTGCTGACTGTTTGGTAAGGCAAAAGCCCAATATGTGCGCATCGGAAAATGCATATATGATTGATGTCGAACACGTAGATTTACATGATGTGATTTTCCTGTAAACAAGTCAAAACGCGATTTGAGAAGAAAGCCTAGACTTGGCGGCATTTATTCATAATCCCATAAAATGTCACATGGCAGACTGTGAGAGAACTGTGATGACGTCATAAAAGGATATTACTTGCAAAGGAGGCACCAATGAGTACAGGACCCAGGGCCATATCCAAGATTTTTGGAAGGCTGGGTTAACTGTTGCACCAAGGGACTAATACCCTTTCACAGATCAACAACTCCAAGAAGAGGGGAATTACACTTGGGGATTTGTGAGAAAAAAGTATGCATTTCCTTCTATCCAGGCTTGGGTCAAGTACAAGGCATCTCTAACCGAGTACAAGTAGGCTACTTTAGAATTTTAATGTACAGGTAAATGATTTTTCAATGCACTTGAGTACAAGTACAGGGGTCTGTACTTATATACAAGTACTTTTCATTGTGCAAACATAAGATAAACGAATTATTCTGAGTATTTATTTGTATAAGTAATACCTATATTATATACACGGTCATATGTCTGTAGTTTGCACTATTGATTTTAATAGATATATTATAAATACTTTTAGTTTGAATTATGGTTTTAATTATTTACTTTAATTTCCTCATGAAACCCTATTTTAGGGTATATTTGCTTTCATTTGATGCAATTAGGAATTGTACAAAACTTACCTATGTTTAACATTAGATTACCCATCTATTCAAAATTCTAATAAAAGGAATTATTTGAAATGTCTATTCATTATACTGAAAAGACTACAAAAAAAAAATAAATCCTGGCAAAATTTTCTCAAACCATATACAAAACAGTGGTATAGTTATTATGATTTTTCATATCATTATGATTACAACCAATGTCATGTAACTAAACAGACATGCACCGTGATACCTTTATATTCATGCAGATCTGTTCGTTTCTGTATAAAGGTATATTTTGTTTGATGTTATTGGTTTATATTATAGGATGAAAAGATTGAACTTCTAACCTGTTATGATTAACATATATTAGCACCTTCCATAATAAACTTTTCAGTGTTTTTTTTTCTTTTTCATGATTCTATCTATCAAGAAACTGAAATTTTAAATTATCATTCTATAAAATGTTGAATAAAAACTTAAAATTTCAGTTTCTGGGTAGATAGAATCATGATTGGGAAAAAAACAAACAAAAAACACTTTTGAGATATTGACATGAAGTGTAATATTAGTTCACCAAAAAGTGGATTACTGTTACTGGGGGCTTAAAATAGTATACCTTTTAAAAATTCAAATTATTGATCAAATGTTTCAAAACAATGTAAAAACAAACAAAAAAATCAAATATATATACTATCAGAAAGATTTCTGTACTAGGTTTAAAGTTATGTATACTTTATGGGGTTTAATATGAATTTAACTTTTGAAATTACTTAAGATAAAGGGTTTTCAATCAGTGTTGCAGCCTTAAAGTTTTTATTTATTTAAGCGAGTGTGGTGAAGTAAAAGAGGCTACAGAGTTATAGATTGAAACAAACTGTAATTATTTTTTTGTTTTAATAATGATTGATACTGATATTCAAAGTTTCAGATTTCAATAAATCATAACTTCGTAACTTCGAATTATTGGCTCAGCTGACTGTAAGTCATCTGAGCTGTAGCGATCACCCTTTGTCCGTCGTCCGTCCGGCCGTCTGTCCGTTAACAGGGCACAGATCGTAACCGCTGGACCTGGAATCTTTCTACTTTACATCCAGGGAGGTCCATAAAAAATCTCCTTGAAAACCTGGAATTAGGTCTCTGTTACCCATATTCTTTGAGCTATGGTGCTCCGAAGTACCCCCAAGAATAATGGAAAATTTGATACAAAAGCTCAAGTATCTGAACAACTAATGCATTTATCCCCATGATTCTTTGCATAGATATTGACAATAAAGTGTTTCATCAGTTTCTGCAGACTGGTGGCGCTTCCTGTTTTTTTATTATTTTTTACGATTTTTTCCCTCTATTTTTGAGACCTTAAAAGATGTGGTCATCTGTAAACAGGGTACAAATCGTAACGACTAGACCTAGAATCTTCTCTCTTGATATGCAGGGAGGTCCATAAAAAGTCTCCTTGGAAACCTAAAACTCGTGTCTGTTACCCATATTCTTTGAGCTATTGGGCTCTGAAATACCCCCTAGAATAATATATAATTTGATACAAAAGCTCCAGTATCTGAACAAATAATGGATTTATAACCATGATTCTTTGCATGGATATTGGTCATGGAATATTTCATCAGTTTCTGCAGACTGGTGACGCCACCTGTATTATTATTTTTTTTTTACAATTTTTTTCTCTATTTTTGAGACCTCGAGGTGCGGTCATCTGTTAACAAGGCACAAATCGTAACAACTGGACCTAGAGTCTTCTCTCATGACATGCAGGGAGGCCCATGAAAAGTCTACGTGGAAACCTGAAATTAGGTCTCTGTTACCCATAAACACTGAGCTGTGGGGCTCCGAAGTAACCCCCCCCCCCCCAGAATAATGGAGTATTTGATACAAAAGCTGAAATAACTGAACAACTTATGCATTGATCACCATGATTCTTTGCATAAATTTTGATCATGGAGTGTTTCATCAGTTTCTGCAGACTGGTGGCGCTACCTATATTTTTTCGATTTTTTTCGATTTTTTTTTCTCTATATATTAGACCTTAAAAGATGAGGTAATCAGTTAACAGGGCACAAATCGTAACGACTGGACCTGGAATCTTCACTCTTGACATGCAGAGAGGCCCATGAAAAGTCTCCTTGGAAACCTGAAGTTAGGTCTCTGTTACCCATAAACTCTTGAGCTTTGGGGCTCTGAAGTACTCCCCAAACAATGGAAAATTTAATACAAAACTCAAGTATTTGAACAATTATTGCATTGATCACCATGATTTTGCATGGATATTGATCATGGATGTTTCATCAGTTTCTGCAGTCTGGTGGTGCCACCTGTATTTTTTCAATTTTTACGAATTTTTTTATTCATTTTTGAGACCTCTTAAGATGCGTTCATCTGTTAACAGGGCACAACTTGTAACCATTGGTCCTAGAATCTTCTAACTTGACATCCAGGGAGGTCTGTGAAAAATATCCTTGGAAACTTGAAATTAGGTCTCGCCCTAATCTCTGAGCTATGGGGCTTATAAGCACCCCCCCCCCCAATAAATAAAATTTGAAACCAAGCAGGGCACAAATCATAACCATTGGATCTGAAATCTTCTAACTTAAAATAAAGGGAGGTCCATGAAAAGTATCCTAGGAAACGGGAAATTAGGTCTCTGTTACCCATATTTTCTGAGATATGGGGCTTATAAGCACCCCTCAGAATAACTGAAAATTTGAAACCAAAGAAGGGCACAAATCATAACCATTGGGCTCAGAATCTTCTAACTTGATATCCTGAGAGTTCCTCAAAAGTTCTCCCCAGAAACCTGAAATTCGGTCATTGTGACCTATATTCTCAGGGTTTTAGGGTATGTTTGAGCATCCCAGAAATAATGCAAAATACACACGAATTGCCAGATTCCTCAGGAAAGGCTGGTTGGATTGTCATCAAATTTGTTGTGCTTATGGGTCTTGATGGACTTAAGCTAATATACATGAACAATGATGCCACCTACATTATCGTAATTAGTTGCCTCTTCAAGGACATATTGTCACATGTCTGTCTGCTGAGCGTCATGACCCATGGGTCACTTGTTCCTTATGTGTGTCATCGTACAGGTAGTACACTCCTAGAACAAGATCTAAAGAAATTCAAGAAACATTTAAACCAAATTTCAGCAAGTTATGTTTCTCAGTGAGTTCAGTTAAAACTCAATACAGAGCTACTAGTATAAGGATAAAACATGTTTTACCATTGAAAACGTATTTTAAAAAATGGGACAAATAGGCGTTTCAAGATATGAAGAAGTTTCAAGTTGAAATAGGTTTATTAGTTTTTAAAACGTGTTCAGAGGTGTTTTGATGGAAAACATGTTTCAAAAGCCAACGTGAAAATAAACGTTTTTCAAATAACAATACCGTTTAGCTGGGAAAGCTGTGAAACGCGTGTTATAGCAAAAACATGTTTAAGTTAAATTTTAAATATGTTTACAGTTATTTGAAACAATTTGCACAATGAAATATGTTGAGAATATTGTGACGTGTTTCAAAAATTGGGACAAACAGGCGTTTCAATCTCATGCACGAAACGTGCCTCCAGCTTTTAGAGTGTAAAAAGCCAGGACCAGCCGAGGTCTTACTTTCCAATGTTCCACATTAATTAGTAATACATGTTTTAAAATGTTCAGAAAACGTGTTTAATCCTAGGAAGACAACCTTTATTTTTTTTTATATTTTTACTGACACACATTCATATACACACCAAATAGCGCCCACACGTAAATTTCCTCGATACATGAGCTTCTGTACAGTGCCGGAGGTATTGCAGAATCATGGAGCATTTTTATTTGAAGACATTTCACTTGCTTAAGTAAAAAAAGATAAAGGAGATCACACACAAAATGCATACCTTATTTTACTCATATGACAAAAGAAGAGTAGTCAGAATGCTGTTATTTCCTGTACTTATTTTGTAAGACCTGTACTTTCAGGCATTATAATTATTGATACGATATTTGAAACTTTATTTTGATCATTTTTCAAAACCAAAACGTGGACAAGAAAAATCTTGCCCATATCGCCGCAAGAGGATGAATGACCACGACATGATGTACGATTCAATCCCTTCTGATATAATATTATTACTGGCTGTGTATAGCTATATCGCCGCAATAGGATGAATGACCAAGACACGATGTTCGATTAAACAGCTTCTGATATGTTATGATTTCTGGCTGTTCATAGCGATATCGCCGCAAGAGGATGAAAGACCATGAAACGATGTACGATTTAACCCCTCCGATGTGTTATGAATACTGGCTGTGCAAAGCGATATCGCCGCAAAAGGATTAATAATCAGAACACGATGTACGATTTAACCCCTTCTGATATGTTATGATTACTGGCTGTTCATAGCGATATCGCCGCAAAAGGATTAATAATCACGACACGATGTACGATTTAACCCCTTGTGATATGTTATGATTACTGGCTGTCTATAGCAATATTGCCGCAAGAGGATGAATGACCGCGACACAATGTACAATTACACACTTTCCAATATGTTATGATTATTGGCTGTGCATAGTGATGTCGCGACAATGGGATGAATGACCACGACACGATGTACAATTAAACACCTTCTAATGTGTTATGATTATTGGCTGTGCATAGCGATATCGCCGCAAGTAAATGAATGACCACGACACGACTTACTATTTAATCTGTTCTGATATGTTATGTTTACTGGCTGTGCATAGCGATATTGCCGCAAGTAAATGAATGACCACGACACGACTAGCTTTTTACCCCCTTCTGATATGTCATGATTATTGGCTGTGTATAGCGATATCGCCGCAAGTAAATGAATGATCACGACACGACTTACTATTTAATCCGTTCTGATATGTTATGATTACTGCCTGTGCATAGCGATATCGCCGCAAGTAAATGAATGACCACGACACGACTAGCTTTTAAACCCCTTCTGATATGTTATAATTACTGGCTATTCATAACGATATCGCCGGAAGAGTATGAATGACCACGACACAATTTTCGATTTAACCCCTTCTGATATGTTTTGATTACTGGCTGTGCATAGCGATATCGCAGCAAGAGGACGAATGACCAACGACATGATTTACGATTTAACCCCTGATGATATGTTTTGATTACCGGCTGTGCATAACGATATCGCAGCAAGAGGACGTATGACCAACGACACGATTTACGATTTAACCCCTTCTGATATGTTTTGATTACTGGCTGTGCATAACGATATCGCAGCAAGAGGACGAATGACCAACGACATGATTTACGATTTAACCCCTGATGATATGTTTTGATTACCGGCTGTGCATAACGATATCGCAGCAAGAGGACGAATGACCAACGACATGATTTACGATTTAACCCCTGATGATATGTTTTGATTACTGGCTGTGCATAACGATATCGCAGCAAGAGGACGAATGACCAACGACACGATTTACGATTTAACCCCTTCTGATATGTTATGATTACTGGCTGTGCATAACGATATCGCAGCAAGAGGAGGAATGACCAACGACATGATTTACGATTCAACCCCTGATGATATGTTATGATTACCGGCTGTGCATAGCGATACCGCCGCAGAGGATGAATGACCATGACATGATGTACGATTTAACCCCTTCTGATATGTTTTGATTACTGGCTGTGCATAACGATATCGCAGCAAGAGGACGTATGGCCATCGACACGATTTACGATTTAACCCCTGATGATATGTTTTGATTACTGGCTGTGCATAGCGATATCGCAGCAAGAGGACGAATGACCAACGACACGGTTTACAATTTAACCCCTTCTGATATGTTTTGATTACTGGCTGTGCATAACGATATCGCAGCAAGAGGACGAATGACCAACGACATGATTTACGATTTAACCCCTGATGATATGTTTTGATTACTGGCTGTGCATAGCGATATCGCAGCAAGAGGACGTATGACCAACGACACGATTTACGATTTAACCCCTTCTGATATGTTTTGATTACTGGCTGTGCATAACGATATCGCAGCAAGAGGACGAATGACCAACGACATGATTTACGATTTAACCCCTGATGATATGTTTTGATTACTGGCTGTGCATAGCGATATCGCAGCAAGAGGACGTATGACCAACGACACGATTTACGATTTAACCCCTTCTGATATGTTTTGATTACTGGCTGTGCATAACGATATCGCAGCAAGAGGACGAATGACCAACGACATGATTACGATTTAACCCCTGATGATATGTTATGATTACCGTCTGTGCATAGCGATATCGCAGCAAGAGGACGAATGACCAACGACATGATTTACGATTTAACCCCTGATGATATGTTTTGATAACCGGCTGTGCATAGCGATATCGCAGCAAGAGGACGAATGACCAACGACATGATTTACGATATAACCCCTGATGATATGTTATGATTACCGGCTGTGCATAGCGATATCGCAGCAAAAGGACGAATGACCAACGACATGATTTACGATTTAACCCCTGATGATATGTTTTGATTACTGGCTTTGCATAACGATATCGCAGCAAGAGGACGAATGACCAACGACATGATTTACGATTTAACCCCTGATGATATGTTTTGATTACTGGCTGTGCATAACGATATCGCAGCAAGAGGACGAATGACCAACGACATGATTTACGATTTAACCCCTGATGATATGTTATGATTACCGGCTGTGCATAGCGATACCGCCTCAGAGGATGAATGACCATGACATGATTTACGATTTAACCCCTGATGATATGTTTTGATTACCGGCTGTGCACAGCGATATCGCAGCAAGAGGACGAATGACCAACGACATGATTTACGATTTAACCCCTGATGATATGTTTTGATTACCGGCTGTGCATAACGATATCGCAGCAAGAGGACGAATGACCAACGACATGATTCACGATTTAACCCCTTCTGATATGTTATTATTACTGGCTGTGCATAACGATATCGCAGCAAGAGGACGTATGACCAACGACATGATTTACGATTTAACCCCTGATGATATGTTATGATTACCGGCTGTGCATAGCGATATCGCCGCAAGAGGACGAATGACCAACGACATGATTTACGATTTAACCCCTGATGATATGTTTTGATTACTGGCTGTGCATAACGATATCGCAGCAAGAGGACGAATGACCAACGACATGATTTACGATTTAACCCCTGATGATATGTTATGATTACCGGCTGTGCATAGCGATACAGCCGCAGAGGATGAATGACCATGACATGATGTACGATTTAACCCCTTTTGATATGTTATGATTACTGGCTGTGCATGGATATCGCAGCAAGAGGATGAATAACCAACGAAACGATGTACGATTAAACCTTTTCTTATATGTTATGATTGTTGGTTATGCATGGGGATATCGCTGCAAGAGGATGAATGACCGCGACACAATGTACAAATAAAGAACTTCTGATATGTTATGATTACTGGATGTGCATTGCGATATCGCCGCAAGAGGATGAATGACCAAAGGAACGTATACGATTTAACCCCTTCTAATATTTTATGATTGCTGGCTATGCATAGCAATATCGCCGGAAGAGGATAAATGACCGCGACACGACTTACTATTTAACCCCTTCTGATATGTTATGATAACTGGCTGTGCATAGCGATATCGCCGGAAGAGGATGAAAGACCACGAAACAATGTACAATTTAACCCTTCTGATATGTTATGATTATTGATTGTGCATAGCGATATCGCCGCAAGAGGATAAATGACCACGACACGACTAGCTTTTAACCCACTTTGATATGTTTTGATTACTGGCTCTTCATAGCGATATCGCCGGGAGAGGATGAATGACCACGACACGATGTATGATTTAACCCCTTCTGATATGTTATGATTAGTGGCTGTGCATAGCAATATGACCGCAAGAGGATGAATGACCGCGACACGATTTACGATTTAACCCCTTATGATATGTTATGATTACTGGCTGTGCATAGCGATATCGCCGCAAGAGGATGAAAGACCACGACACGATTTACGATTTAACCCCTTCTGATATGTTATGATTACTGGCTGTGCATAGCGATATCGCAGCAAGAGGACGAATGACCAACGACATAATTTATGATTTAACCCCTGATGATATGTTATGATTACTGGCTGTGCATGGATATCGCAGCAAGAGGATGAATAACCAACGAAACGATGTACGATTAAACCTTTTCTTATATGTTATGATTGTTGGTTATGCATGGGGATATCGCTGCAAGAGGATGAATGACCGCGACACAATGTACAAATAAACAACTTCTGATATGTTATGATTACTGGATGTGCATTGCGATATCGCCGCAAGAGGATGAATGACCAAAGGAACGTATACGATTTAACCCCTTCTAATATTTTATGATTGCTGGCTATGCATAGCAATATCGCCGGAAGAGGATAAATGACCGCGACACGACTTACTATTTAACCCCTTCTGATATGTTATGATAACTGGCTGTGCATAGCGATATCGCCGGAAGAGGATGAAAGACCACGAAACAATGTACAATTTAACCCTTCTGATATGTTATGATTATTGATTGTGCATAGCGATATCGCCGCAAGAGGATAAATGACCACGACACGACTAGCTTTTAACCCACTTTGATATGTTTTGATTACTGGCTCTTCATAGCGATATCGCCGGGAGAGGATGAATGACCACGACACGATGTATGATTTAACCCCTTCTGATATGTTATGATTAGTGGCTGTGCATAGCAATATGACCGCAAGAGGATGAATGACCGCGACACGATTTACGATTTAACCCCTTATGATATGTTATGATTACTGGCTGTGCATAGCGATATCGCCGCAAGAGGATGAAAGACCACGACACGATTTACGATTTAACCCCTTCTGATATGTTATGATTACTGGCTGTGCATAGCGATATCGCAGCAAGAGGACGAATGACCAACGACATAATTTATGATTTAACCCCTGATGATATGTTATGATTACTGGCTGTGCATGGATATCGCAGCAAGAGGATGAATAACCAACGAAACGATGTACGATTAAACCTTTTCTTATATGTTATGATTGTTGGTTATGCATGGGGATATCGCTGCAAGAGGATGAATGACCGCGACACAATGTACAAATAAACAACTTCTGATATGTTATGATTACTGGATGTGCATTGCGATATCGCCGCAAGAGGATGAATGACCAAAGGAACATATACGATTTAACCCCTTCTAATATTTTATGATTGCTGGCTATGCATAGCAATATCGCCGGAAGAGGATAAATGACCGCGACACGACTTACTATTTAACCCCTTCTGATATGTTATGATAACTGGCTGTGCATAGCGATATCGCCGGAAGAGGATGAAAGACCACGAAACAATGTACAATTTAACCCTTCTGATATGTTATGATTATTGATTGTGCATAGCGATATCGCCGCAAGAGGATAAATGACCACGACACGACTAGCTTTTAACCCACTTTGATATGTTTTGATTACTGGCTCTTCATAGCGATATCGCCGGGAGAGGATGAATGACCACGACACGATGTATGATTTAACCCCTTCTGATATGTTATGATTAGTGGCTGTGCATAGCAATATGACCGCAAGAGGATGAATGACCGCGACACGATTTACGATTTAACCCCTTATGATATGTTATGATTACTGGCTGTGCATAGCGATATCGCCGCAAGAGGATGAAAGACCACGACACGATTTACGATTTAACCTCTTCTGATATGTTATGATTACTGGCTGTGCATAGCGATATCGCAGCAAGAGGACGAATGACCAACGACATAATTTATGATTTAACCCCTGATGATATGTTATGATTACTGGCTCTTCATAGCGATATCGCCGCAAGAAGATGAAAGACCACGACACGATGTACGATTTAAACCCTTCTGATATGTTATGATTACTGGCTGTTCATAGCGATACCGCCGCAAGAGGATGAAATGAACATGACATGATGTACGATTTAACCCCTTTTGATATGTTATGATTACTGGCTGTGCATGGATATCGCAGCAAGAGGATGAATAACCAACGAAACGATGTACGATTAAACCTTTTCTAATATGTTATTATTGCTGGTTATGCATGGGGGTATCGCTGCAAGAGGATGAATGACCGCGGCACAATGTACAAATAAACAACTTCTGATATGTTATGATTACTGGATGTGCATTGCGATATCGCCGCAAGAGGATGAATGACCAACGAAACGTATACGATTTAACCCCTTCTGATATTTTATGATTGCTGGCTATGCATAGCAATATCGCCGGAAGAGGATAAATGACCGCGACACGACCTTCTATTTAACCCCTTCTGATATGTTATGATTATTGGCTGTGCATAGCGATATCGCCGCAAGTAAATGAATGACCACTACACGACTAGCTTTTAAACCTCTTCTGATATGTTATGATTACTGGCTCTTCATAGCGATATCGACGGAAGAGGATGAATGACAACGACACGATTTACGATTTAACCCCTTATGATATGTTTTGATTACTGGCTGTGCATAGCGATATCGCCGCAAGTGGATGAAAGACCTCGTCAGGAATGACTATTTAACCCCTTTTCATATGTAATGATTACTGGCTGGGCATAGCGATATCGCCGCGAGCGATTGAATGATCACGACACGATGTACGATTTAAACCATTCTGATATGTTATGATTACTGGCTGTTCATAGCGATATCGCCGCAAGAGGATGAATGACCAACAACACGATGTACGATTTAACCCCTTCTGATATGTTATAAATATTGGCTGTGCATAGCGATATCGCCGCAAGAGAATGAATGACCACGACACGATTTGCGATTTAACCCCTTTTGATATGTTATGATTACTGGCTCTGCATAGCGATATCGCATCAAGAGGCTGAAAAACTCGAACACTGAGCGATTTAGCTCCTTCTGATATGTTATGATAACTGACTTTAATATATATAATACCTATAAAAGGAATGAGGTCCACCTTTGTTCGCAATGTTAAGTAAAATCGCTTTTAATGTGACAGTTGTTGCGAAACCTAATATCAACAGATCACGTATGTGTGATGAATATAAATTTTGTAATGGAGAAAAAAATCAGATTCTGTAACACTAGGCAGCGTGAAGTGTCTAGGGAATGAATAAAGAAGTCAGTAGATTTTTGTTACCAAATAACCATAATTTATTCTTAAAACAACCCTAACATTACAATACACTAACTCAATACAATTATACAGTATAACAGCAGTATAACAGCAAATCAATACAATCACACTGAAAGATAATGGTACAGTACCTGGATACCACCACTGTCACAACGACAAGTCCTTTAAAATGTATAAGCTGGACGAACATTTCACACACATTTTCTCGGAGAATAACAGTCCAATGTAAAGCTCTTGTAACAATCCGAAGACCAAATAAGATTCGTCACAAATCCAGAAGAAAATCTGAAGAAAATGTAAAATTGCAGCACTTTTCGGAATAGGTCCCACAAACTGGGATACACGCTTCTGTGTCCGCTGGAATATTCTCTCACCTCTCTCAGCTTCTCACAGCTTCTATTTATAACCTTTCATCCGAAAACTCTAGAAAATTCCCTCCCACGGACAATCGAAAAGAATAATACACCTGCACAGACGCGAACACTGGAGACAGGCACGGCAGCAAGCTGTTACACTCCGCGAAAGTTCAACCAGTACGGAATAAACTGAGAATGCAACACCCGGCATGGCGAGGCCGCTACAACACGAGTTACGCCTCTGACAAACAATAAAAAAAGACATCTGTAAAACTTGTGCACACAATAAAAGGTGCAGCTGTAACAATCCCCCTCCTGTCAGAAAAAAAAGAAAGTTTTCTCAAAACTTGATTTTTGCGATCACAATCACTAAAGTATTACAACATTTCAAAACCATCTGATTTACAACATTACATAAACACCTCGTTTACAACATTTCATAAGCATCTCGATAAGCAATCAGCAAGTACATTGTCTTTCCCTTTAATGTTTTTGATTTCAAGGTTGTAATCTTGTAAGAACAAACTGCATCTCAACAATCTTTGAGTCCTTATGCTGTTCCGCGATAAGCTTTGACCTTGAAATGCAGTATCCTGTACGGGCGAGTCGTTAGACGAGTCACCTGTGACTCCCAGAATGTTGTTATCTGGACCATTATCCTCATGTGTTTTTTTTCTTGGCCATAGATCTAGTTACAGCACACGAAGGATACAAACCAGGAATTTCCTGACTTTCCCGATCAGTGTCCTGATCAAGTGACGGCTTTTCTGTCACTATTGATACAGGCTGTACTTTGTCACCTGCAACATTATTGCCTAGTAGCGACAGAATACCATTAAAGGGTAAAGTAGTTCTCATGCCCAGTAATATTACCAGAAATCAAATCTGACTTTAAATGTATACTGTGAAGCGGAACTGAAGTGTGCTTGTCTGAAAACACACCATTAACAAGTGCATGTGCACTAGTAAAGGACCTATTAAAAAATGGCAAAGTGTTTGCTAACATGAGAGTCTGGCCTGAACCAGTGTCCCTCAAAATTCTAATAGAGGTAGAGTCTGAAAAATCACTTGAAAGTGATACATAACCATCATGTATGAATGGCTCAAATAACTCCATTTCATAGTCAGGAGAGGAATCCACTACCTCAGTTTCATCAAAGAAAGAACTGACATTGACAGTGTTGGTCATAAACTCTTTTTCAGAGTCCTTAAAAGAATCCACATCCTCTTTACAATCAAACTCCTCATGGGAGTCAACAGGAATTTTACTCAGCAGAAACAGACTTCTGTTTGTCATAAGAGGACCTGGCCTAATTTGAAATACTCTCGCAAGAGTCATAAAAGGACTTAGCCTTATTTAAAGAATACTCCTCGCAGGAGTCTTGAAAGAACCTAGCCTTATTAAATTCCTTGCAAGAATCAACTGAGGTTTTTACCCCGCAAGCTACGGATTCTCATTTTGATTCAGACGGCACGTGGGCCTCCGTAGCATCAAACTCTTTATTTGAGTCAATAAAGGAGTTGTACCACTTATTTACATGAAAAGAGCCTGGGTCTTGTACTATGCTATGCATAGATTTTGAAACAAAACAAGGTTTGCTATTGCTATTTGGCTTATTCGCAAGTTTCCAGCAGTCAGATATTAGATGACCTTCCTTCTTGCAGTAATTACAGATTTTCTTCGAAAATGACTGGTCTTTGTTGGACTTAGACACAGTGGACGCTGAGGTGTAGCAATGGCCTTTGTTGAACTATCAGGACTACTAGTACTGGGTGACTGCGCTTTAAACCTTTTTACCATACTGATTTACATTCTTGTTTGTGAATGACTGGTTTGATTTGCTAGTAAAGGATATTTTGTGTGTTAATGAATAATCATCAGCTAATTAAGCACCAATGTCAAGTGTTTCAGGACTTTTCTCATCAAGAAAAGTTTTAACATCTGCGTTAATGCAGCGCTTGAATTCCTCAAGCAAAATCAACTGGCGAAATTTGTAATAAACTTTCATTACATTTTTAGAATTACACCAGCGATCAAACAACTGCTCTTTTGTCCTAGCAAATTCGACGTAGGTCTGTTCTTTGCGCTTTTCCCAATTTCTAACTTTCTGGCGGTGAGCCTCCGGAACTATATCATAACCTTTTAGGATTAATCGTCTTACCAGGTCATAGTCAGCAGCAGCTTCTACTGAAAGCTCTGTATAATTTCCCTGGCCTTGCCAGTCAATACACTTTGTAACAGCATAGTCCAATTTTCCCTAGGCCATTTTAGTTTTGCAACTACTTTTTCAAAGTGTAAGAAATATTTATCAACCTCTTTTCTTGAAAAGGTTGGACAAGTCTATGGTGTTTAGCAACATCAAAACTGTGAGTTGGGGCAGCACGTAGACTGTGTTCTAGTTTAAGTCTTTCTAACTCCAGTCTTTTTCTTTTTTCTAGTCTTCCTCTTTCTAACCTTCCTTGCATTTCTAACTTCTTTAATTCCAACTGCATAACAAGGCTGTCATTTGTTGATTTTTCCATTTCACTCTCTTCAATTAAACATCTGATAACTAGATCTTTTAGCAATGATATCAGGCTTTCTCAAAGTTTTTTTTACACTTGGCCCTAAGTGTTGTCCCAAACGCAATAACTGTTACTTTGTCAACTGTTCAATTTGATCAAGGTCGGGATCGTCAACAAACGACTCTGGTTTGAAATCTGCCATGTTAAGATGTTAAAACAATAACAAAAAACACAGAGAGAAATCCTGTCAACGATGTATTGTAAACAATATGTAATCTTGTAAACAATGTATGATAAAACAATGTGTCCAGGTCAAGGCCTAATAAATTTTCAAAAGTATTAAGTCTTCCAGACGAGCCCACAATTTTATGTTAAGTAACCTAACATCAACAGATCACGTATGTGTGATGAACATAAATTTTGTAATGTAGAAAAAAAATCAGATTATGTAACACAAGGCAGCGTGAAATGTCTAGGGGAATGAATAAAGAAGTCAGTGGTTTATTGTTATCAAATAACCATAATGTATTCTTAAAACAACCCTAACATTACAATACACTGAATCAATACAATGACACAGTATAACAGCAGTATAACAGCAAATCAATACAATCACACAGTAAAAAAAAAACAAAAACAAAGTGCCCAGTACCTGGACACTACCACTGTCACAGCGACAAGTCCTTTAAAATGTAAAAGCCGAACGAACAGTTCATACAAATTCTCTCGGAGAATAAGAGTCCAATGTAAAGCTTTTGTAACAATCCCGAAAGTAAACTAAAGACCAAATAAGATTCTTCACAAATCCAGAAGAAAATCTGAAGAAAATCTATAATTGCTGCAGTTATCGGAATAGGTCCCACAAACTGACATACACGCTTCTGTGTCCGCTGGAATATTCTCTCACCTATCTCTCGGCTTTAAAACACAGCTTCTATTTATTACCTTTCATCCGAAAACGCAAGAAATTCCCTTTCACGAACAATCAAAAAGAACAACACATGTGCACAGACGCGAACATTCTAGACAGGCACGGCACCGAGCTGTTACATTCCGCGAGAGTTCAACCAGTACGGATTAAACTGAGAGTGCAACGCCCGGCCAGGCGAGGCCGCTACAACACGAGTTACGCCCGTGTCACAATAAAAAAAGACATCTGTAAGACCTGTGCACACAACAAAAAGGGACACCTGTAACACAGTGTCATACCTCATTTTAAAGGTAAAGGTAAAGGTAATTCCGCCGTGACCTCACCGATATGAGAATAAATGTTTAGTGTACACAATATTTTGTGAGATTTTTGCGTGTTTAATGATTGGCCTGGAGGTTACCATCGAAAACAGCCGAAAAAAACGATTGCTTGGTTGGTTGCCTGGTGCACTGGTCATTCAAAACATGCCATGTATTTTGATCAACCTTCACGATTAATTCTATTGTGCATATGATTAACCCCTGCTTTCATTGACGGAGTTAAGCATGTTAGGCCTGACATAAGACGAAGGCTCTGACTCACGTACGTGATCACTAAATGTCAGGGGCGTCAATATAGGGGGGGATGGGGGTACTTTTTGGCAAGGGGGGGATGGCCAATGTTATCATCCCCCCCCCCCACTTTTCACAGAATAATATTATAATATTGCAAATGAAATATATTAATAAATAGATTTGAAGACTTTTCATCCATTTACTAAAAAAATGTTATATCTAAACCTTGCTTTGATTTACAAAATAACTCATTTTCTAATTACAATATTATAAATATTTGAAATATGATTAAATATATATATATATATATATATATATATATATATATATATATAGTTTAAAAGGTCACTCAGAGACGCTGAAAAAAGGAATATATGTGTGTGTGTGTATTTAAATATACAAAGTCATCCCCCCCACCCTGGAAGAAAAATTGACGCCACTGCTAAATGTGAACGCTGTATGAAAAGGATGCGTTCAACCCAGGAGGACTAATGACAAAACCTAATACAAAGCGCCCATGTGCGGAAACGGGATGGAGTTGAATGGGGGCGGGGGTTTCAGGCCTCAAAATCGGCCTGATACGATTAAAAGGGTTGCGGCGGCTGAAGAGGGGGGACGGATATGAATGTGCACATGTATAGGGCCTTTATCATAAAGTTCTCACAAATGTTTGTGTGAAGGAAGAACACCAATTTTATATTAAATATATTTATTAACGATTAAAAGGATCATCAGTACCACCAAACATAGGATTGGGTAAATGTCGGGGAGAGAAGAATGACATGGTGACGAGTGACTAATTGGCCAAATACGTAAACAACGGGCTAGGTGTGTAAACCATCCCGCCTGATGAGTAAGGCCCTTGCTGGTAGTGATTATGTAACCGGTCATCACGGTCGTAAGTATGATTGATGGACCGTGCACAACTTTTATCCAAAGATTAAAGCGGCATGAAGAAGAAGAAGAAGAAGAAAGTTTATTCTGGAAATAAAGGCCACAGGCCCATAGTTCCTACAATACAATCATTTAAAAGTCTTATTATACAAGCAAAAATGGAGAGTTCACAGTTATGATCAATTTAAATTTAAATTGTAAACAAACAATCAAACAAAAAACAAACAAAGAATAATAATAATAAGTAAATAAACATCTAACCAAGTAACACTGTATCTTAAAACTATTAAAATAATAATCTATAATCAATAGACATCCTTAACTTCAATTTTACATGCTATTAAAAGATAATTTCCAATACCAAATTCAAGCACTTACACAACTAAAATATATACATGTACATGCAAGACATTTTACTTCTAATATGTCTCATTTTTTTTTAATATAACTATACTTTCCTTTATTAACCTTAATATATTAACCTCTAGTCAAGCAATATACATATTCAAACCAATATATTTATATGTATATACTTTCTACTGACTATTGCTGAATGGATTGAATCTGGGTAAGGGATCATTTCTTTAAAATATTTACAGTTTTAATATTTCTAGAAAAATGACAATGTCTAGTTTTCAATTACTGTTGATCTCCTTTTAAAACTATAAAACATGTAAGCTGCTAAATTTGTTATTTGGAATAAGTTATCAAAATTTAATATCAACTTGAAGTTATATTCATTTGGTTCATGGAATTTCTTTGGTATATATTTGTTCCGCAGATCAGTATATAAAGAACATTCCAATAGAAAATGAGTTTCATCCTCAATTATATTATATCCATTTTTTAAACAAAATAAACATATTCTCTCTTCTCTCGGGATACCTTTATGTCGACCATTTTCTACTGCCAATGTATGATTTGCACATCTAAATTTTGCTAAAGCAGTTCTATAACCTTTATTTGTGACACATAAATATTTTTCAATGGTAAGCATGGACTTGAATACACCATAATAATACAACTTACTACAGTCCGTAATATCATTATGCCACTTTTGTTGTGCCATATCTATAATCGTCTGTTTAATACTAATGATAAAGTGGTCAACATTACCAACATCTTGAGCCATCCAAATATATCCAAATCCAGCTTGAAATAACAATGATCTTACATGTGTAACCCAAGTTGTTTTCCCCCTGTCATCTAGCTGGTATAAAATATTATATATGTGTTTTGGATACCGCTTGTCATCCATATACAAAGCTTAATCCAATACTTCAAACTTTGGATGGAGTATTTTATAAATAAAGGAAATCGACCACATTCACCTAAAACTGTTACATTAGGAGCATTTGATCCAACATTTAAAACAAATTTACAGAATTTATACTGTACTCTCTCTATTAATTCAACTGTGGTGTAACCCCAAAGTTCACAACCATATAATAAAATTGGTACCACCATGTTATCAAATAAATTGAAAAGTTGTTTCCCATTTAAATGATGACTCCTTTGCTTGAAACTTTTGATGACACAGACTGCTTTATAAGCTTGCATCACTTGTTGCTGTTGAGTTTTGGTCCAGGATAATTTACATGTAAAGATAATGCCAAGTTATTTATAATATGAAACTACATTTAACTGTTTATCTCCTAAATACCACTTCTCTGTTTTACGAAGAATGCCTCCCCTTCTGAAAACCATAATTATGGTCTTATCTATATTAACTTTCATACCATACTTTTTGCAAAATACTTTCAAGTGATCAATCTGTTTTTGTAATCTCCCAACTGTATCTGAAAAATTGACAATGTCGTCAGCAAACATTAGCATCATTAAATTTGGTATATTTTCATTTATATAAATTCCCTGACAGTTTGAAGTATTCAAAAGATGATAAAACCCATTTATAAATAAGGAAAATAACAAAGGGCTCACCTTACATCCCTGCCTTGTTCCAAGAGAACACTTAAAATATTCAGTGGTTCCACTGCCAGTAAGAATGCACGACTTCATTTTGGTATACATTGATTTAAGCACCTTTAATATTTTTCCATTTATTCCTTTTTTCAGTAACACACACCATAGAATATTATGTTGAACACAGTCAAATGCTTTGGAAAAATCAATAAATACACAGTAAAACCTCCCTCTACGTTTTATTAAATATCTATGTATTATACCCTGTAAAACAAAAGCATTGTCCACGGTACAATATCCTTTGCGGTATCCTGCTTGTGCTTCTGATAATAGTTCATGTTCATTAACATACTCTAAAAGACGGTTATTAAAAATTTTAGAAAATATTTTCCCATAAAATTTAGTAAGGAGATACCTCTATTATTTCCAGGATCATTACTTTGGCCATTTTTATACAAGGGATAGATTATAGCTTTACTCCATTCTTCTGGGTAAAAACCTGAATTTAGTATCATATTAAACAGTTTTTCTAATGAGGGAAGTATAAATTTTAAAATATATTTAATTATATCCAGAGAAATGCCATCTGGACCTGGTGACTTGCCAGATGGCACCTGTTTAACAACTACAACAATATCTGAAATTCTAATTTTGTCATTTAAGGACCCACACTTTATATTTTCACCAAAGTGTGTTTCAAAATATTCATCAACTATTACCTGGAACTCATTATTTACTTCATGCCTAGAATTATTTAGTAAATTTCTGAAATACTCAATCCAAACTCTTCCGCCAATATTATTAACTTTTCTTTGTCTCTTAAAATTTTTTATGAGCTTCCATAAAGCGGCATGACCTCAAGTCGAACGACAGGGCTATCGCGCTTGATGAGTTAAGCCTCTTCCAACCTCCTCGAATTTGGCACCAAATCACCACGCACTGACATCATAATATAACGGAAAGCTTAGGTGTCTTAATGATTTTTAACTACTTACAAACAAACTAGGATAAAGGTTTGGATGTAATGACACTATGAAGATTTGTAAAATTATTTTCAAGAAGATTTGTATTGTGGTTATTGATCAAACTAAATTTGAACTATAATAATTTGAAGAAGCTGAATCAAATTACATTTTTTTTAAATGTTATAATTTATATGTAAACAAACGAAGATGTTTTTGCAGTAAGTAAACCATGAATATTTGTAGATTTGTTTAAAGGGCAATTTTGTATTGTGAAATTGTATTGGTTGAAAAAAAATTGAACCATAATAGTTTAAAGAAGCTGAATATATTATACAGTTTTGTCATACTTAAACATACTGTCAACATAATAAATTATGAATTTCCTATTTTTATTATTAGAGAATAATACGAGCCATAAGCAGATTGATCTTAAAATAATTATCTTATATCAAATTGAGAGTTGAATCAATTAACATTTTAACCAATATTTTAAGAATACAGATATTTTACACCCGATTAAAGCAGTCGTCTGTCAGGACTTTAAGAAGTGGACGTCGTATTTGCAACTATAAAACTAAGCCGTAATTGTCTAATTATTAAAAGCAAATGAGACATATATTATCAGTGTTTCAATCTGGATCACTTTTGTCAAATTAAAATAACTGGAGAAGTTGAGTAAAGTGTTGTTATGGTGTACTTTTACTTCTATCTTCTTCGTTTTGACATTACAATAGCTATATATCCCATATAATGATATCTAACAATCCAGTACATTGTTAATATGTTAGTCTAGGACGCCCTTCTGTCTTTTTCATAATCTGATAATTTTTCGAACATATCAGTGGTCATCTTCATTTTTATTTATCGATGGACTTGAGATATATATATACTCGGCCTGATTTCAAGTCGAGTCCAAGCCCCAGTCAATGACTCTCGAGTCCCATTTTGGGAAAAGTTATCAAAAGTCCGAGTTTCGATTTCTGGCTGCTTTATCGCATTTCAAGATTCAGGCAGCCACGGCCAGTATCAGCATTTCGTTTACAGCGCAGCTGTAACTATGAGTCTGGTTGCAGACCAGAATACAGAGTAACAAATTACCTTTACGGCGATGGCGTAGCAAAATTAAATGATCGGAGGAGCATCGTCCACAAGTCGCAGATCATAGGCCATGGGCTAGTGGGGGTCATAGTGCACCCCCCCCCCCCTTGTGATTTACTTTAATGGGTATTTTCATGTAGCCCTAGGTCTAACAAGTCAGAAAATTGATGTTGCCAGCAAAAAGAAAAAAACCGGGACGGAAGATACCTCCCATGGACTTTTGAACCACGCCTTCTTTTTACAGCTGGAGGTAGATAATTAGGGGTATGGAAAATCAAAACAACCCTAACTTTGCAACTCTTCACCAAAATATTTCAATTGAAAATGCTTGAAATGCAAGAACTACAAGTCCAAGCAAATGATATACATTAATTCTGTAAAAAGGTTATTAGAATTCAAAAGGTCACAAACTTTGACCTTTACCTATAATTTCTTGCATTATCAGGGTTTATTTATCGCCAAGACCATATAAAGATTTTTTTTATTAATAATTAATTAAAAGAAAGTTTACATGGTATATTTAATACCTGATGTCAAATAGTTTGAAAAGAAGTAGTGATTAACCCGCGGTATGTGAGATATTTCTGCCCTTTTACATCCTTTTTGTACCTATTGCTGAATGTGTCGAATAGGAGTAAGGCAAAATCTAACAAGAGGTTCTTTGAAATCTTTCATTGAATCTTTAGAAATGACCACAAAAGATGATATTTGAGTTCATCTATAAAATGAAACATAAATTATGCAAATATTTTCATCGAAGAGTTTGTTGAAGTCAAAAGTAAACAATGGTTGACCTTACCAACACCACAGCTGTTTTGTTACACATGGTCGTTATAAAGCGTGCATGAACTTTTACTATTGAAACAAATTTATATTTCTTTCTATCTCTCAATTAACACATTTCCAGTAAACATTTATCCTAATTTTTATCGGTTTGTATCATATATCATGACAGTTATTAATTATGTTCTTAGATAGTTGTCACTGGTTCATTGATCTCTGATAACAGCAAAACCATTATTTTAATTTGACTAGTAACAGCCAATGTATTATTATTTTTTTTTCATAAATACGCTTATATCACATATATCCATTTCTATCTCTAGTATAAAATATAGGTTATTATAATTCATATGATAATAAATAACAATTCTCTAATTCATTACATATGATTAATATTATATCTCACTCGGAAATATTACTGAGGTCGTCATAGTATAATAATTGTGATAATTGATTAAAAATTGCAATTTTATTAATGAAGCGATCTTTTATACTTATACTTTAATGGCCTGCCTCCATGCATTGTGGTTGACTTTGGTAGTCTAGTTTATTTTTTTATGGACATCTGTCAGTCATATTTTTTACTTATGACTGTCTGTATGTCTATTCGTTCGCTTGTCATGTCTGACTATCTATCTATCTATCTATCATGTTGACCGAAAAATACTCTGTGACAGGCTGGCTCACTATCTTACCGGTACACCTGTTTCTCATTTTGACTCTGATCAAATGATTCTATCTCTTGCGGTACATCTTACTTTCTGTTTGAGCAAAGGTCTATCTCTCTGACTAAATGTCTGACTGACAGGCAGTTTGTCTTTAAAGTATTCGAGCAATTGCATAGTCCATAAAATACAGAAAAACTGCCATATGGGTTGTCAGTCAGTCAGATTATCACAGATAGTGAGTAGAGAGTCAGATACGAATGTCAGACCAGCTATATCTCTGGGAGGATATTTGCCTGATAGTCGGATTGATGACTATAGCTCTAGCGGCGTTCAGTATGTTTGATTAATTTGCTAACACTCTGGTAGTCCAGGAGCATGACGGTCTATATACCAATGTTTCTGGTCAATAGGTGGTCAGTTATTTTCTGACTAACAGACTGGTAATCCACAAGACGGCGCCCCCTTTGTTCAACGAAACATAAATGCTAGAGTAGAGCTTTAGTCATCAATCTGACTATCAGGTATATATCATTCCAGAGAACTTTTCAGGCAAATGGGCCACCAGGGAACTCAGTCAGAAAGTTGTCTAGTAGACAACACAATAGATAAATAATAAATATGTCAAACAGGCTGGCCATTACAGAGCTGGTCCGTCAAAAGGTCCATGACAGATGAGTTAACAGCTAGAGTCTTAGCCAGGTGGTGGGAATGGTTTGCCACCAGAGCTAGTCAAAATCAAGTCAGATATCAGTGACTGCCTGACAAGCTTTGTGAAGGTCTCTATTTCTTATCTGACTATCTACTAACTATTTGTGGTAGTCTGACTGATTGGCAATCCCACTGGCAGTGGTTTTGTATTTTCAATGGACTATGCAGTTGCTCGAATACTAATTAGACAAACTGCCTGTCAGTCAGACAGTAAGTCAGACAGAGAGACATTTACTCAAACAGATAGTAAGATGTACTGCAAGAGAGACAGTCATTTGATCAGAGAGTCAAAATGAGAAACCGGTTTACCGGTTAGATATAATATAATAGTGAGCCAGTCTGTCGGAGAGTTTTTCAGTCAGGAAGATGATAGTCGGGTAGACAGATAGTCAGACAAAACAGACGAACGAATAGACTTACAGACAGTCATAAGAGGTCCATAAATATAATAAACTACACTGACAAAGTCCGCACAAATGACAGAGGCAAGTCAATAAAGGGAAAAGCATAAAAAAATATAAAGATCGCTTCATTTATAAAATTGCAATTTTACTCAATTATCATCATATGCCGACATCAGTAATATATCCTTGTGAGAAAAAAATATTAATCATATGTAATTATGTCTTCCCTCCCACGGGGAAACATATAGTGTTTGGGTCTGTCGTCGTCATCGTCATCGTCTGTGTCATATTTTGTGAACGTGATAACATTTGAACGACTCAACATTTTTCATGAAATTTACATTTGAGCTGTTTCTAAGAAAATCTCCGAGGAGTTCGAAAACCGGTGACCATGACCTTCATCATTAAGGTCAAATACTCCGAAATAAATTTTTTTTGTGAACCCCATAACTTTTGAAGAATTGAATATTTTTCCCTACAATTTGGAAGCACTTATTGTTTAAACCAAGTTCCTTAAGGAACTCGAAAACCGGTAACCTTGACCTTGATCTTGAAGGTTAATCGGTCAGAATAGAAAGTATTTGTGAATATTATAACTTTTGAATCACTTGATATATTTTCATGAAATTCAACTTGAGAAATGTCTCTACCAGTATCTCGGACCAATTAAAAATCTGGTGACCTTGACCTTCTTCATCAAGGTTATATTGGATGAAATAAAACATTGTGAATCCGATAACTTGTGAGGTATCACATATTTTTCCTCAAATTTGAAACACTATTGTTTTATTCGAATTTCCTAAGGAGCTCGATAACTGGTGACAAACAGTTATAATGGTGTTGGTAGGGCCAACCATTGTTTACTTTTGACTTCAATAAACTTGATGAAACTTTTTACATAATTTGATGTTTCATTTTATAGATGAACTCAAATATCATCTTTTGTGGTCATTTATAAAGATTCAATGAAAGATTTCAAAGAACCTCTTGTTAGATTTTGCCTTACTCCTATTCGACACATTCAGCAATAGGTACAAAAAGTATGTAAGAGTGCAGAAATATCTCACATACCACGGGGTAATCACTACTTCTTTTCAAACTATTTGACTCCAGGTATTAAAAAGACACATGTAAACCTTCATTTAAATTAATTTTCGAAAAAAAAAACTTTATATGGTCTGTGCGATAAATAACCCTGATAATACAAGAAATAATAAGTAAAGGTCAAAGTTTGTGACCTTTTGACCTCTAGTCTTATCATTGCATATCATTTGCATGAACTTGTAGACCGTGACAAGGCAATCATTTTAAGTTGTTATTTGAAATATTTTGTTGAATAGTTGCAAAGTAAGGGCTGTTTGAATTTTCCATAGCCCTAATTATCTTCCTCCGGCTTTGAAGTAGGCTTTTTTTTGCTGGCAACATCAAATTTCTGACTCGTTAGACCTAGGGCTACATGAAATTACCCAACAAAGTAAATCACAAGAGGGTGCACTATTATCCCCACTAGCCCATGGCCTATCAGTCGTGGAGATGTCGTACACGTATCATAAATTAGACGTCGTAAAGGAGTCGTGAGCATTCTTAAAAGTTTCGTGTCATATCGTGCTGGCTTCTTGTCACTGTCTTAGCAAATTGTACTGGCATCTTACTCCTCTTGTACAACATCGTTTTTGTACTTTTATCATTTTTTTATCAGTCACAGGCCGATTGGCCACGAATCGCCACGAATTCAACATCGTGGCGGTTCGGCGTCAAATTCGTGAAAGTGGGAACGGCGCTTAAAGCCCCGTTCCCACTTTCACGAATTTGACGCCGAATCTCCACGAACATACATCATTAAAATTCGTAGGGACGTCGTGGGAGTGTCGTAGATGATGTCTTGAACATTGGTAATGTTCGTAGCGAGGTCTTGAGCACTAAGAAATTCGTGGCGCAATTTTTGAAATGTTCAAAAATTAAGCTTTGTCGTCACAAGTCGTAGCTAAGTCGTAACAATTTCTTGGTAAATCGTATGAGAGTCTTCATAATTCTTGTAAATTCGTGATGTAAAACAATGTCACGAATGCTCACGAAGGACAATGACATCGACACGACTTCAACACGACTACAATACGACTACCACAAGAACCTCTCAAGAGAGAGTCACGTTCATGAAGCCCCTTCCTACTTCCACGAATTTGGTGACGAATCAACAAGAACTAACATGATAATGTAACGGAAAATTTTATTTTCTTCGTGATTTTTAACTTCTTACAAACCAATGAGGAATAAGGTTTAGAAGTAAGAACACTGTGTAGATTTGTAAATTTGTTTTAAAGAAGATTTGTATTGTGGTTATTGGTTCCAACTAAATTTGAACTAAAATAATTTGAAGAAGCTGAATCAAATTACGTTTCCTTTGTAATTTGTAACTTCTTTGTAAACAAACAAGGAAGTTTTTGCAGTGAGTAAACCATGTAGATTCGTAAATTTGTTTTAAAGACTTTTTTTATCGTGGATATTGGTTGACAAAATAAATTTGAACCAAAACAGTTTAAAGAAGCTTAATATATTATACAGTTTCGTCATACTTAAACATATGGTCAATATAATAAATTATGAATTTCCTTTTTACTACGGGAGAATAAACTGAGCCTAACACAAATTGATATTAAGGGCCTTGTCTGTATTAATTACGTGTAACTGGTCACCACGGCTCAATAACGATTGACGGGCTGTGCACATCTGTTTTCAAAACATTCAAGAGACATGACTTCGAGTTTAGCGAACAAAATACTAGCTAGGGACCAACAAAATACCTCGACACATCAGGTTTATAGACATCTGAGTTCGACACAAAAGGAGTTTTTTTTAGTAAGGTTTTAACTGCTTTTTGCACGAACTCCACATTCGACTTCGACACAGACGGGAATTCAATTTAACTGAGTTTGACACAACAAGGTTTCACTGAATATATATATATATATATATGTGTGTGTGTGTGCAAGGTTACATTTGCCCAACCATGGGATTTCTGTGACATACGTTTTAAGTAATGTATTTTTTTCCCTGAAATATGACACACTTGTTCTTCCTGTCATGTTCACTCAGATGGATGAAATCGGGCGACTTTGACTCTGATCTTCAAGGTCAAATCAACCGAAATATATTTTATTGTAAGGGCCATAACTATAAAATACGGAAGATTTTCCCCTCACATTTGAAACACAAGATTTTTTACACTAATTCTTCTAAGTTTCAAATCTGATGACCTTGTCGGGAAACTTTGCGGATATTTATGTTTTACGAAATGCCATAGCTTATGAGAGCGTGCATATTTTCATTTTCCTTAAATATGGTGTTACCCCATGGAAAGACATTTTGCGCCTGCAAAAACAAAGCAATTCCAGTTTTCAAATGGGAATCCCCGGGAGAAAATGTTAACTATAAAGAGCAAAGTTATGACATTAGTGTCTTATGAAATTAAACATGGCATTCTTTGGACGCTTCCAGACGTTTTGCAAACGCTAATGATAAATGACGTCCTTTGCCGTTACTTTGCAACTGGAAAATACTTGTGATAAATTGTTTTCACAGGTGATATTTAAGTTTCTATTTATTCGTGATTAACTAGGCTTCCGGGTTTCTTTATTTGCTGTTGTGATCAATAATAAGTAGGCAGGACCACCAGGAGTCGAATATTGAGAAACATAAGCAGCATTTACAATATCGTTGATGGGGATTTAGTTAAGTTGTTTGGATTATATGCCGGCATCCGGGTTGGAGAAGAGAAACACGTCCATATACAAGGTAGCCATTGTCATCCTGATGCTTGCATTTAGTTAATTAATATTGGCCTTTCTTTAGTTTAAAGCATTATTTGCCCAACATATTCAGTTTTACTTGAACTTGTGTACGACATCGTTTTTGATTGGTCCAGTCGGTTTGTTTTGCTGTCATTATATGATGGGATACATCGACCAGGTGCCGGTTTTTGTTATATCAGGCGAAAAGCATAATAGTAAAATACACATTGAAGGTCTTAGGTCTTTCGCTCTAGTTATGGGAGAGTTTTTTTTTTAATTTTATGCACTTTCGAATTGTAATTACTTACGGTAATGAATTGCTATACGTTATGAAGGTCACGTCAAGAAATACAGCTTAGTGCATCTGTCTTCTTGAAGTAAAGTTTCCTGCAGATGTCGTATTAAACTATGTATTTTTATACTTGATGTACACTTTCGTGCCTATTCCTGTAACTGTAGTAAGAGTTACGGCTTCTGAACCTTGTCTGGTGCACTAGCTGTCTTGCAGTTCATGCAGCTTTTGTCTTTCAATAGCGCCTCGCCTGTCTTTCGATTTGAAGTGTATTTTTTGCAGCTATCATTTAGGGTTCTGCAGATTTACCCTTTAAGTATGGCTTCGCGCTATTGCTGACAACTGGGAGAACAGCTTCGTGCAGTTTCTTTCTGAGTCAATGACGATTAAGTGGCAAAATATTAAAACATTTAAAATTAAATTTAATGCCTATATTAACCATACAAAAATACCTTTATCTACGAATTAAACATATAACCCCTTATATAAACCACTCAAGACAACTTGTCAGTCTTCTTGTAATGACATAGATTGTTTTATGAGGGCTTCAGTTAAATCATATATACGTTGTTCCGTAACCTAATATTAACAGATCACGTATGCGTGATGAACATAGATTTGTAATGGAGATAAGAATTCAGATTGTGTAACACTGGGCAGTGAAATGTCTAGGGGAATGAATAAAGAAGTCAGTGTTTTATTGTTAACAAATAATTATAATTTATTCTTAAAACAATCCTAACATTACAATACACTAAATTAATACAATTATACAGTATAACAACAGTACAACAGTAAATCAATACAAATATATAAATAAAGTGTACAGTACCTAGTTACCATCACTGTCACAGCGACAACAGGTCCTCTATAACGTACAACCCAGTTGAACAGTTCACATAAATCTTCTCAGAGAATTACAGTCCAGTTTATTCACAAAATCAATCCGTTGTGAAGTTCTTGTTATAATCCCGAAAGCAAACTGAAGACCATATAAGATCCGTCACAAATTTAGAAGAAAAACTATAACTGCCGCACTTATCGGAAAAGGTCCACTCTGCTGTGCCCGCTTGAATATTCTCTCACCTTTCTTCCTGGCTCTAAAAAAAAGCCCCTATTTATAACCTTTCATCCGAAAACTCTAGAAAATTCCCTTTCATGAACAATCTATCAGAACAATACACGTGAATATTCGAGATAAGCACGACAGCGAGAGTTCAACCAGTTCGGATTAAACTGAGACGGCAACATCCGGCCAGGCGAGGCCGCTTAAACACGAGTTACGCCCGTGTCACACAATAAAAGAGACACAAGTAAGACTTGTGCACACAATAAAAAGGGGCACATGTAACAACGTATACATTTATTGTTAAAGAAAAGATTATATATATATATATATATATATATATATATATATATATATATATATATATATATTGGCATACATACCATGAAATATAACTTAACATTAAAACCATAGCCGGTGAATGTATTAACATTGAATTGTACGTGTACCTGGCATGATAACGTGAACCATTCTCTAGTTGCTCGGGTTTAAAAACTCGAATTGGTAAAGGATTTATTGCCATCATTAGCCAGTTTTATTTCGCTGAACTATGTTACTTTTAGCTGAAAGCTCAATGATACAAAATGATGACGAAGCTGTAAAATGAGCACTGCGGCCGCTCCTTTGAGGCCATTCCTATCGAAGTAACATTACATCTAACTGTCACGCACAGCCATAGTCGGTGATTACGGTTTCTTGGAGTAGCCGGTAAAGGCAGCAGCATGACATATTTTATTTATTTACTGAATGAGGGGCAATGGCTTTCTAATCAATAGGAATTACTACATGTATAAACCATTACTGCGCGCCAGCAAGTCCCACATTTCACCACGGCTTATGTGTATAGTCCTGGGCTGGTCCAAAATGACTTCCAATTTCCCTGTGGCCAATGCCAGTGCTAATATCACTTTACATTCAATTCACTCGGTTTAGCTCAGCGAATTCCCTAGATGCCGAACTTATGCAGTATAACTGGAATGAACGTGGTATTACATTGATTCATTAAGATAACTGCGGAGTCGATGGACTGCAAACACCCAGTCAAACAAACCGAGGAAGTTCTTAACACATCATCCAATATTACATGATTAACACCCTTTTAATTTATCCCCTGCCTACCTCAAAACATAACTAACCTTAAAAGTTATTTATGATGTGACTATAAACAACTCCTAGATCAGAGGTCTATTTGCAGGGAACAGTTCTTTAAAGGCAATACTAAAGAATGCTTCTATACGGATTGGCCGCTACCAAATTTTTATCAATTTTTTTTAACATATGAATTAAGACCTGGTCCTAGATAAAGTTAATAATTCGTGATGTAGCCCTAATTCCGTAAAAGAATACTGAATTATGGAGAATGGATTAAATATAGCGCTGATCAAGCATACCTTTCCCAGAAGAGGAGTAACATTTTTTTTTTGGTAGTTTCTAGGCTACGTTTTGCGGCTTGACCAGTAAAAAAGAAAAGGAAACAAGTTTTTTTCTTCCAGGAGAATAACTCAGTTTTCAGTTGGGCCTAAGGAATACATTACTGATTATTTTAATCATACTAAGGGAGTTTGCTCGATATAAGATCGAAAGAAAAACAATTGCTAATAATAATACCATTGGGCATCAAAGTTTTATACAGGTCAATTTATATAAAAAACATTAATAATTCTTAAATAACCTTAATAAGTTGTCTTTCCCTTAACAATACCATTTAGTCTCTTCACATTTCATAGATAATGTTCTATTGGATTTGTATGTACCAAAATACAATAAAATCTGAATCGACGTGGTCAAAATCTTTAAGGTAACTTATTAAGAAATGAATGTTAATGGATCAGCATTAACGATAATCAATGCTGACAGATGCTCAAAACGTCAACATTCATTAGAAGAAGCAGAATACTAAGCTTTCAAGAGATTGAATTATCCTGAATGGATTAGTGAGGATAATGGGCATTCTGTGTTTTCTGAAAACGATAATTAAAACAAGATGAAGAGCTAATCTGGATGAGACAAACGCTCATTATAACTACAGCTCTTATAATTAGCTGTACTACAATATGAATTGTTTCAATATCTCCCTGATAAACGTTGAATTAAAATCACAACACCCTTAGTCATTATGCTCGCTTCTGTTGAAAGTGTACGTAGTGTCGGGGGTTAATTTGAGTTTTCTGGAAATAAATGGAATTAATTGCCGTAATCATGTGTCAGTGGAGCTTTGATGTTTAATGATCGTAAAATAACCAGCTAATGATTAAGACTGGCCATAAAAATCAAGCAAATGACAAGGCCTTGTCCGTTTTGGGTATCACCATAAGCTTCATTAGCTTAGTAAATTAATGATATTCGAGTTGACAATCTTCATAATTAAGTGGTGCATATGTGTGAATGCCTCAATCGCATTTTTATGTCATTGTCATTCCACTAGCATGTGTAAAATATATGTGCTTCCTAACAGCACCTGCCAGTTGATCTGTGATGAAGAGTCGTTCTATTGCCGATCGTAACGATTGTAGCTTTGTCACAAAGTCAATTATGAAAATCTTATGATGATCGCTGATTTCTTATTTTAATCCGCGTCGTATATCTAACAAAATTTAAACGCCGCTTTGTATTAAAAGAAAGTGTAACTAATTGGTCTGCAGTCATATGAATTGTGTAATATCAGTGCTAATAATCAGTTTTCTCTTGTTGTCAAGTTTTTACTCTATTGTCTTGCGTAAAGCCTTAATAGTAAGATGTCCAACTCGTGACCGGGGCTCTTCCAAGGTCACTAATTATGCAACAGCTATTATGACGGCTATTATCACGTGTATTCTAATGTATAACCAAATAAAATAAAAAAAATAGTCGCTACTTAGGTCATTTTGCCAAATTAGAGCATTTACCAAAGAAAAATCCATAATTACAGAAACAATATTTAATTTGTTGAACACATTTGGTAAATTTTCCTCGGTCTGCTTTTAGGTAACAGGCTTCAGCCGAAAAAAAACTGGAATTATTTTTTTATAACAGAGATCCACTTAATGTGTTTTTTACACCCTTACAGTTTTGGTTCTACTAATTGATTTTACTGCCAATAAGATAGAGATCAAGATTGCCAAGTTCAAGTTCGAGATCGGACTTAAGTCATACAGGAAACTGCACTGGTCATCCATCCTATTACAATGCTAACGCTTTTGTTCACAGCCGGTAATCTTAACATTATGCAACAAGTGAGGATTTAAGGCATTTTAAAGAATATATGTGAATGTACAAAGCGTAAACCATCTCTAACTATCTTGTGCCTCGCTCGACTTGTCCGCCCATGTGTAAACCTATGCTACCCCCCAGAATAACGCAAAATTGATACAAAAGCTCAAGTATCTGAATAACTACTGCATTGATCACCATGATTCTTTGCCTGAATATTGATCATGGGATGTTCCATCACTTCCTGCAGACTGGTGGCTCCACCTATATTTTTTCCAATTTTTACGAATTGTTTTCTCTTTTTTTCGGACCTGCAATGAAACTGTCATCTGTTAACAGGACCAAAATTGTAACCACTGGACCTGGCATCTTCAAACTTTACATCCAGAGAGTTACATAAAACATCTCCTTGAAAACCTGAAATTAGGTCTCTGTTACCAATATCCTTCGAGCTATGGGACTCCGAAGTACCCCCCCCCCCCCACCCCAGAATAATGCAAAATTTGATACAAATGCTCAAGTATCTGAATAACTACTGCATTGATCACCATGATTCTTTGCATGAATATTGATCATGGGATGTTCCATCACTTCTTGCAAACTGGTGGCGCCACCTATATTTTTCCAATCTTTACGAATTTTTTTCTCTTTTTTCAGACCTGCAATGAAACTGTCATCTGTTTACAGGGCACAAGTCGTAACCCCTGGACCTGGAATCTTCTAACTTAATATCCAGGGAGGTCCATAAAAAATCTCCTTGAAAACCTGAAATTAGGTCTCTGTTACCCATATCTTTTGAGCTATGGGGTTCCGAAGTACCCCCCCCCCCCGAATAATGCAAAATTTGATACAAAAGCTCAAGTATCTGAATAACTACTGCATTGATCACCATGATTCTTTGCATGAATATTGATCATGGGATATTCCATCACTTCTTGCAAACTGGTGGCGCAACCTATATTTTTCCAATCTTTAAGAATTTTTTTCTCTTTTTTTCAGACCTGCAATGAAACTGTCATCTGTTTACAGGGCACAAGTCGTAACCACTGGACCTGGAATCTTCTTACTTTATATCCTTACTTTATGTCCATAAAAAATCTGAATTTAATATGCTGAGTGAATCAGCATATATGGTGTGATTGTTAAAGTATATATATGTAAACATATTTAAATTATTCGATAATACATATGAGTCCAATCTATAACCTCGGCGCGACTGTGTTTTTTGTGTCATAAAGATAAAATGTTTGCTGGAGGAAGTGGTTAGGTAGGCCGGGCCATGGTCCAACCATTATTTGGCGAATCATGGGACCAGGAGGCCCAATATCTGGGAAAGAAAATTATGTGTTTCAGTATGGTATTAAGAAGATTAGTTTCGGAATGTCAGCTTATATTATATTTAGTCTAATTAATCAGAATAAAAAGAAAGAAAAACATTGTTTCACAAACTTTTAAAGAAATGGCATAAAATAAATATCTCATAATAACATAGATGGCAAAAGCTCCCATCCCGCCCATGACGATCAAGGCCATAGGTATCATGCACAAACTAGAAAGCTAGAATATCGGCCAAGCGATATTAAAACTTATGCTCTGAAAAGAGCATAAATGCATGCCCCCTTGGTGTTGTTTATAAGACGTTTCAAAGACGTTTCGACAATATCCGTACAATGGCTTTACAGGGAACGAAAAAAAATAATTGGATATTTTTAAACCCATAGTTATTTAGACGTATTGAGTGGGAAACGATCCAGTCACCTACAGGAAACATATATAGGTTTTGCATTAGTTTTCCACATTACGATTTTGCATCGGCAGGATAGAAGGTTTTTTTTGTTTTGTTTTTTTTTAAACGGTGCTACAATACTTAAAAACGTATGGAATTATAATATATCACGGTGATCATCATAACCTCAAAATTTAAATGGTTGCTCCTTGGCTGTAAACTTCCTGACAATTTCATTGAAATCCATTGAAAAACCCATTGAAAAATCTACCAGTCTAAGAACCAAGAGAACAACGTAATAACTTCACAGCGGAGATATAATAATCCATTCAATTAATACAGAGTAATGTTTTTCTATACCACGGTTTACCTGCTTTCCTTCTGATTTGACTCTCCAAATTCGGCAGACGTATCGGTGCTGTGCTCATCTAGGACATGTTTGTTTTAATTTGCTTGATTATGCCCTATTAAGCTGAATAATTAATAATTTTAATATTTCCCCATTAGGTGTCCCTTTTTCTTTTGTGCTGCAAGGTCCTCCACGCTTGTGACGCTTTTTCAGGAGGCGCCTCGGGGATTTTCACTGGCCTGTTAAGACCGTGGCCAGAGCGCATGTCCTGCCCAAAAGGCATTTCCTTGCAATCCACTTTAACCCCCATTGATCCCCCATATCCACTGTATAGCCTCTAAAGGAATGTTCTCTCTCAAAAGGAGGTAAAGGTTTTTAATTCAAAGACCACATGTGACCATTTCAATGTGAGGGCTTTTCAGCTTGGTAAACACTGGGCCTGAGGCCAGTGATGTGACCACCGTTTGACAATTTTTTATGGGTTACAGTTATGTTGATTTTTAAACATACAAAAAAATCTTTCGATGATAACCATGGTTTCAAACTTTCGGCCAAGTGAAGTGTTTAATGAAGTTTTTTTTCAAAATGAAGCCCCACAACTTAATTATCATTCAGGTGGGGCCTGGGGTGGGGGGGGGGGGGGGAGGGTCACATATATTTGTTAGGATCCGTTGTCTGTAGGGACGTTGGAATATGAAAAAATATTACCAGTACATTTGAATTATATAAACATTATTCTCTGAATGGGGGGGGGGGGGTGGGGGATGATAACATTGACCATCCCCCCTTGCCAAAAAGTGGGGGGGGGGGGGTTATATACCCACACCCCCTATAAAGGAATGGTCCTTTGTCATAATGGTTTATAAGAAAATAAATATTGTGGTGATTCTTATTACCTCCAAAATGAAATTGACTATTGATATGTCTTTGCCCTTACCCTCTACAAATGTTATGCAAAACATTTTTCGCCTGTCACGCTTTTTCAGGAGGCGACCTGTTATCCACACTGAACCCAATTTGCATTATATCGCCTGTTAAGGAATTTTACTCCTTGTAAATTTCCTTTTGTAAATTGTCAAAAGGAAGTAAAGATTTTAAATTCAAGCGCGGAACACATGTCAACATGAATCTTTTAATAGGGAGCACTTTTCCGTTGAGTTGACACAAAGAGCTGAGACCCTTAACACGATCACCGTTTTATAGTTTTATAGGTATGTTTATTATTCTACATTCAAAAGTATCTTTCCATGATAACCATGGTTTCAATAGTAAGGTCGATTTATGGGTTGCTTGAAAAATTTTTTTTTCAAAAGGAAGCCCGGGGGGGGGATGGCACACACTTCTAAGGGTCCTCAATCTTGGGACCTTGAAACCACCGACAGAATCTACCAATCAGTCGTTCGTTCATACTAGCACATTTCATGTAATCTATTGTCAGGGTTCAGGAACACGGTTTCACCAGGCAAGTGGCAGAATAACTGCGTACGAATGGGCGGTTCTACTCGGGGACAAAGGAATAGCCCCTTATAATTATTCCTTTGTGGAATTGTAATAGTGCAACCAAAAAAAAAATATATATTGGTGATTCCGATTACCTCCAAAAATGTAATGGATTACGGATGCAGTTTTACTCTACCCCTCTACAAATTTTCAGCAAAATCTGTACATTACATTTTGCGTAAATTTGCTGAAAGACAATGCAATGAACTAAGGCTGAAGTTGTTTCTTGCTAAACGCATTAATCGAAATATATCAAACTGCTTTCTTTTTATCTGGGAAAGTTGTCAATTTTGCATCAGACCTGCTTATTCCATGACATTTTACAGCACTTTAACCAAAAATTTAATACTGTTGGAATATATTTTTCTGGGCCTATCTTTTTCATATTGGCAGCTATATGTTTTGCGTACAAGAGACTTCGACGACATATGCATGTGTATACAAATAACGCATGTGTCTGTTAAATGCCTTAGGCTATATACCTTCCACTGAATAAACTGAATAAACATCGTGTTTCACGATGTCGTCTGAGCTTAAACTAATACAAGCATCTTTCGTATAATTTCACGGTAGAATGCTTCTTTATACAATCGTTATATGTATATATGATATTTCCCAAGCAATGAAGCTGTCGGAGCTATGTTGTTTATCGGGAAAAAAATTCTCACTTAAAAATTGGTACACCCAGTATATGCCTCACGTTTCTTTCCAAAATTGATTTTTTTGGTGTGATTTCTGGTATAGAATAATATTTCTTTCCATGTTGATATTTTTTTTTGGGGGGGGGGGGGTCCTAGAGAATTCTAGCAGAAGTAATCTTTATATCTTTTTTACTGTTGGAATATATTTTTCTGGGCCTATCTTTTTCACATTGGCAGCTATATGTTTCGCGTACAAGAGACTTCGACGACATATGCATGTGTATACAAATAACGCATGTGTTTGTTAAATGCCTTAGACTATATACCCTCAACTGAATACACTAAATAAACATCGTGTTTCACGATGTCGCCTGAGCTAAACTAGTACAAGCATTTTGCGTATAATTTCACAGTAGATTTCTCATTCTTTATACAATCGTTATATATACGATATTCCCCAAGCAATGAAGCTGTCGGACCTATGTTGTTTATCGGAAAAAAAAACTTCTCACTTAAAAGTTCGTACACCCTATATATGCCTCAAGTCTTTCCAAAATTGATTTTTTTTGGTGTGATTTCCGGAATAGAATTATTTTCTTTCTATGTTGAAATTTTGGGGGGAGGGTATTCCCGGAGAATTAATCTTTATATCATGTAAGTGAAACACATGACAAAAGTTCCTGCAAAAAACTTAGGATTAAAATATGCGTCGTTTAGTTCGTATCAGCTCATTACAAAAATATGCATAAGATAGAGCCGTGGATTTTCCACGGGTGCAGCTAGTTATAATTAATTAAGCATTTCGGGATTGCCATCGATCTGCAAGCGATAGCGTTTTATTTAACCTTACACGACCTTACTAATTGAAAATATTGCCCTTACTCAGTAGTCAATATATTTTAAATGACCTAACAAACTTCTACACGTTATATAATTCTACGGTTAAGGAATATGACTAAGTTTGATGGACTTAAATTTAAAATCAATACCCATCTCGACTGAACACGAAACGCAAAGGAATAGGAACACTTAAATCCTCGAAATTGAGCTTTTATGATATTAGTGGCTTTGATACAATACACCCCAAAACACTCAACGAATAAAATGTTTCTATATTTAGTTTATGAATTCCATGTTGATACATCTATCCTGTTTATCATGTTTAAGTCGTCTATTAAATGTTGAATATTTTATCCGATATCCGTGTTTATACCATGTCAGTTGGGAAAAAATGACATCAAATTTTAACAAAGGGTAATTGACCTCAGAGATTATGCCGTTGAGAATACCTGTCGTTATGAATATTTGGTTCATCATAATACATATGGTCATAAGGGATATCAAGTGATTTTTCATATTAGTATGTAAACTTCAAGAATCATATCATTAAATGTCACTTCTAGTGTCATCTAATTAACTTTCCCATGAATGCCATCTTAATGGTATCAATTCTAATGATTACATTAACGGAAGTTTTGTACCTTCTTGGGATTTCAGTGCAATATGAGCAAGGTATCGTTATTATTATATTGACCACATATGGTAATTATAAAATTTATTTCAATATTTGTCTTTATTACACTGTTGGCCGTAACAGTCCTTACATTGTATAGCCTTTTTCTCGTGTTCTTCATGATTTGCGTTTAAAATATCATCTAAAATTTGCACAAAAACGCATATAATTAGCGCACAAGAACATGAGGAAGCAGATAACGCGAAATATCAAGTGTTTTAATTAAGCTAAAAATATTTTGTGTAATCACCGCGAAACGCAGGAAGACATGACAAGACGGAGCGTAAAGCATAAAAACATAAGAAAACGCCAAGGAAAAGTGAACCAAGATGACCAGAGGTCACGCGCTTGCCGGAAATGGAAATAATACAGACACACAGAGAGGGGATGTGGAAACAGTTATATAAATGAGCAATGTTGTGGGGGAGCAGAAACGAATCATACGCTTATGTATGCTGCTGACCTTGAATAGCTGCAGACCTTTCTAGTGTAAAAGTGACAAAGTTCAAATATTTCCATGAAATTCCGTTATTCTGGTTTCACAAGAAGCAGTTAAAAGTTGTGAGGTTTGTCATATCAAGCTAGCCAAATGTTACGTAATCCCAAAAGCTAGACCTGTTCAGCTGTAAAAGTCACCCAGTTATAAGAATCTCTGTGAAATCTGTTTTTTTTCCTCGTTGACGAGATATGGTGCGAGATTTGGCATGATTTGCAGATTTGTCAAATCAAGCTGGCCACATGATACGAAATGCCAAAAACTAGACCTGTCTAGGAGTAAAAATCACCGAGTTATATGCATTTCTGTGAAATCTCGTTTTTTTTCTCGTTTAACGAGATATGATGCTAGATTTGGCCATTCTTGTAGATTAATCATGTCAATTAGTCAAATGTTACAAAATGCCGAAAACAAGATCTGTCTCGCTCAAAAGTCGCTGAGTTATAAGCATTTGTGAAATTTCGGTTTTTCTCATTTGACGAGATGTGGTGAGAAATTTGGCGTAATTTGCATCTGTCATGTCAAGCCGGTCATATATAACAAAATAATAAAAACTAGACCTGTGTAGCTGTGATAGTCGCCGAGTTATTAGCATTTATGTGAAATCTCGTTTTTTTCTCGTTTGACGAGATATGGCGCGAGATTCGTCAAGTCTTGCAGTGTTTGTCATATGTTACGAAATTCTGGAAACTAGACCTGTGTAGCTGTAAAAGTCGCCGAGTTATTAGCATTTCTGTGAAATCTCGTGTTTGCTCGTTTGACCAAATATTGTGCAAGATTTGGCGTGCTTTTCATATCTCATATGTAAAGCTAGCCATATGTTACGAAATGCCGAAAGGAAGAAAATAAGCTGTAGATTATGTAATTGAGGTTTATAGTTTTGGAGATATGGCCAAAACATGATATGTTAGGGAGGTTCGCATCCAGCGAAAAATGAAAAAAAAACAAGTTCCAGATATTAGTGTAAGACTTACGATATGTCAGTTTCAAAAAGATTCCTGCAACACTGTGGCCTCCAGGCAAGATTAATGAAATCTCGAAATATCTCGTTTCACGAGATATTTTAAGAGATATTACAAGACTTGTAATAAAATGATGTAGTACTAATTGAATGCTACCTAATGCAAAAAAACTAGACCTCTCTAGCATTAATATTGACAAATTAGTCCATTGATATTCAAATATCCTCAATTTTCCCCGAAAATGCGTAACCATGAAAAGGGCCAATTTCAGTCAAATACACACCAGAAGAAAGGTCATTAGATTACAATTAAAATGAGCTATAGATGATGTAGATACGACTAATAGTGACAAAGATGTAAAGAAAAAACCGTTTAGTATACTTTTGATGACCTTGACCTTGACCCATAACCTATTTGAACCAAATACAATAGGCTTCTGGGAGAGTTCGTTTCCTATCAGATCTATGAGTTTAAAAACGATAGGTTCAAAATTGCGACTTGTAGAGCGCAAACAGACAAACATACAACCTTAACGACCATAGGTCGAACGCTTGCCGGAAATCGGAAGTGAAAGACAGACGAACAGACAGAACATGTTGTCGGTTTTCTATCGATGGAATGACTCTCAGAGCCATTGCTGAGAAGATGTGGCCCGTAAAATGACATATGAGACAAAAGAACAGGAAAGCAGACAAAGCTGTGAACTTACAGACATGCTGACAATGTGAGACAAGATTGACACCAGAAGACTTTACCTGGTTATGGAGAAGATTCAAAGGAAGAAAATAAGTTATAATAATGTAATTGAGGTTTATAGTTTTGGGGGTATGGCCAAATAATGATATACAGGGGAGGTTCGACTGTAGCGCATTCTAGGGGACATATCATGAAGACGACAAATGCGTTTCTTGATATTAGTGTATGACATAAGATGTCCCAGTTTCAAAAGGGTTCCTCGAAATCTCCGGCCTGTTGAATGCTGTATGTGAGATGCAAGAATCAGCAAGCAGGGGAGTATGAGGATTACTGATAAACAGACAGACATACTGACAAAGTGACACAAGAATGAGACCAGTTGACTTACTTATGTTATGTAGAAGAATCAGAGGGAGAAAATAAGCCATTGTTTCTGAAATTGAGGTTTATAGTTTTGAAGATATAGCTAAAAAATGACATGAAGGGGAAGGTCGAGTGAAGCGCCCCCTAGGGGCTATTACCGGAAAATGAAAAATCCTTTTCGAAATATTAGTGTATGACATAAGATGTACCAGTTTCAAAAGGATTCCTGCAAAACTATGGCATACAGCATCCTATTTATGAGACGCAAGAGCAAGCAGACGAATTTGAGGACAACTGACAGACAGACACACTGGCAAAGTGACACAAGATCGTGACCAGATGACTATAACAGCTTATGGAGAAGACTCAGAGGAAGAAAATAAGCTAAAGTTTATGTAATTGAGGCTTATAATTTTGGAGATATTGCCACAATATGCTATGTTGGGGAGGTTTGCATCGACCGCCCCCTAGCGGCCGTATAAAAAATTCGAGATACTAGGGTAAGACTTGCAATATGTCGGTTTCAAAAAGATTTCTGCAAAACTGTAGCCTCCACGGCAACATTAATGAAATCTCGAATTATCTCGTTTGACGAGATATTTTACGAGATATTGCGAAACTTTTTATAAAATCTTATAGTACTGATTGAATGCTACCCAATGCAAAAAAATCTTTCTAGCAATAAAACTGACAAATTAGTCCATTGATTTTCAAATATGATCATTTCCCCCCGAAAATGCGTTACCATGGAAACGGCAAATTTGAGTCAGGTACCCACCATAAGAAAGGACATTGGATCACGATTAAAATGAGCTACAGTTTAAGTAGATACGCCTTACAGTAAAAAAGGTATGAAGAAAAAACCGTTTTGTATACTTTTGACAACCTTGACCTTAACCTCATAACCAAAAAACAATAGGAACCGATCTCTCACTTTTTTCTATAAGTTTCAGAGCGATTGACTGAAAATTGTGGCCTGTAGCGCGCGGACATACAGACAGACAAACAGACTAAATGACCAGAGGTCACGCGCTTGCCAGAAATGGTAATAATATAGACCGACAGATAGACAGAGAGACAGACAGATAGAGAGACAGACAAACTGACATGTGACATAACATTTGGGTCTTTCCTGTCGGATATACCGACTGAAACTGGGTCATACAGCAACGGCAGAGGGATTTCAATATAGCCCTAAATATTTTTATATAAATATATGTGTGTGTGTGTGCAAGTTATTAAACCCAAAAAAGGTGGTTTTTTTTAAAAAAAAAGGTGTTTAATTTTTTTTTTCTTCAATGATAGAGACAATGCAAGAGCCAGGAAAATGTAGTATTTCTGTGAATAAAAAATGTGATAAAAAATAATATACAATATCTCCTGTTGTTATTAGTAGCTATCCTATACAGGAAAATCCGTTTGTTGACAGAAATAAAAAAAATACAAGTCCAACTGAATCCTTGGCATTTCTTCTATTCTTGACTGCTGGAAATAAGAAAAAGCAATGAAAATGAAATGCAAGAGTTGAACGTCCACAATGCCGAAATGCAAGCGAAGCCGCGTTCGTGTTAGACAGAGACCCGACCTCTGGGTAACGGAGACGTGACCTTTCATTCCTGGAAATGCAGGTGCCGAATGACCATCCTTATATGATCCGGCTTAAATTAGGGCCTTCTTAAAGAAACAAGGCGGCCGGTCAGCCTGCGTCCGGGTAATATAAAATTCCAAAAGTTCCTGCCCATCACGGATTACCTGTAATGTCCCCTTCTTAATTGTATCTGTAATGTGAAATATGAAAAATAATGTTAAAAAAAAATGGAATCTTTGTTTAAAAAAGAAAGCAGGGTTTTTAAGGAGTCTGAAGTGGTAAGTAATCAGATAAAAATTCTGAGGCCCTAGTTCCATGGTGGGTTAGGAATTTAGGTATAAACATTTATTTTCTAGCATAAGACAGGGTGCTGTCATTTTTTTGTGAATAAAACGGTGCACTTGACACGGGCGCGATGGAAATTTAAGAGGAAATCTGGTAATCCCAAGCCGTAGTTGAATTGTTTTGACCCCAGAGTTTGCAGTCCTAGCTTAAATAGCCATGGGACAGGCTCTTTTTCATACCCGGAACGCTAGAAGAGGCTGGAGATTGAATGAAGGATAGGGCAATTTTAGTCCGAAAAACCTGGGAATTGGCAATTAAAATATGACAGGGACCTTCTTAGTCCATTCCAGCTAAGGGAACGGTCATTAGAATATTGTCGGGAATCCAAATTATCCTACCTGTGGCCAAGGATGGTCCAGAAAACCGCAAACAGGTATCCATAAAATTGCATGTCATTTGTCATGAATCAATACATATATAGAGCTGGAAAATTCGCGGAGAATTCATCATGATGGACATTTTGCGGAGAGTTTAAATATCATGCAACTGTAACCGTTGGGATTAAAGGAGGGAGTGGGTTAAGTTACTAGCAGATAGTGATAGTTTTTTTTTTATTTATCATTAAATGTTAGCAAAAGTACAATTTATTAATTATATTATATTTCCTTAAGAACCTTTAAATTTTATATACCTGCATGGTTTTGTTACGGTTTGCACAATACACTGTTGAAACATTATATAGTGTTTTGCGTTTTCGTCTTATGTAAGATCGGTAATCGACTATATAGTCAATGTTAGCTGGTTATCCAGACTGGTGTTAGTGGCAATCCCACATTGTTTGCGCTTAAAATGCTTAATTTTGAACAGGTAATTATTTCGGGAATTTAACAGTGAATAAATGTCTTAAGAGTAATATAGTTGTAGATTTTAAGTAATTTTAACGTGCAATTAAAAGTATCATTGCAAATAAAAACTCTCCGGAAATTCTCCATGAATTCTCCGCGAATTCTCCGTGTTTACATATAAACGCATTTACCAGTTGTATGAAAGTTTTGTGCACTTTCATGATTTTTGACGTGCACCGGACACAAATTTAAGACGAGATGGACTAAACCCCGCCCCGGTAGGATAGTTTGGACCCCAAAGAAACGAACCCTCGCAGGAAATGCGATGGGACGGGCTCTTTTTTATTCGGTGAACAAAAAAATGAAATAACCTTTCCAAGTCTCAAGATTGAAAGTCTAGAGGAAGAGTAAGAGTCTAATTTGTATAGCACAAAGGCGCCCCCTACTAGCAGTGGTAGCAGATGTAAATAAAGCAGCCATGTTTGAACAGACGACAGGCTGTTTCTGAGTATTCATGTGGATAAAGACCCACATATACAAAAATTAATACATTTGAGCCAACTAATTATTATGTAAACCTGCTGTGGATATACCAATAAAACAGACTATATGCATTTTTAATGCTGACATCATCTAGATAAAAGGTGAGAAGCTGTCAGTTTAAAAAATTAGTTCTAACTTTTTGTTTCGGTATCGGAGTGTATGGATACCGATACCACTACCAGCGATGTCAGTTCTGCTGGTATGGTATATATACCGCTAACAATAACCGGGATAGTTTTTTAGTAGCGATGTGAAGCCGGCATAAGTTACATTCGTCCCCTCCTTCGTGACATGCTGTCAGTATAATGTCGTTAGCGGTGTTTAAAAAAAATACTTACCAAAAGATATGTGAAGCCTTTTATGGTTGCTTTGATAGGTACACAATAATTCTACTGTCATTTGAATATAAGATTTATATATACTTGTCATTTTTTTTACCTGAGGTTAACCTTATGTGTTTATATATTTTTTACATTTCATGAGTAAATTCTAGTTAATTAAGGTAATACACGTATACGATATGGTACTACCAAATTAATACAAATAAGGAAATACTTAACTAAGCTTCATTATCTGTGATTGACTGTTTATATTTTAATGGACATGCTTCAGTGATCTGAAAGCACAGTAAACACAAAATATGGTTCTTCCCGAGGACGCTACCTGGCGGTCGCTACAGGAATATAATCGACTGTATATACGAATCATACGAAATCCTAACTACCGAATGTAATGAATGGCACGTCTGTTTTCTAGGAGTGAAATAAATCATTTTAAGTGATCTCGTATTGTTAAGAACGTGAATAGAAAAATGACAGTAAACCTCCAATATCGCCCATATCGGTTTGGCGACAGCTAAATCTACGACCACCAAAAATTATTATCAAACCAATGGAGTGGGGTGTCACAATATGTTGCATCCAACTTTTAATTAAAACACACAAGGCTCAAAATAAAATTAAGATTCTTGTGTTTGTGATTATGGAAGGCTAGTTTATTTATAATCAGTTCATGATACCACATTATAAGGCCGAGCCCCATTGGCGCATAGTCGCTCAAACCCAGTTGGCAACAATCCGGCCATATAAGCTGTAAATTGTTAGATAAGTCCAACCTCTGTTAGACGACCATAAAAAATGTGACCACTTTACCAAGGTTCCTGTAAGTGTCACTATTTCGAGGTTTAATTATGCCCCCTATATTCGGTCAATTTGACTGATTACTCTTCAAGATTTGGAGATACACCTTATCATTGTCTTAAAATATTTAAATTAGTCAATGTACTCGGATTTATATTTAAAAGAATAGGATATTGCTTGGTAGTCTTATCAGGGACTATAAACACAAGTACTCTTGTTGAGAGCCCACTTGAACAGGTTGAAGATTGATGCACAGAATAACATCACGTGATTTAGGTTACACTCAAACATAAACATATAAAATGGCGTTAACTTCCAAAGTTTGGGCCTGTTACATTTTTTTTATTTTAAGATGACGCCTCCTTTGCCAGGTTACACTCGATAAACATTGAAATCAGATTCCAATAAGATTGTGGATGCAAATCAATTTATTATGGGCTTTGTAAAGGATTGTTTGCTCATTTGAACATTTATAGACTGTTAGCAACAACAAAGGAAGCACGTTTAAGAGCAGACTCATCACCTGGTACCTGATTTATTTAACACCAGAATTTAACACCAAAACTTTGCCAGTATTGACCGATTTTAATTATTTCATCTTATAAGATTTAAATTACAACTAAATGCAGAGAAATAAGAGTATATAATTATCATTCGCAGGCTGCAGAACAATAGAATAAGTATGAAATGAAACCTGCAGGTGTCGGTCTTCTGCAATAAAAGTCTGGTAATGTTTGTGACTAATTAAAGATATAACATACCCTCTGCAGCTGACTTATAATTTATTGATTTATTAAATCCACTCATGTAAGAAACTGATTATAATCCTAACACAGTCAAAACAAATCCAAGTATGTTATCTCGGGAGGCAGTATCCTTCTAGAATATAACGTTTTCATTTTAACAGACGGCATTCAGTCAAACTTTTATCTCACGACTCAACGCAACTACCCTTTGCCGTTATAATATGAGATACAATTTTACCTATATACTTTTACCACCGCTACATTATTGCATTCAGTAACAAAATCTAGATTAACGCGGTTCAACAACGTAGAACTCTGGCGCTTTAGCGAACAAAATAATTTAATACACTCAATACAGTGGTTCGCTTAGTAAAGTGAAAATTAAATCAAATATCGTGTGCACTAAATCTTATTAACAAAAAAAAAATGTTTGTTATGGCACACAAATGGAAACATCTGATATCATTTAAAATATCACTCTATGAACCTACACAGTCTGTTTTTATTCATGATGCCAAATTACTGTTCAACTTTGCCTTCAAACGATAGGACCACTTTATTTTCGTCAAAATTCAGCTTTCGCGAATTTCGCAGATTTGAACCCTAGCGAACAATGAACAGCCGCGGTATTTTTCGTGATAAGTCTAGAGTGCTGATGCTTAATATTTTTGCTCAGCGATATAATTGACAGCAAGATAATGCTCTGGCTTGGGTGAATTCCATCCAATGAATTTAGAGTAAGATGATGCATGACAATATATTGCAGTACGATATTACATCTAAATGAACGTCATCCGGTCTGGAACTAGACTTATTTTATAGCCAGATACCATTGATTTTGGATGTGACACATTCAAGTTGCCGCTGTCAAGTTAAGTACATAAGGTTCTCCTATGCTACTGGGAATCACTTGCATGGGTTCTATATGGCTATTTGACAGCACACCGTCTCGTAGTTAATATATCAATTCGTTTCGTCCTCAGATTAACTAAGCTCCATCATACTTGCAAAGAGGAATCATAACTTTTGAAAAATCTCTTTTAGGTAAATATCGGTAAAAAGCAGGTGGGCACGGGTATTATTGATTTTTTTAAGATTAGGCAGGAAATGTTTGGATAAACACTAATAAACAATCGGTTTGGAGGATGGTAATCTGAAATCGTAAGGGTCAGGATGGAATAATTATCTAAGGTTATCCCAAGGGCAAATCGGTTTTACCGGGAGTGTATTCTTTACTTTATACACGTTGGCCTCAATTTCTTTCACGTCTACTGGATCACAGAAGCAGTGATTATGTCCTCAAACTTTTTTTGTTAGTTTTACAACAAATACTGACTGGTTATAAATCGACCTTAAATTTCCAACCAAATATCTCCGCTATCACTGAATATACAGTCACAGAAAAAAAAAACTTTCCAGATTAAGCAAAGACACATGAATTAATTGTTCCTTAATGGACACGCAGATTCCAGAGGCATTTACTTATGGCTTATGTCCTATATCTGGACACTTGGTAGACACCAGATGCCTCGTTTTCCCATTGTATGTTGCTGGATCTCTGAATGCATGATTGTCGTTTTTAACATACTGCATGCTTAATTTAGTTTGCATTCTTATACAATATGCAAAAATCGGATAGCTTTTATATAATTAATTTAAATACCGACAATTAATGTATTTTTATATACACCTTAAAAAATTATAAACAGATACAAAAGTCTGATTCAAACCCATTGTGCACGCAGGACTTATCTACGACAACAAGTCAAACTTTTTTTCGGGGAGCTTCGTAACAGTTTGTAGCACCGTTTTCCTAATTAGAAATACATCAGAACTATATTCTGAGCATATATACCTAAATATGTTATATACTAAAAAAATCCAGAATACTTTTAAGTATTTCTCCGCATAACTGTCTAAACACGGCACACGTGTGTCGGTTTACCATAACAAGGCCTCTAGACCGGGATATCCGATTGTGAGCCGCAACACGCGGGGTTTCAGCCTGCGGAAACTTGTATTACATTTTGGGCCAAGTAAGTAAGGGCATCTCATTATTGACACGTCTTGTGGCCCAGGCGATGCACGCGCTATGTTAATTTTGACACCTGTGATCGCGCCCGAACCACTGTTTTTAACACTCGTTTACAAGAGTAAGCAAACGGTTTCAGGGCAATGTTTTGGCAGCCACAAATTTATTTTCAAGGGAATAAGTTATTTCACGTGTTAATACAACATTCATTATGGCCCTTCGAAGCTTGCATGCAAGTACAAATTTAACAATTGAAAATTGCTCGAGACATTGCTACAATTGCTGCCCGGTAATTAAGACACCATCTGTGGCACCCCTTTCCTGTGAAAAAAATCGATATCGGTTCGTGGTGATTCGGGGTCAAAATTTGTTGGATGTGGAATGGGGCTTTTGTGTGTGTCATTCTGTTTGTTTTAAAAAGTTTTAGGAGATTCAGGTCACGAGACAAGGGAATCTGACCAGTTTGGTTATTGATTATTTTCGAACCAATACTTTTAAACATCACGTCAAAAAAGCTTATAACTGCCAGCGCCAGGAGGGTATGCGTTCATTCCCGTCTTGTGTATGTGTGTGATGGTACGTGTGTGGTAGTTAATGTGTGTGATGGTACGTGTGTGGTATGTAATGTGTGCATGTGTTTGATGGTACGTGTGTGGTAGTTAATGTGTGTATGTGTGTGGTAGTTAATGTGTGTATGTGTGTGATGGTACGTGTGTGGTAGTTAATGTGTGTATGTGTGTGATGGTACGTGTGTGGTAGTTAATATGTGTATGTGTGTGATGGTACGTGTGTGGTAGTTAATGTGTGTATACGTGTGTGATGGTACGTGTGTGGTAGTTAATGTGTGTATGTGTGTGATGGTACGTGTGTGGTAGTTTATGTGTGTGATGGTACGTGTGTGGTAGTTAATGTGTGTATGTGTGTGATGATACGTGTGTGGTAGTTAATATGTGTATGTGTGTGATGGTACGTGTGTGGTAGTTAATGTGTGTGATGGTACGTGTGTGGTAGTTAATGTGTGTATGTGTGTTATGGTACGTGTGTGGTAGTTAATGTGTGTATGTGTGTGATGGTACGTGTGTGGTAGTTAATGTGTGTACGTGTGTGATGGTACGTCTTGTGTATGTGTGTGATGGTACGTGTGTGGTAGTTAATGTGTGTGATGGTACGTGTGTGGTAGTTAATGTGTGCATGTGTTTGATGGTACGTGTGTGGTAGTTAATGTGTGTATGTGTGTGGTAGTTAATGTGTGTATGTGTGTGATGGTACGTGTGTGGTAGTTAATGTGTGTATGTGTGTGATGGTACGTGTGTGGTAGTTAATATGTGTATGTGTGTGATGGTACGTGTGTGGTAGTTAATGTGTGTATGTGTGTGATGGTACGTGTGTGGTAGTTAATGTGTGTATGTGTGTGATGGTACGTGTGTGGTAGTTAATGTGTGTGATGGTACGTGTGTGGTAGTTAATGTGTGTATCTGTGTTATGGTACGTGTGTGGTAGTTAATGTGTGTATGTGTGTGATGGTACGTGTGTGGTAGTTAATGTGTGTACGTGTGTGATGGTACGTGTGTGGTAGTTAATGTGTGTACGTGTGTGATGGCACGTGTGTGGTAGTTAATGTGTGTGTGTGATGGTACGTGTGTGGTAGTTAATGTGTGTGATGGTACGTGTGTGGTAGTTAATGTGTGTGTGATGGTACGTGTGTGGTAGTTAATGTGTGTGTGTGATTGTACGTGTGTGGTAGTTAATGTGTGTATGTGTGTAATGGTACGTGTGTGGTAGTTAATGTGTGTATGTGTTTGATGGTACGTGTGTGGTAGTTAATGTGTGTATGTGTGTGATGGTACGTGTGTGGTAGTTAATGTGTGTATGTGTGTGATGGTACGTGTGTGGTAGTTAATGTGTGTATGTGTGTGATGGTACGTGTGTGGTAGTTAATGTGTGTATGTGTGTGATGGTACGTGTGTGGTAGTTAATGTGTGTATGTGTGTGATGGTACGTGTGTGGTAGTTAATGTGTGTATGTGTGTGATGGTACGTGTGTGGTAGTTAATGTGTGTATGTGTGTGATGGTACGTGTGTGGTAGTTAATGTGTGAATGTGTGATGGTACGTGTGTGGTAGTTAATGTGTGAATGTGTGTGATGGTACGTGTGTGGTAGTTAATGTGTGTGATGGTACGTGTGTGGTAGTTAATGTGTGTATGTGTGTTATGGTACGTGTGTGGTAGTTAATGTGTGTATGTGTGTGATGGTACGTGTGTAGTAGTTAATGTGTGTACGTGTGTGATGGTACGTCTTGTGTATGTGTGTGATGGTACGTGTGTGGTAGTTAATGTGTGTGTGTGATTGTACGTGTGTGGTAGTTAATGTGTGTATTATGTGTGATGGTACGTGTGTGGTAGTTAATGTGTGTATGTATTTGATGGTACGTGTGTGGTAGTTAATGTGTGTATGTGTGTGATGGTACGTGTGTGGTAGTTAATGTGTGTATGTGTGTGATGGTACGTGTGTGGTAGTTAATGTGTGTATGTGTGTGATGGTACGTGTGTGGTAGTTAATGTGTGTATGTGTGTGATGGTACGTGTGTGGTAGTTAATGTGTGTATGTGTGTGATGGTACGTGTGTGGTAGTTAATGTGTGTATGTGTGTGATGGTACGTGTGTGGTAGTTAATGTGTGTATGTGTGATGGTACGTGTGTGGTAGTTAATGTGTGTATGTGTGTGATGGTACGTGTGTGGTAGTTAATGTGTGTATGTGTGTGATGGTACGTGTGTGGTAGTTTATGTGTGTATGTGTGTGATGGTACGTGTGTGGTAGTTAATGTGTGTATTTGTTTACATTATCACCCATGCATTCCTGAACAGATTCTAATGAAATTATCAGGGCCAAAAAAGAATTGATTATATTTTGATGTTCATCTAGCATCTTCACATGTTTCTAGAACGTCATAAAGGAATATTCAAAATGTACGATCATTTATTGGCAAATAGGCAAAAACCAGACGACCATAGGTCGAGCGGTTACCAGAAGTTGAAATTTAATAAAGAGACAGGAAGTCTGGAGAACCAGTCAGTAATTTGAATGAGCAATGTCCTGGAGGAGCAGAAACAATAACAATTTTATGAATTGATGCTGAATTAAAAATGCGAACGGACAGACTGACAGACAAAACATATTTTCTGATTTTCTTTTAAATGAATGTCTTTCAGAAGCATTGCTAAAACGATGTTGACTGTAGAATGACATAGGTCAGAATAAAAAAAAAAAGCAGGCAGGCGGGAGAAAATTACAACAACAGGCGAACATTCTGACAGACTGACAACCTTGATAATAGTTGACCAAACTTCCAAGCGGAAAAGCAAAAACCTATAGAATGAGCTATTGTTTGTGTAGACAGTACAATAATTGACGAAGTTATGAGCAAAATAATATTTTGGGGTTTTTCGGTGACCTTGACCTTGAGCTTTGCCTTATCTAAAATAAAAACCAAAAGCATTGCGGATTTTTGTTTTTTTTTTCCATCAGCTATATAATTGTCAGAACCATTTCTGGAGAATTGTGGCCTGTTCAGCGAAGTGAAATCTCGTTTATCTGCTCGAATCGGTACAAGATTTCGCAAGATTTTTTTAAAAGGTCGAGTTAAAATGACCTAATGCTGTCTGATTCAGAAAACTAGACCTTTAAAGCTTTAAAGCTCACAACGTTAGAAAAAGAGACCCCCAATTTTCGATATCATGAATTTTCCTCATAAGAAGAAAGGCCATAGAATAGCGAGTTAAATGATCTAGAGATCATGCGGCTACAATAATGTTTAATTAAGATATGAAGAAAAACAGTTTTGTGTTTTTTAATGATCTTGGCCTTGGATCTATTAACATTAAAAGACATGAAACTTCTAGAACTTCAAGGGGCCTATCACCGTTATAAGATTCAGACGGACTGCTAAAAAATTATCGCCTGCGCAATGCCATATGTCAGACGAAAAAAAAACTAATAGGGAGGCGACAACAACTGACAAACAGACGGACGTATAGACAGACTGACACATCAGACATGACAACTGACCGATTCATTTCATGGAAAAAGCATGCAGGAGCGAAATGAGTAATAATTTAGGACTTTTAGTTCAAAATCAACCCTGTAGTTTCAATTAATTGTTACAAAATTGTGGTCAGTGGAGTGGGGGGCAAACCATCAAACAGACACTACCACAAACAGGTATACGCAACTGACCAACCTGTTTGCAGAAATCTTTGAATTCCAGCAAGCACAAATTAGTGAATGCACACAAGGTCACGCCTCAGTGTGGCAAAGTTTCCTGCTCAGGTGATGCTGGAGCGCCCGGAATCTTGGAGTGTGTCCAGTGTGTTCGCATAGCGTTTTTTTGTTGACTTGTGCACCCATGGCTGAAGCATGTATCCACCAGGATATACATTACTAGTTACATATGGCTGGCTGAGGCATGTATCCATTGGGGTGTACGTTTCAAGTTACGTTTGGCTTAGGCATGTATCCATTAGGATGTACATTTCTAGTTATGTATACCTGAGGCATGTATCGATTGGGATGTATATTCCTAGTTACCTTTACCTGAGGCATGTATCCATTAGGATGTACATTTCTAGTTATGTATACCTGAGGCATGTATCTATTGGGATGTACATTTCCAATTACGTATACCTGAGGCATGTATCTATATGGATGTACATTTCTAGTTACGTTTGGCTGAGGCATGTATCCATTGGGATGTACATTTCCAATTACGTATACCTGAGGCATGTATCTATTGGGATGTACATTTCTAGTTACGTTTGGCTGAGGCATGTATCCATTGGGATGTACATTTCCAATTACGTATACCTGAGGCATGTATCTATTGGGATGTACATTTCTAGTTACGCTTGGCTGAGGCATGTATCCATTGGGATGTACATTTCCAATTACGTATACCTGAGGCATGTATCTATCGGGATGTACATTTCTAGTTACGTATTATATTTAATGTATGGTTACCGTCATCCTCAGGCCACCGACTCATCCTTTAAAACAATTTCTCTGGTAAAGATGAGGGTAAGATATAGATGTCGCTGTCTGCGTGTTAAATTGTCTCAGAAACAGCAGCTTTGCATCTGGTGGTGGCATCTTGTGAGATAAATTAAATGTATACGTTGGCTGTGAATTTTTCCATCGATTGGTATTATTCTTTTAATTCCTATCGGCAAAACATGCGAGAAAGGGTGTTTTATCGGGACTATATTTTCAAACATATACTACATTGGCTGTTTAGCATGCAACACCAAAACCACATGAAGGGGGGGGGGGGGGCAAGGAAAGACAGTATAATATTGATATGATAAATTGAAGACGGTTATTAATCATATTCTTGACTACTATATATCGCGGCCTATAATGTGGTGTATGGCCAAGGCGTTGCGATGAATCTCAGAGGAATACATTTCTTGTGTATGGTGGATGATCAAACATTTCAATTTAGATGTTCGTTCCAGTTATCTTGAATGATTAAATTCATTTGGTATCGTAACTGGCAGTGCAAAGAGAAACAGGGAGTCTCGAGCGTGCGTCTAGGAACTCAAACAGTTACTGAATATGCGGTAACCAAGCAGACATATTATTTAAAATTAGAAATTTGCACTCAGAGAGTGCAGACCTCCGCCATATGGCATTGTCAGAAATGTGTGATAAACACAATAAGACAACACCGAATGTTATGGCATACTAACACTGAGCGAAGTCTAGTGGCAACAAAATTAACAAGGCGCCTCATTACTCCAATATGGCATTGTCAGAAATGCAGCATTTTTCCTTCAGAAAATTCCTGGACTGAGATTGTGTTCCGGTTTAACTTTTATAGTAATGTTACTAGCAAACAGACAGACAGATATACAAACAGACAAGCCAATGCCGGCAAAAAAACCTTATCCCGGCCGCTTGGTGGAGATAAAAATATCGCCATCGCAATGTAGCAGCAACCCTATCAAAAGCATTTTCACCATATTTTCTTCCAGTATTCATTTATTTTCTGCATGCCTTAACATGTCTCTAGTAGCGTTTAACAAAATGGTACCAAAATGTCAAGGTATTTGGGCGTATTTCAGATGAGGTAGAACATGCCAAGCACGTGTTTGTGAGAAAAAATGTTCTCGGGTGATGTCGGTCATTTAATAGACTCTGCGGGACTGGAGCCGCTGAAGGGAATGTTGATGACGCTGAGGTGACTTCTTAATATGTTCCATCTTAACGCTTCTAATAGCGGAATATGTAGTTACTGTCACGAATACCAGAACCAGCAGTGGTATCGTTAAAAACGATGAGAGAGAAACGTGCTTGGTTTAAATAACACTGCTTCACTTGAAAGGTGGAATGGATTAAAAGGGAATATTTGCTACATAATTATCTGCCATCCGTCCGTAGCCAAACTCATTAATAATTTATTCCGATTTGCCAAAGCAGTATCTCTCTCTCTCTCTCTCTCTCTCTCTCTCTCTCTCTCTCTCTCTCTCTCTCTCTTATATAGCAAAACTGAAGGTGCAACACTTAATGACCGGTTTAGTCTGTCATGTATTTATAAAATATTCCCGCTCTGTCTCTGTCTGTCTCTCTTTCTCTTTCTCTTTCTCTCTCTGTCTCTCTGTCTCTCTCTCTCTCTCTCTCTCTCTCTGCATCTCTCAATGTCTCTGTGATTTTCGGTATAACTGTCATCTCTCTCTCTCTCTCTTTCTCTCTCTCTCGATCTCTGTAGTTGTAAGACAATGGTACATCAGACTCCGGATGCCGTGCTGGTTTGAGAACGTCCAGCACACCTGTCAGTGATTAACCATTACACCAGTAACTTTTGATGTCTCGGTGGACAGGGCTTCATGTAAGGTCGTCAGGTAATGGATCCTTAGTGCATCACCTGTGCTGGCGTAGTGCTCCGCGGAGGGACAACCTTACATGAGTGGTCGGAGTGGAAACTCATCAGTTATGTAGGATATCTATTAAACCTGACAGCCCCGGCCATTAGGGATCATGTTACTAGTTTTACCGGGGCCTGCCACGCCAGCGTCTGTCTGCTTCCGGTGGCATCCCGTTTTACATCACGTCACCTTGCTGCAAATGTCGAGTACAAGAAGATATAAGAACTGTTTACACTTTTCATTTAAGCACGATTGACCATCAACTGTGTAATCGGTCAATGGCTTATCCCGGACGAGTCCGTCTTACGCAACTTTCCATATAAGGAAACTAGTGTTTGTTTGTGTGTCATTCATCAGAGGATTTCAGTAAGATGGAATCGGGTTTAAAGTCTGTTTAAAGGCTTTTAACTTTAATCCATATGATTCACATGAAAGCCAGGCCCATGCTGGTGCTGCCGAGGATGTTATATAATATCGTATAAAGTCTTGATTTTTTCGAATACCCAAAATACAGGAATACCCTCGGCAATTAATTCCAACGGCGTCTGATTTTTTTTCTACGGCAATTTATACCCCCCATTCCGTAGGCCTCATTTGAGCAGATCAAGCATCGGTTCGCTTGACATGTAATTTCCTCTTTCGAGTTACACAGAGAACCGAGTATGTTTTTATAATTTTTTTTTTCATGACGATACGACAAAGGTCAAGCGTCAGAAGTCGGAAGCAATTGAATTTTGTGAACTCTATAAACTTGAATGTTATAAAGGCTTAACCACTTCCAGAATCCATAACAACTTGATCAAATCCATTTATATCCTTTGAGAAATGGGTTGAATACAGAAGAAAACACATTTAGAAAAGGCAATGACAGAATAGTCCGGTCGAATTTAATATACTAGAATTCTACATTTCTGGCGTTGTCAGCAAATAAATTTCCCCTCCGATTATTACTCTGACCAGTTTTGAAATGTCAGCTGCATAGGGATCTTTGGCAAACATTTACAAAAAGAAAACATTAGAAAAGCAATAAATAAGAAAAAAAAAGAAAGTTTATGTCGATGGTTGTGAACTACTGGTAACCGAAGAATGCAAACCACCCACCCCGCTTTAAAAATATTGTGGACCCCGACTTTAGGAGACTTTCACAGATGTTCACATTCTTTTTTATGCATTTTATATGATGTCTAACTTACTGTGTATATATCAATGTATTCGAGGTAATTGCTAGAAAGTTATTTTTATAACGCCTCTTTGTTGTATGAGCTTATGCAAAAGCTGTTAGTGAAAACAGGATGAACCAGCTCTATGGAAGTTGAAAGGTCATAAGTGGCAAAACTCTGGCTTTTCTGACTTGCCAGATACCGTTTTGAATGTGTTTGGAATATTTTGGCAGGGCCCCCTATCTTACAACAACAAAAATTATATACAAACAACAGCCGGTGTTCGGTTGGATCGGCGTTGTCTGGTCTATTTTTTTATAAAAGGTTGAAGGGATTTTCTTTAGTTAAAAGATGTCAGATATTGTAATGATGACGTCTTGTTTATTTGTTTTCGATGACAAATATCCACAGTTTCCTGTAAGTAAAAGGAGGGGCTTCATTCATAGTCACATTCTCCGAAACGCCTCCTCTGATGTCAAAGATGATTCATTAATGAAGCCTATGAAATACAGAATGATTTGTTCTGCTGTGTTGTTGACACCTCTTCATGTTACATGTTTATAGGCGCTATTGTCATATTTCTTTAAATAAATCGTACGTGGAACATAGTTCATGACTGCATTTATATTCCCCATAACAAATAAGAAAATAACTCTTACAGTTACATTAATCAGCTAATCGATTAGGCCTAAATATATTAATGAGCTTCCGTTTTTTTTTCAGGTAGCTCAAAAGGCAAGAATAGTATGATATCATTAGCTGGGCACTGGCTGTCACACCCCAAAGGAATGGACTTTCGAGGTTTTTTCTTTTTCAAACGGTGGACTAAACCGGCTGAGTTCATATGATTTCACAAATTCACTGAGCCCTGATTAATTCTGACATTCACGATAAGCACAAATCACAGAACGTTTGCCTGGCACCATGGTCACTGGTCGCGTGATCGTCGAGCACCTGCCTTAGGTATGTAATCCTCGAGTCCAGGCCGTTTATTAATATATACACATGACTCGCTAGCGCCTCACAAAACATTGGCTTGATACACTCCTCACTCTTGAAGTATTCGCTCCACTGGAATTACATTATGGTTATCAAGATTTTAGGAATGTTATTTGGGTGGTACCTTTAAAATTAACCAAATTAATCATAATGTGCTAAAGTAACTTTGTCAAGAAAAAAATCTTTAAATGTAACCAGCAAACCTTGATAAAAACATAATCCTGGCAGAGAAATAATTAGCTAATTTGTAATCGCTCGATCTGACTTATATGACTTATCTCCTTTATATCGCCCAGCAGCAAGTAACCGTTAATTAAATAAACATGAAATATAAATGTTTTTCTCCTTAGAATATGGTTTCATCTGCCAATATTTTCCCCTGAAGCCGTGTACTAACTCATGTGCACAAGTGGAAACAGACTTCCACTGGGCGCGTGCATTTTCGCGAAACATTAACATAGCACGCACGCCACCTGGCGGTTGAATCAAGATGTTTACAAGATGTTCTCAATCAGGGATTCACAACCATGTAAGGTTTTGCTTCTTCTTCTTGTTTGGATATTGGGTTGATGTCACCCATGCACACGATCCTAGCTCGTGACGAGATGGCAACACACGCAGAACCAAATTAATCTGTAAACCTGGTGAACTGGGGACACGGTGCACTACGATTAAACATGAGTTTATGTATATAGGATAAATCACTTTCCTACATCGCCTGGATGAATATCTAAATTTGGATGTTCAATGCAAGTAAAAGCCTCTTACTATTCATTGCATAGTTCGCGCACTTCCTCATAGATGGTGCTGCAATATTTCCTTCGGAAAATACCGTTAAATTCTCCGGATTTATTGGAAACACTGGAACTGATCCCCTTAAGCACACACTTTCGGGCATCATTCCGACAGTAAAACACCCAAGATGTGGGCACGTAGAAGGTGCCTAACAAAAACTTTGTAGCCTTTTTTTAAACATTTTTTTTTGTTTCTGTCCAGTACAATATCATAAGTCAAACTTCATTATTTCAACGGCATAGTTAAAAAGTAAATTAAGTCACAATTTGTGTGAGAAAACAAAGACATTAACTTTTTTTCCAATTAGGAATAAATATTAGAGCAGAGGGTAAAATACATCGCAAAATACAATTTATCGTGTTACCAAATGTTTTATAATCAATATTTCGTTTCTGCGGGATAAGCATGGATTGGGACAACCTTGTTTGGCTTATGGCACTTTGTAATCATTAGCGGCAGCTCTCTGCCTGCCCGGCGAGAAAGTTTGTGAAAGGTTAATGCGTTAACGGTTCATCTGTCAATTTGTAGATACATTTAGGAATGTCGGTGACTGTTGCTTTGCCTTTCATTTATTTATTATTTACTACACTTTTCAATGGACACCCGATAATGGCACCAACGCTTTATATTGATGTAGGCTATTTTTATCTTGGTGTCATTGATTTGCCATGAACGGGTTACTTTAAATTGAGAAATTACAAAATACTTCATATTTGAAATTGAGAAATTACAAAATACATCGTATTTGCAAGAGACGATTAAAAAATACATTGATTAGATAGAGACAATATCCGATAATAAAAACAAATATATTAGAAAATAAATGCATTCTTGAACATTTTTAACCTAAAATAATCATCTTGCCTCCGCCCAAGCAAAACATCACTTTATCCGAACTCCATAAAAAAAAATAATAATAAGATCTTCTATTGTTGTGATCAACGCGACAAGGGTGTGTTCCCTATACCATTATTACAGCTATATTATGGCTGCTCGTCTCGTATGCCTCAGTGGGGATGGAAACAGAGGCATAAAATCAAGAAGGCAAAATGAGACTGACTCGCTCTCTAAAACTATCATAGCCAGTAGGCCTGTCAGGTTTTAGGGCCGTTGAATAGCTTTGTCTGTGACATCGTGCTTTGAAACTGGTTATAAAATGGATTTGTCTTAATTGGGGAGAATGGACAGTTTAAGAACGAGACAGTTTACTGCTTGGGTTTCTGTCGGATCTTAATGTTAATAAATCAATATGTTCACAGGATCCACGGGAGAAGCAGAGGGGCAAGCAAGGACCACCAAGCCAACGTGGTGATGCCGTTATAGGCGGCAGCAGACTCCATGAGAAACTCGACGGCCTAAATCGTAGTCCAGGCGTCCTCATATACAACACGCGGAAAGTAATTTAGTGGTCAACAGCTACACAGTTACTTCAGGTAGGGTTTTTACTCTTTTTTTTTCCGCATATTTAACCGGTGGCTTTTTTATATTTTCTCAAAAGACAGGTTCATAGGATAAATTTCCCGCGCCTCTATTATTAATAATTCATATAGTTCATTAAGGGTCCACGGGAGAGCGCGGGGCAATCAAACAGTTTCTATTATAGGAAAACAGGATGAGACTCCGGGTCCTTTCGAGGGGGCTCTACAGGTGAAACAAAGACATTTGCAGATTGCTTTGATGAAATATCAATGACGTCGTTCTATTTTCACTACATGCATACAAATTTGATGATTAACATTTTCAGGATTCCCTCTATTCCTGCAGCTCATGGTGCCAAACAGGTCAAATTGATAAAGTTATTCTTATACCAGTAAAACCTTCTGAAATTACAATACTTCATCAATAATATTTCAGTAACAGTATTCTCAATGACCATGCCCTGTTAAAAGACTTTATATTAAATGTCTAAGAGTGCACCTGTCGGGCAGGATTTTGATAAAGTCCTAGAAAAACAAGGTGTGTTCTCTGCCTTTCTGACACCTAGCCCTTTCTGGGTCATAGTCACTTTAAAGATTACAGCTCTGATAGCGCTGGTAGTCTACTTTTAAGCCTTTTATTTCTTCGGCGTCTTGTGGTCTTGTGATATGGCATAATAAATTGTCTCTCATTCATAAATTTATACCTGGTCTCTGTCACAATAATTTTTTTTATATTCTGACGGGAGAGTTTTCCAAACTTCATATTGATGATTGCAGGTTGGTCCGTTTGAAGGTTGTTCCGTTTATTCTTTGGCCACTATGAGCAGTAGCTCAATATACAGTTTTCTAAGAGAAATGTGCTGTTGTTTGAAAAGATTTATTTACTGCACACCTAATCACCAGTATTGAAAAAAAATAATGCTGAGGATTAAATTGGTTATATTCCTTTTCAAATCACTTCATTTTTAACTAATTATGAGCAGCACTGACAAAATCATATCACACATATAGATTTACAATCATAAATCACTTTTTTTCCTAATCACGATCACGTTAGAGTGGTCACCGTTATTTCTGATGTTAGCTGAAATAGAACAGTAGATTGCTTCTCAAGTCACGCTTGACATGCTCTCTTAATTTGGTGATTGAGTGAACTTGGTGAATTCTAAGAGCTCGCATGTTCTCAAAATATCTCCAAACAAGATACCAATGGAATTTTTAATGTTACAAGGTTTCAATGAAGAAGGAAAAACTACACGGTTATCTGTGCCAACTCGACACAATTAAGTTTCTTATTCTGGTTATGAGTATTTGAGTTTATGTGCCATAATAACATTTACAAAATTCATTTCCATGTCTGGATCCAGGATTTCTTTAAAGGGGGTTGGGGTCACTTGGGAATGATCCAAAGCATACGTTACAAATTTAACTTCAATATAGTCATATAATAAAAAAAACAGGTAATTTACTTTTCTTATAATTTTATAGGATAACTTACATGATTTTTTTTTACTTTTTTAGGACTTTATGTAGAAATAAATACTTTAATAATAAAGAATATATCTCAGACATTGAGTAAAGACTCGTTAAATTGTCTCGCGGTTTGAATAAACGCGTTCAAACTCAAGCAGTATCAACAACAGCAACTATTCCGGTGAACCCAATATACCTGTCCTCGTGTCCCCCAGCTACACATGCCGCTTCTTGTTCCTGTCCAGCAGCATATGTTTTACGCGAAAAAGCCACCCCTGATTCCTTATAATTATTCAGAAGCGGATCCGGACCCCTCCCCTCTTTTTCCAATCGCAACAACTTTTTTAAGGGTTTCAGACCAATTTTGTGTGGCCTGAACCCCGTTTAGGGTCCTGGGGATCTTTCCTTATTGTTTTCTTTTATTTGTCCTCCTGGGGTGGACCTCTTCTTTCCAAAATCCTCGATCCGATCCTGTTATCGGCTCTTTATAGACAACGTAGCCATATTTCTTTGAGTCGATCGTCCTAAGATTTGTGCCGATCTCCCGAATTTCTTATAGTGGGAAAGAATTCTGATCTTCCGGTGTTCCGAATTTTGGGAAATGTATATACTATTGTAATAAATGTACATAATAGTATATACGAAACAGGCACAATTTGGTCTGTCTAGCAGATGAACAGTCCTGAATTATGAAGTTTGAAAGTATGAAGTTTTGGTCCCATGATCAATGGTCATTCAATGCAGTTCTAGGAAAATGGCGAATGGCACACCTGGCGTGTATGTCGTCACGTGTATGGGTCGATTATACAAACCGCGCAATGTGACCGCCTAATCCGGACTGACATGATTCCAACCCATATACCAGTCAACATTTTGGAAATTTGCCTATTCCCGAATATCCGGGAAGTGGAACGACATAAAAATATTAACTTTGTAATCTGCATGGCTCAGTTTTTTTTATAACAGGAGTAATGACACTTATCTTACTGATGGTATGATAATTGATAATTAATCATGAAGCATATAAACTGATGGTTACACAACAGGAATGGTTCAAACGTTTTAAATGGTTTAAAAGCATGACTTTAAAGTCATCATCTGGTGTATCTTTGAGTGTCTGACATTTGTAACAATCCACTAGATCGCAGCTTTATTGGTTATTTTTAGGCCAATACGGAAGCAAGCAGGATAGGTCAATTATAATGTGTCTGAAAAAAACTATTTTTTGCCTAATTTGAAGAATTTATAAGTTATAAGGTAATCGGCTGGCAAATTGGAAATGATGCTCTGTAATTTGCTTTCCGAATAACCTATTTGTGTGACAATTTCGCTCTAGGAGACGAGGAATGATTTTAATTCAAACTGTCGAAGGATTATGGTCTGAAACCGACGTCTCGACGTTCTGCTAATTCTTTTACGACCTGGCTAGTTAGTTGAGAAGAATGGAGAGTCGTCTTTACTTGTTACACCAGGGGAGGGATAATTGGAAGTAGGCAGACACAGTCATTATCTGCTATCTGTCCATTTGATTGCTGTCTACCTCCACACACCGTGATGGCTAAGCTGAATGGTGGTCCTGAAATGTGGATTTCTTGGCCCTTATCTGTCCAGGAAACCTCCCGCAAAGGCAAATATGACCATAAAGACCAAAACCTGTGAACTGTAGACAAATTATATATGTATATACCCACCCACCCACACACACACACATATATATATATATATATATATATATATATATATATATATATATATATATATATATATAGCAAAGCGGATGGTCTGCCGTTCAGATATTATTTATTTATTGGAAATGAAATATATTAATAATTAGAGTTACAGAACAAAGTTCCATTTTTTAGTTTACTTTTTAATATTATATGTCTATACCTGATTTAGAATTAACCTATACGGGGAAATATAGTTCCTTATTTTTTAAAGCCATATACTTAATTGTAATATATTTTAAATGTGTCACACAGATAATAACATGTATGTATGTGTTTATATATATATATATATATATATATATATATATGTTTATAAAAAAGTTGTTTCAAATTTGAGTACCCTCCGACCTCGAGTCATCCCCTATGCTTGAAGATACATTGACGCCACTGATATATATATATATATATATATATATATATATATATATATATATATATATTAGATAACATTAAAAAATAATTTTATAAAATAACATTATTACTGCTCGTACACAATATTGAATGTGACCTGAAGCAGCAACAGTTGATCGTTTTATACTTTCACAGACATACGTTTATCTGAATCTTTTCAAATTTTAAAATATTAATACTCACCATTTAGTCATTTTTTAAAGTGCAACATCTGAAATAAACACCGTTTAAAATCAAAGAATGATAATACTTCTTGCTCACACGACAATTAAATGGAACCAGCAAATTTAGTCGTCGAAAGGTAGTGGTCGTAGTAGTCCGGAAACTAATTATTGTAGGGGCTCATTTTACCATAACGATTTAAAATATGCTGCCAGGGTTTTTGGGAATATAGGCGTTTTCTGACGATATTTATAAATTTACTGGAGATTACTTTAATATGCCTTACGCTTTTTTAAAAAAAGAGAGGGCTCAGGTGATAACATGTCTTAACCTGGGATATCTAGAGCAATTGAAACTGATTGAGTTTCAGCTTATACATGTTTATTAAAATCATACTTCAAGGTCAAGTAATAACAATATATGGCAATATCTGCCAATGTTATAAACGTTATTTTATGCTGACAACTGCAGTGTCTACCTTCTTTTAGATAAGGTATTATTCTTTTCTGTTCTCTCCTGCTAATAAAGCCCCTTTCACACATTCACGGATAGCAACACGGATAATCCCAGACTATGATTCGTGGTGTATCGGGGCAGACGGCGTGATTTTATTTAGAATTCTGTTAGGTTAAGAAGGATATTTAGCCGAACACTGAAGCAGTGTATAATAAGCATTTTATATGCTTGGCCTTTGTGCTGCAGATGTTCCTGAATAGAAATCTGATGGTAGTTTTTCGTTCTAGAAAAAAAAATTATTCAGTGTCTGTAAATAACGACGGATTGTCGTAATAAGCATCGAGTGAAGGTACTCTGTGTAACGAGTGGAGAAAAAGGGCCTGAGGTTAACTTTTTTTAAACATTTATTCACATTTCGAATAGTGCTGACAAAAAATTAAATGTTGATTGAAAAAAGACCTGGCAAATATATATATATATATATATATATATATATATATATATATATATATTTAATTTTCTGTTCTGTTATTACTTTATTATCAATATATACAAATATATTGTGAACAAGGAAACACGAAAATAAGCTGATAAGGGCACATATTCGAACTAAACTTACATTTATGAGTAATACGTATTATTAGAATAAGCTAACACCTTGCCATGTAGAAAACTAACATGACAACAGACATAAATTGAAATAATTTTTGTTTCAGATTGATAACTTTTGCACAGCCCTTCTAAAGTGATAACGTAATGTAACTCCACAGATTGATATCTTTTGCACAGCCTTTCTAAAATGATAACGTGATGTAACTCCACTGATTGATAACTTTTGCACAGCCTTTCTAAAGTGATAACGTGATGTAGCTCCACAAATTGATAACTTTTGCACAGCCTTTCTAAAGTGATAACGTGATGTAACTCCACAATTCTTCAACAATCATATATAAGGTAAATATTAGGGAGATGATATATGTTATCTTTATGTCCATTATTTTATCTGATATGCATTTGCCTTTGATATTCAACGAGGTATTGAGTGCCTTCTCAATTGTAGTGATCCTGTGGTGTGCAAACAATTATCGTTTATGAATAAAATTGCGGTTATCTCTTATTGCCTCATTTAATTTACAAGAAACGCCCGCAGATTCAGAACAATAAATCTAAATTACGTTAATTACTATCTCCTAATATATATCCTATTTCAATCCTAAATCAGACACGTTTTGGCATACTTTGTCATGGCTTTGTACATGCTTAGTATATCTATTAATAACGGGAATAATGACACTCCCAGAATAAATGTATACGAGGCATTCAGATTAATTTGGTTAAAATATACAATTTTATAAGTCTCTGACCTTATTGGTATGCGAATTTGTTAATAAAATCTTTTGCAACAAGATAACTTAAATATTATTGTGATTTGAGGTAACAAACTTAAAAAGACACCAACAAGTTCTACAAGCAGCTAATAAAGGTATGTTTAATTGATCTAGATAACTTGATTTGTATAAAGTTCTGTGACACGCACATGTACAGGTCTACACATGAGCAGGGAATTAAAAAAAACACGTCTTAATAAATATCATTCAATAACGACAGATATGTCAGACACCCGATATTTTTCATTGATTATTTATTAGAAAATGTAGGATATATGTGTAAAAGCTGGAAAATATAGAACATTTTAAGAGAAATTTTCATAGGAAAATATGAAAAATAAAGCTGTCGGCTGAAAAAAATGGGCTGAAAAAATTGTTTCCATCGGTGTGTGTGTGGGGGGGGGGGGGCGACCGACTATAGCTGCTTAAAACTATGTGACGTAGGTTTACATCTTTACACTTACCGATCTGAAAATATATTTTAAACTTATGTTGCAACAACTGATTAAAATCAGGAAATCTATGGTCTATTTAGTATTCAAGTTACACAAAATCTTCAAGGGTGACAGAGTGTGGCAATTTGTTTTCTTTACTGTTATCAGAATGATGGAAAATCACAGAAAAACAAATCGCTGTTTTTTGTTTTTTTTAACCATACTTCAGGTTTAGGTTATTGATGAATGTGCAAGTCCACACATCATGCGTGGTGAAAAGATGAGGATGGAGACCAGACCCCCCCATATGACAATAATTGCAGTCACAAGATACCTGTCCACACGTGCAAAACGTCCAGCACCTCATTTTCAGCTGGTTAGGTAAAACTAGGTGAAAACAGTAATTATATACATTTGAAATAGGTCCTGAATATAGTTTATTCTAACAGTATGTATGATTTTAGGGTAAATCTAGAAAATTAGAGCGACTATTAAAAAAGTTTAATGCAAGCACAGAATAAAAAAACTGATATTTTTATAATGTACTTGACATTTTTATTTCCTAAAATTGTGTTTTAATTGTGATATACATTGTTGTTACATATATAAATAACCTTACCAGAAATATCTAATATTATAAAAACTGGTCGACAAAAGCCAAGCTATTCCCATTTTAAGTTACACTTCCCCATATCATTTTCGAGCTCTAATGGTCAAGCGTCGGCTACAAAACAGCCAGTAGCACAAAACTGACAACCACAATTCGACAGTTCTACCTCTCTAGCAGTGCTCCAGTGGTGTCAGGCTACCATTATATCAAGTCAGACCTTGGCTGTGTGGTGGGTTGAACGACGACCTTTTTGCCAGGTCCGTGCTGCCGGAGAAAGAATATGGTCATGGCGTACCCTCCCCCCCTCCTTTATGCAATAAAATCTCTAATATTTTCATCTTTTTTTAACCAGTTATTCGTAATTAATTTTCGTTGGTAATATATTATCCCCTCCTAGCAATTAAATCATTAATGTGTCCACAGTTAATTGCATTTGAATTCATAAGCTAAGGATATTCTCGACCAGCCCTTTGATTATTTTTTTTTCTAAACTGAGGGAGGAGGTCCCACGTCTCTTCGGCTAATACTGTTGACTCACGACCTGTGGTTTGTTAAGTCCGCTGCGCTGCCCTGATCATAGAAGCTGGTCAAAATGTTTAACATGCAAATAGAACATATCAATTATATTTCTATGAGGATTATTATAACACGATGCTAATATGCAAGTTATGAACGTAGATACGCATATTTTACCATATAAATATCAACATGTAACAAACGATTGACTGTTTTGACTTTCAAGTTAATATCCAAATTTTGAAGAAATAAATATATATTAGTGCCAGCAACACCTGAACCCCTACCCACTGAAGTTTGACTACGTTATGAAAAGACATTTTAGACAACAGTAGTTGAGGAACAGTGTTACGGGTTGACATAAAATTGAACCGAACTGTCTGGCTATAGGGAAGCTTGATTTGCTAGCGAAGCGGTTGGTACGCCGGACATGAGCGATACCGACATGGGTTCGTATCCGGGATCGGTCCACTGTTTCCCCTGAGCAATTTGTCTTCGTAACAAAATGAAAATCCTCATATATTTTTTTATTAGAAGGTGCCTGAAAATTTCCTCTTTACATTGCATATTTAAAAATGTGCCTCAATATGGCAGAGGGAGACACCTCACATACCACCCCACCCCCCTCGTGTACCTGTAAATAACTTTCCAAATGACCATGGTTTTAGATTTTATTTATATACATGAAATAAAAAAATAACAAATATTTATATTTCTCAATAAAGGCTGAAAATATATTGCGTATAAAGTCATGATTTATATAAACATGTATATATATATATATATATATATATATATATATATATATATATATATATATATATATTTATATATTGTTACGGAACCTAATATTAACAGATCACGTATGCGTAATGAACACAAATTTTGTAATGGAGATCAGATTCTGTAACACTAGGCAGCGTGAAATGTCTAGGGGAATGAACAAAGAAGTCAGTGTTTTTTTGTTAACAAATAACTATAATTTATTCTTAAAACAACCCTAACATTACAGTACACAAATCAATATAATTACACAGTACAGTAACAGTATAAAATCAAATCAATATAATCACACAGCCTAATAAACAAAGTGTACAGTACCTGGATACCACCACCGCCAAGGCGACAAGTCCTTTAAAATGTTTACTCTCAGAGAATAACAGTCCAATGTAAAGCTCTTGTAACAATCCAGAAAGCAAACTGAAAACCAAACATAACCCGTCACAAAATTCAGGAGAAAACCTGAAGAAAATCTATAATTGCCGCACTCATCGGATAATGTCCCACAAACTGACACACACGCTTCTGTGTCCGCTGGAATCTTCTCTCCTCTCTCTCCCGGCTCTAAAACACAGCCCCTTTATATAGCTTTTCAACCCAAGCCGAGAATTTTCCACTTCTCAAACATTTAAAAGAATCTAACACAGTACACACGTTCAAAACACATACCAGAACAACAAATGCCGTGACTCAACATATAAGGGTTCACACGTGAGCTCGCCCCAGCTCTGCCAGGCGAGAAAGCCCCAAGTTAGCATGACAACGAGAGTTCAACAAATACGGATTAACTGAGAGTGCAACACGCGGCCAGGCAATAGCGGTACAACACGAGTTACGCCCGTGTTACACAATAAAAAGGGCACCTGTAATAATAATATATATACACACACACACATACACATATATATATATATATATATATATATATATATATATATATATGTGATGTCCATTTTAAATAGGTTCTCATTTCACTTTGTTTGTGTGTACGGCAGGAACACAATAAAATAAACTTTTTTTATCCTCTAAACGGACATAAGAATCGTAAACAAAACCAGTGATGAGTTTGTGCGTGTGTTTCACACTACATGTGTTCAAGCCACTCGGATTACGTGACAGAATGCACGAGGGCTTTTTCACTACACCGGTGTCTATAACTGTTTGTCCTTATGTTTTTCAAATCCTCTTTTAACTGGTTTACTAGGGTCAATCATACAACCAGATAATTTCTAATCCGTCAACAGGTAGTGTACGGGGCAATGCACATTTGAGACCTTCATCCGATCCCTAAGTGACGCCGCCCATTATTTGATGGACATGTGCGGTCAAACGGATAATTCCTCATAAGGTGGACTTCAAAGGGATATAAACAAAATGAAACCCGCCATGAACACTATCGTCATCCCCAGTCTGTCGGGGCAACTTTTTTAATTTTCTCGGTGAACACACAGACCTTATTTTGATATAAGCTCTGGGATCACAGGAGGCGTTGGCTATAATTGTGATAGATAGGGTTAACAAACATCTATCTGAATTTGTGGTTGATTAGCTCCCGAGATGAAGTTTCAAGGGATTCTTGTCCTTCGTAGCTTTTTGTGGGTTCGGTGATTTCAACGTGAGCTTTCACAAGATTAAGATGTCAACATGGAATAAGCCAACTTACAAATACCCAGCCATAACGACAGAGTTATCCGCAAGACTGCCCCGGCGAAACTAATAAGGGCCTCCTAGTCGGATACCCCTTTTGTGTCTCATGTATTATTACCTACTTTTGCAAATGTCAATGAAATCTGACAGCCGCCTCAAAGGATCTTGAATAAAGGCGAATTCTTCCAAAAGCATGTAGTTTAATTAGGCTTGGCGTTTATAACTATATATATATATATATATATATATATATATATATATATATATATATATATATATATATATTTCTGTACAAAAATACAAATGGTGTTTATATAAACGGAAAAGGAGTACTTTAAATGTACTAACAAATAATATAAATATAGTAATAACTTAATGACGCAAGGAATTATTATCTATGTTACAGCATCGAAAGAAGACAGCTAGTTTATGGTTTCTAATATTTCATCGTAAGATCATCCATCTAACTCGGTCTCGGTCTCAACAGTTTATCAGTTATTTCAGAGACTAAACGTTGTTTTTCACACTTTTACTTTAGTTTTTAAGTTATGCCTCCCCACATGTCTAATTTTAGCTCCAATTAATCTAGTAAAGTTGTACTGCGCTCTCTGTGCAATCACATTTACGACAGGATTCTTTACACAGGACATTTAAACATACATGTTTAAAAACTTAAGTATATTAGTTATGGAGTAGTAACTTGATTAAAGCCACTAATCCCGCACATAATATCTGTATGTGAATTTATAGGAAGTCCCAATACTCTACGTATATCCATTCTGTACATTGCTGACATAAGTGCTAGTGACTTATTTTTAATACACTGTGACGGAACCTAATATGAACAGATCACGTAGTCGTGAGGAGCCTAAATTTTGTTATGGAGAAAAAAAAAATCAGATTCTGTAACACTAGGCTACGTGAAATGTCTAGGGGAATGAATAAAGAATTCAGTGGTTTCTTGTTAACAAATAATTATAATTTATTCTTAAAACAACCCTAACATTACAATACACTAAATCAATACAATTTCACAGTATAACAAGACTACAACATGAGATCAATACAAGTAAATAAATAAAGTGTACAGTACCTGGATACCACCACTGTCACAGCGACAACAAGTTCTTTATAACGTAAAACCCAGATAAACAGTTCACATAAATCTTCTCAGAGAATAACAGTCCAGTTCCTTCACAAAATCAATCCGCCGTAATCCAAAAGTAAAGTTCTTGTTATAATCCCGAAAGCAAACTGAAGACTCTATAAGAACCGTCACAAATTTAGAAGATAATCTCTAACTGCTGCATGTATCGGAAAAGGTCCCACTCTTCTGTGTCCGCTGGAATATTTTTTCACCTCTTCTCTCTGGCTCTTAAACACAGCCCCCTATTTATAGCTTCTCATCTCAAGCCGAGAACTTTCCATTTCCCGAACAATCTAAAGAACAATACATAATACTCAGTACACACGCGTTACAGGAAACATCTAGACATCTAAATGTCCGGGTTTACACGTGGGCCGGCCCGGCTCGGCCAGGCGATGCTGTCTGGGCAACGAGCTATGCGTGCTACACGAACCAAATGTCAACAACACATGGAACATCCCTACACACAGGCATCTGTAACAACATCAAGTTTGACACCGCTCAAAAGAGCAACAAAATTGTGGAATATTACATTCAAAGAAACAGGTAAAAGAGTTCCAAAGTTCGCCATCAACTTATTAACGGTGAAAATAAAATCACCCCTTTTTTCTAAATATACAAACCTTATGAGTTAACTCATTATTCAAATTGACACCCATATGACAAACATTTTCTTTCGATATTCTTTTGATATTATTTTACTCGAGTACAGGACATGAGCCTGGTTTCCTTATAAATATTATACAAGTTGTCTTTTTTTTGGCATTTTATGTAAATTTGTATTGCTGTAATCAATTCCTGGTTGGACTGAAAAGTGTAATATAACAGCACCCGCAAAATGACTTCCAGCATAACTTCCTATTACCATTTCCTTCAATCTGCCCACTAGTTTATCCATGTAAACACTAAAGAGCATAATAATTTGGATAATATACCGCCTTGTCTCAATCTAATGGACTCCGAAAAAAAATAATCTGAAAGCTTCCTTTTCCATCTCATACATTCCGTTTTTTTCTCAAATACATATCAAGTAACAGTCTTATGATAATAGCAGGTATATTTCAACGATAAAGGAGGTTAAATAATTTACAAAATGAATTTGTCAAAAGCTTAGAAAGCGTCTAATTAACAACAGTACACTTTGGTGCCACGAGACATATAGCTTGCAATATTCTTTAACACAGACGCACACATTGTATTGGAATGTTGCTTTTTGAAAGCAAACTTTAGATTTGATTTCTCGAGTTGTTTACGACATTATTGAAGTATCAAAGTTCAAACAGTTCACAAATACTACTGCACAACGGAATACCTTGATGATTTCACTAATTGATATATTTTCTTACAGGATCCGTTGGTATCGACGAAAAAAACAGATTAAAATAGATAATCTGATGTAAACCCATGTTAAAGCATCGAATTAAACAGAAATGAAAATAACACAAATAACTGATGAGAACCATGACTGATACATGATCAGAAGACAGACCGTTTTTTCCTGATTTTAAAAGTGTGGATGCCTGTTTTACATGATGTACGTATATGGCACAGGTCTCATGGCAATGCGAGATCAGTCTGGATATTTGTTGTCTAATACAGGCTATATCATCTTAATCAGTCGAAACACTGTTACACAACTAACAATATTTAGTCTTAAAACACTGAACGATAACATCATCTTTGCACTGATCACTAATAATATTCGTTAGTATTTAATTTTATATTTTTATTTGTTTAAACTCAACCAAGAAATCTCTCTTGTTATTAAAGTAAGCCAATTCGGACATACGACTATAAGTAACATGTTTTATTTTCGTATGATATCGCGCCCACGTTGCCCTACGTTTTATGGTCTGCCACACTGGTTCCATATGGCATGCCAGAAAAGAGCTCCTGAGCGTAGCGCATTCTTTGGTACCAATAACATCATAACATTGTTTACGTAACATCAGTAAGTAACCTTCACTGTCAGTGAACGTAAGCGATGAGGGATCACCGTCAACATCGTCTATGTCCCTCTCTCTACTATTCGCTTTTTTTCTGGTGTAGACTTATCTGCATGATTGCTCTGAGCTTCCTTCACGGATAGTCCTCCATCATCGTGCCCCTAGTGAAGAGCTGGATTGTTTGTCAGCTCGCGGACCTAGCTTGGGTTGCGGTCGCTGATAACCAGACGGATCAGACCGGAGACTTTCGTGCCGATTGGCATCTTCATCAGCGGCTGTTTGGTTACAGTTCTACGGTTTTGTCAAGTACATGCCAGTCTACACAGGCCCCTGTTCTGCCAATGGTATGTTTTTCACATGAGATACTGTCAAAACCAGTGGAAGAGACAGTTGTCGCATAAGACTGCTTAGTGACTGTTCAGTCCATGTCAAGCATACTCTGCTAGACCGTCATGTTCAGTGTACGTATTGAGTCACCATTACCTTCAGATCTCATTTCTACTAGCTTTAGTCTCTGAACTGATCCCTTAAAGTTGTATATGAAGTCTGCTCAGGACTGTATTTAGGTGTGCGGTCCAAGTTGCAAGCAGCAAACCTAAGAGCGACCATTCCTTGCGAAACCACATTGGTTAACTCCGAGATGATATCATCTGCTTCGGGTGTATAAGCCGTTCGTCCCTGTGTCTTGACGCGATTTCAAACACTTCCAAGTTTTTGCTCCCCTACAGATTCTTTTCCTCATTTATTCTGTCTGCATCGTAAAACCTCATTTCTATTAGCTTTAGTCTCTGAACTGATCCCTTAAAGTTGTATATGAAGTCTGCTCAGGACTGTATTTAGGTATGCGGTCCAAGTTGCAAGCAGCAAACCTCAGAGCGACCATTCCTTGCGAAACCACATTGGTTAACTCCGAGATTAAATCATCTGCATCGGGTGTATGAGCCGTTCGTCCCTGTGTCTTGACGCGATTTCAAACACTTCCAAGTTTTTGCTCCCCTACAGACTCTTTGCTTCATTTATTCTGTCTACATCGTAAAACCTTACAATTACCATCCGCAGTTGACCGACAAACAAAGGGCTGTACATAGGACAACAACTCATTGTTAACACAATTTAATCTTACAACACCATTCTGGTCAGGGAAACGGCCACCCAATTTGAACCTGTTGATTATTTGGCCTTCGTAAGACATTGAACTGTCAGCAACATAAGCCAGATCCCGAAAATAGTTCCTTTGTATAACAGTCTTTCAGCGTATCGCAAATTGCACATCAATTGTCATTAGCAAGCATATCAGATGTTGCCTCGTTTTGGGTACAACTTGTACCAGACCTTTAATCTGCTCCATTTATTTTATGCTTATTTTCCCGTAAGTATTTGGCCAATATTCTGCTGCACAATCGTGACAATACAAATCATCATCAATATTTAATTCCACACACCTTTCCCTTTTACCATATATCTGTTTTAAGATGACCAACGTTCGTGGAACTGGCTCAACATCCAGTGTGGTCAGGTGCTCACGAAGATCAATGAACCGTTGAACTGTTCACCCGATATGAACAGAGTAAAAAGTCTCCAATATTTCTATGTTTTCTATGATTTACAATTCTAGATTTTACAGAAGTGTCAGAAGGCAAGCACCAATGGTATCTGTCTAAATATAAGAGAAAGAGTCTTTTGTGGAAAAAAATTTCTTTATTGACCTTTTTGTGTGTCCATAATCACCATTTCGGGGGGGGGGGGGAGTCTAATTTTTCAATATGGTACAGTATATTTCTTAAGATTGCCGAGCTATTATAAAAGTTTCATCAAAATCAGATACTAGATACATTGTTTACAATACATTGTTTACAAAATTACACACTGTTTACATTACATTGTTTACAAGATTTATCTGAGTGTTTTTTTGTTGTTGTTTCAACATCTTAACATGGCAGATTTCAAACCTGAGATATTTGTTGAAGATCCCGACCCTGATCAACTTGAACAGTTGACAAAGGAACAGTTGTTGGGTTTGGGACAACATTTAGGGCTAGTGGTGAAAAAAAAGCTTTGAGAAAGCCTGATATCATTGCTAAAATCCTGCAAGATCTAGTTAGCAAAGGTTTAATTGAAGAGAGTGAAGTAGAAACATAAAAAATGACAGCCTTGCTATGCAATTAGAATTTAAAAATTTGGAAATGCAACATGAGCTAGCATTAAAGAAGAACGGTTAGAAAGAGAAAGACTAGAAAAAAGATAAAGAAATTGAGTTAAAACGACTGGAGTTAGAAAGACTTAAACTAGAACTTAGTCTACTTGCTGCCCCAATTCACAGTTTTGATGCTACTGGACACATAGATTTGTCCCATCTATTCAAGAAAAAGAGGTTGATAAATATTTCTTACACTTTGAGAAGGTAGTTGAAAATTTGAACTGGCCTATGGAAAATTGGACTATGCTGTTACAAAGTATATTGACTGGCAGGGCAAGAGATATTTATACAGAGCTTTCAGTGGAAGCTGCTGATGACTATGACCATTTTAAACGGTTAATCCTAAAAGGTTATGAGTTAGTTCCGGAGGCCTACCGCCAGAATTTGGAAAAAGCGCAAAGAACAGACTTACGTAGAATTTGCTAGGATAAAAGAGCAGTTGTTTGATCGCTGGTTTAGTTCTAAAAATGTAATGAAAGATTATGACAATTTGCGCTAGTTGATTTTGCTTGAAGAATTTAAGCGCTGCATTAACGCAGATGTTAAAACTTTTCTTGATGAGAAAAGTCCTGAAACACTTGACATTGCTGCTCTATTGGCTGATGATTATTCATAAACACAAAAAATGTCCTTTACTAGCAAATCAAACCAGTCATTCACAAACAAGAATGTAAGTCGTTATGGTCAAAAGAAGTTTAAAGCCAGTCACCCAGTACAAGTAGTCCTGTTAGTTCAGCAAAGTCCATTGCTACATCTCCGTCCACGTCCAATGTGTATGAATTCAACCAAGTTCAGTCATTTTCAAAGAAAATATGTAATTACTGCAAAAAGGAAGGTCATCTAAAATCTGACTGCTGGAAACTTGCGAATAAAGCAAAGGGTAAACCTTATGGTTTTGTTTCGAAATCTATGCATAGCAAGGGCCAGGCTCTTTTCATGTAAATAAGGTGTACAACTCCTTTATTGACTCTAAAAAAGGGTTTGAAGCTACGGAGGCCAAGTTGCCGTCCGATTCTAAAGAAGAATCCGTAGTTTGCAGGTGAAAACCTCAGTTGATTCCTGCGAGGAATTTAATTAGGCTGGGTCCTTTAAAAAATCTAAGTACTTTTTATGACTCTTGCGAGAGTATTTCAAATGAGGCCAGATCCTCTTAAGACAAACAAAAGTTTGTTTCTGCTGAGGAAAATTCCTCTGTTGACTCCCATGAGGAGTTTGATTGTAGTAAGGATGTAGATTCTAAATGACTCTGAAAAAGAGTTTATGACTGACACAATCAGTGTCATTTCATTGTTTGATGATACTGAGGTAGTAGATTCCTCTCCTGACTCTGAAATGGAGTTATTTAAGCCATTCATACATGATGGTCTTGTATCACTTTTGAAGTGATTTTTCAGATTCTACCCCTATTTGAATTATGAGGGTCACTGGTTCAAACCCTCATGTTATCAAAAACCTTTGCCATTTTTCTTATAGGTCCTTTACTGGTGCACATGCACTTGTTAATGGTGTGTTTTCAGACAGGCACACTTCAGTTCCGCTTCACAGTTTACATTTAAAGTCAGATTTGATTTCTGGGAATATTATTGTGAGCATTAGAACTGCTTTACCTTGTAAGGGAATTCAGTTGCTGCTAGGCAACGATGTTGCAGGTTACAAAGTACAGCCTGTACCAGTAGTGACAGAAAAGCCGTCATTTGATCATGACACTGATCCTGAAAGTCAGGAAATACCTGGTTTGTATCCTTTATGTGCTGTAACAAGATCTATGGCCAAGAAGCCATGAGGATAATGGTCCAGATAACAACCATCTGGGAGTCACTAGTGACTCGTCTAACGACTCGCCCGTACAGGATGCAGCATTTTCAAGGTCAGAACTTACTGCAGAACTGCATAAGGCCCTGATATTTCATGTTTGTTTCCCAGGACATTTTCTAAAGATGAACTGTCACAGAACCAAGTTTGTTTTTATGTCAAAAATGGAGTGCTTATGCGTAAATGACGACCACCCGATGTATGCGCTGATGATGAGTGGGCCATCAAACATCAAATTGTAATGCTCAAAAGCTTGGCACATCAGGCTCCTTTGTCTGGCCATTTAGGTATAAATAAAACTTACCAGAAAGTTAGTACACGCGTCTATTGGCCTAACCTCAGGACAGATGTTGTACAATATTGTAAATCAGGAAAGCCTAATCAGAATCCTCCTGAAGCCCCACTTAGGCCTATTCCTGCTTTCGAGGAATCATTTAGTAGAATTATTGTTGACTGTGTTTGACCACTGCCCAAAACAAAATCTGGACATGAATACTTGCTGACAATTATGTGCGCATCTACCAGGTTCCCTGAGGCAATACCATTGCGCAAAATTAATACCAAAAGTGTTGTCAAGGCTCTGACTAAGTTTTTTTACAACTTTCGGATTACCAAAATCCGTCCAGTCCGACTTAGGGTCTAATTTTATGTCTGGCTTATTCCAGCAAATTATGCTTGAGCTAGATATAAAACAGTACAGCCCTTCGCCATACCATCCTGAAAGTCAGGGCGCCCCCAAGCGTTTTCACCAGACATTAAAAAAACATGATTAGGACCTATTGCTATGACACACAGAAAGACTGGGATGAAGGAATCCACATATTGCTGTTTGCTGTCAGAGAATCCTTTCAAGAGTCCTTGGGTTTCAGTCCCTTTGAACTACCTTTTGGACACTCAGTTCGCGGTGCATTAAAACTGCTTGAAGAAAAACTCTTGTGTGAAAATCCTAATTCTCTTAGGTTGTTGCACTATGTCTCGGACTTTCGCACTAAACTACACAATGCCTGTGAGATAGCATAGTCTTATCAAAAATCTGCACAAAGTAAAATGAAAACAAAGTATGACAAGCACACTGTAGGTAGGACGTTTGGGCCTGGTGAAAAGGTCCTTGTCTTACTCCCCATCCCTGGCAGACCTCTGCAAGCTAGGTATTTTGGTCCTTACATTGTTGACAAGAAAGTCAGTGATTTAAATTACATACTGTTGAAACCAGAAGGCGTAAGAAAAAAAAAACAACTGTGCCATGATTACATGTTGAAACCATATTATGACAGAAATAGCACATCAGATGTTGTACATAATGTCACTGCTGTTATTTGTGTAAAAACTGACCCTGACCTAGTTAAAGTAGATACTGATTGTGTGATGTAGACATTCAGTATGGAACAGTACCACTAAAATCTCAGACGTGCTTAACAACCTGGATGCCAAACTGTCACCCCTTACCGCACAACAACAACAACAAGACCTCAAGAAACCTGCTGCGGAATAATGAACATTTGTTCAGTGACATTCCAACGGGAACTAACATTGTGCCATGACGTCGATGTTGGCGAGGCAAGTGCAGTCTAGCAGCATCCTTATAGACTGAATCCAGAAAAGCAAAAGTATCTACAAGATGAGATTCAATATTTGCTGGACAATGATTTTATTGAACCTAGTAACAGTAACTGGGGTTCATCATGTATTCTTGTCCCAAAACCTGATGGAAGTTACCGTATGTGCACAGATTGTCGAAAACTTAACTCTGTCACCAAGACTGACACGTTCCCGATTCCGAGGATCGATGATTGTATTGATAGAGTCGGTTGCTTCAGGTATGTTTCCAAGTTTGACTTGCTAAAAGGATTCTGGCAAGTTTCGCTGACATCCGCATTTGTGACTCCGCAAGGACTGTACCAGTATAAAGTTATGCCGTTTGGCAAGAAGAACTCGCCAGCCACGTTCCAGCACCTCATCCATATGGTTGTAAAGGACACTCAGGGCTAGGACAAAGCAAAAGTATCTACAAGATGAGATTCAATATTTGCTGGACAATGATTTTATTGAACCTAGTAACAGTAACTGGGGTTCATCATGTATTCTTGTCCCAAAACCTGATGGAAGTTACCGTATGTGCACAGATTGTCGAAAACTTAACTCTGTCACCAAGACTGACACGTTCCCGATTCCGAGGATCGATGATTGTATTGATAGAGTCGGTTGCTTCAGGTATGTTTCCAAGTTTGACTTGCTAAAAGGATTCTGGCAAGTTTCGCTGACATCCGCATTTGTGACTCCGCAAGGACTGTACCAGTATAAAGTTATGCCGTTTGGCAAGAAGAACTCGCCAGCCACGTTCCAGCACTTCATCCATATGGTTGTCAAGGACACTCAGGGCTAGGACGCATATACTGATGACCTCATGATGTACAACGACACTTTGGAGAAACATCTGCAAATTCTTCACGACCTCTTCGAAAGACTCAGTGAGGCATGTCTGACCATTGTCATGCACAAGTAACATTTTTGGGTCATATTGTAGGGCAGGGTCAAATAAAACCTGTTGATGCTAAAATAAGTGCTATCTCTGTATTTCCTAGACCAGAAAACAAAAAAGCAAATAATGCGTCTTCTTGGTATGGTTGGATACTTTAAGAAGTTTTGTTTAAATTTTTCTGCTGCAGCTGAACCTTTGACAAATTTGTTAAAGAAGAAACAAAAGTTTTTAAGGAATGTTCAGTGTGAAAATGCATTTCATTATTTGAAAGCAATTCTGCAAAGTTCACCAGTTTTGGTAGCTCCTGACTTTTCTGTACCTTTTAAGTTAAGTGTAGAAGCTAGTGATGCTGCTGCTGGTGCTGTGTTGTTACGAGTAGGCAATGATGGCATAGATCATCCAATTAGTTTTTTTTCAGGAAGTTTTAATGCAAACCAGAAAAAGTACTCCACTATTAAAAAGAATATTTGGCTTTGATTTTGGCCTTACAACAGTTTGAAGTTTATGTCACTTCATCAGTCAAGCCTGTCATTGTCGTCAGTGATCACAATCCTCTCACGTTCATGAACAAATTGAAGTGTAAAAATCAAAGATTGTTGAGATGGAGATGGACAATCTTGAAATCAGACACATTAAGAGGAAGTCAATGTACTTGCTGATTGCTTATCGAAATGTTTATGAAATGTTGTACACGAGATGTTTATGTAATGTTGTATATAAGATGTTTTTGAGATATGGTAAAGATTTAGAGATTGCGATCACAAAAAGAAAGTTTTCCGAGAAAACTATCTTTTTTCCTTTAGGAGGGGGAGTGTTACATATGTCTGTTTTATTGTGAGCTGTTGACATGTCTCTTTTATTGTGCGCTGTTGACATTCTGATTCGTGTTTGGCTCAAGCCCTGGTGTTGCTATGCTACAGCGTTCCTTGTTCTAGCTGGCCGGGTGCGGCCCACGTGTAAACACAGCGGTCATGCTAGTCTAGGGCTTTTTCGCCTGGCCAAGCCGGGCCGGCCCACGTGCGAACCCTGATATTTTGAAACACAGCGATGTTGTTCTAGATGTTTCCTGTAACGTGTGTACTATTGGTTTCTTTGGATTGTTCGATAAATGGAAAGTTCTCGGCTTGAGGTGAAAAGTTATATGAAGGGGCTGTTTTTTAGAGCCGAGAGAGAGGAGAGAAATATTCCAGCTGACACAGAAGCGTGTAAGTCAATAGTGGACCTTTTCCGATAAATGCAGCATTTGTAGATTTTCTTCTAAATTCGTGACGGATCTTATATAGTCTTCAGTTTGCCTTTCGGATCACTGCCAGGATTTCACTTTTGGATTACAGTAGATTGATTTTGTGATTACATTGGACTGTTATTCTCTTAGAAGATTTGTGTGAACTGTTCATCCGGCTTATTTTTTTAAAGGACTTGTCGCTGTGACAGCAGTGGTATCCAGGTACTGTGCACTTTGTTTATTTTACTGTGTGATTGTATTGATTTGTGGTTATACTGTTGTTATACTGTGTAATTGTATTGATTTAGTGTATTGTAATGTTAGGATTGTTTTAAGAATAAATAATAGTTATTTGTGAACAAAAAACACTGACTTTATTATTCATTCCCCTAGACATTTCACGCCGCCTAGTGTTACAGAATCTGATTTTTTTTTTCCATAACAAAATTTAGGCTCGTCATGACTACGTGATCTGTTGATATTAAGTTCCGTAACATGACTTTACGACAATGATTTTTGGTCAGTCATATGCTTCAGTCACCAGAAAATAGATAGATTGCCCTTTTTGCTAGACAAAGAAGACTATTGTGCAAAGTTAATCTATCCAAATAAGGCCGTACTGAATCCAGGTAAATCTGGACATAACTCATACTCCCACGTTCATTTTCTTCTGTCCATCGAAACACTAACGCTCCTGTTTCTGTCTCACCGGCAATAAAAAAATATTACTTCTCACACACACACACGTGTGTGTGATGGTTTAGGTATGAGAGAAATAATATTTATATATATATATATATATGTGTGTGTGTGTGTGTGGCCGTTTTGAGAAGTCTTTGACTGGGATCTTTCCGGAGAATGAATATCCTTCTTAATTCTAAAACTAAGGCAACAGAATCATAGCGTATCCATAAAAGTAGTTGCAATCATCGAGTAAGAAGACCGAAAGGTCCGCTGTTTAACCTGATCCAATTAGATGATGGATGACGTGGCAGAATGGCCCAGGGCTTTCGAACAATGCAGAGGAGAACTAATTTTTATACCTGCAAACACCTGACACTTGTGTGACCGATGTGATTTGTCGGGGCACATAATCGCTTGGTTTCACTGTATTCGTTTATAGTGTACTGTGCTTAATCAGCCAAACAAATGCTCTATAATCCATCATCACGTGATAAACAGCACAATGTATAAATGACTCCCTTAATCTATACTTCAGCGACTCTGCTCTTTATTTGATTGACAGGTGCTATCAGACGGATGATGTTTTCATAAGGACTTCAAAGAGGTATAAACAGAATGAAACCTGCCACGGACGTTATCTGTCCTCTTAGACTCAGGGATATGATTTTTTTTTCAATTTCCTAAGTGTCTATTTGATACACGCTCTGCGACCATGCGGTGGATGGACACAATGACACATAATGGTAGTGAAGTAAAAGAACATCTATCAACATGTGTGCCGGGTCATCTTCGGGATTGTTTATCAAGGGGTTCTTGATTCTTAGCCCCTTTTCTACATGTTCAGTGATTTCAAGAGGACCTTCTGCAAGATTATTATGTTGTTAATACACAATACATAAATGTATAGAATGTAAAGCCCGGAAAACGGGTAATAACGATCCTGTTACAAAAAGAACGCTGCAACAAAAAAACGTCTAACGGATAAACATATACAGAACGTACTTTTCCAAATGTTATCATTAAAAAAAATCCGTAGAATACTATTGTCCTCGTCAGAATCTACCGGCGAATTATACATCAATGTTATAGAAAAGTGTGACAGAACTTCTGTCACTCCAATGAATTTATTCCCAATAACATTGTCAACAGAACCATAAACTCTCATCACGAGAAGTAAGCACCTGCCTAAACGATCAACTGAATCATAAACTCTCATCACGAGAAGTAAGCAACGCCTGAACGATCAACAGAATCATAAACTCTCATCACGAGAAGTAAGCACCTGCCTAAACGATCAACAGAATCAAAAACTCTCATAACGAGAAGTAAGCAACGCCTATACGATCAACAGAATCATAAACTCTCATCACGAGAAGTAAGCACCTGCCTAAACGATCAACAGAATCATAAACTCTCATCACGAGAAGTAAGCAACGCCAAAACGATCAACAGAATCATAAACTCTCATCACGAGAAGTAAGCACCTGCCTAAACGATCAACAGAATCATAAACTCTCATCACGAGAAGTAAGCAACGCCTAAACGATCAACAGAATCATAAACTCTCATCACGAGAAGTAAGCACCTGCCTAAACGATCAACAGAATCATAAACTCTCATAATGAGAAGTAAGCAACGCCTAAACGATCAACAGAATCACAAACTCTCATCACGAGAAGTAAGCACCTGCCTAAACGATCAACAGAATCATAAACTCTCATCACGAGAAGTAAGCACCTGCCTAAACGATCAACTGAATCATAAACTCTCATCACGAGAAGTAAGCAACGCCTGAACGATCAACAGAATCATAAACTCTCATCACGAGAAGTAAGCACCTGCCTAAACGATCAACAGAATCATAAACTCTCATAACGAGAAGTAAGCAACGCCTAAACGATCAACAGAATCATAAACTCTCATCACGAGAAGTAAGCACCTGCCTAAACGATCAACAGAATCATAAACTCTCATCACGAGAAGTAAGCAACGCCTAAACGATCAACAGAATCATAAACTCTCATCACGAGAAGTAAGCACCTGCCTAAACGATCAATAGAATCATAAACTCTCATCACGAGAAGTAAGCACCTGCCTAAACGATCAACAGAACCATAAACTCTCATCACGAGAAGTAAGCACCTGCCTAAACGATCAACAGAATCATAAACTCTCATCACGAGAAGTAAGCAATGCCTAAACGATCAACAGAATCATAAACTCTCATCACGAGAAGTAAGCACCTGCCTAAACGATCAACAGAATCATAAACTCTCATCACGAGAAGTAAGCACCTGCCTAAACGATCAACAGAATCATAAACTCTCATCACGAGAAGTAAGCACCTGCCTAAACGATCAACAGAATCATAAACTCTCATCACGAGAAGTAAGCACCTGCCTAAACGATCAACAGAATCATAAACTCTCATCACGAGAAGTAAGCAACGCCTAAACGATCAACAGAATCATAAACTCTCATCACAAGAAGTAAGCATCTTCCTAAACGATCAACAAAATCATAAACTCTCATAATGAGAAGTAAGCAACGCCTAAACGATCAACAGAATCATAAACTCTCATCACGAGAAGTAAGCACCTGCCTAAACGATCAACAGAATCATAAACTCTCATAACGAGAAGTAAGCACCTGCCTAAAAGATCAACAGAATCATAAACTCTCATCACGAGAAGTAAGCAACGCCTAAACGATCAACAGAATCATAAACTCTCATCACGAGAAGTAAGCATCTTCCTAAACGATCAACAGAATCATAAACTCTCATCACGAGAAGTAAGCAACGCCTAAACGATCAACAGAATCATAAACTCTCATCACGAGAAGTAAGCACCTGCCTTAACGATCAACAGAATCATAAACTCTCATCACGAGAAGTAAGCACCTGCCTAAACGATCGACAGAATCATAAACTCTCATAACGAGAAGTAAGCAACGCCTAAACGATCAACAGAATCATAAACTCTCATCACGAGAAGTAAGCACCTGCCTAAACGATCAACAGAATCATAAACTCTCATCACGAGAAGTAAGCACCTGCCTAAACGATCAACTGAATCATAAACTCTCCTAACGAGAAGTAAGCAACGCCTGAACGATCAACAGAATCATAAACTCTCATCACGAGAAGTAAGCACCTGCCTAAACGATCAACAGAATCATAAACTCTCATAACTAGAAGTAAGCAACGCCTAAACGATCAACAGAATCATAAACTCTCATCACGAGAAGTAAGCACCTGCCTAAACGATCAACAGAATCATAAACTCTCATCACGAGAAGTAAGCACCTGCCTAAACGATCAACAGAATCATAAACTCTCATCACGAGAAGTAAGCAACGCCTAAACGATCAACAGAATCCTAAACTCTCATAACGAGAAGTAAGCAACGCCTAAACGATCAACAGAATCATAAAATCTCATCACGAGAAGTAAGCACCTGCCTAAACGATCAACAGAATCATAAACTCTCATCACGAGAAGTAAGCACCTGCCTAAACGATCAACAGAATCATAAACTCTCATCACGAGAAGTAAGCACCTGCCTAAACGATCAACAGAATCATAAACTCTCATCACGAGAAGTAAGCACCTGCCTAAACGATCATGATCTGACATTCACTTTTTATTAAAAGTAGGAGAACGTCCAAACTATTAAATAAAAGTCCGTCTTAAGTGGCGAATTTATTTAGTATTTTATTTAGTATTAACCGTATTGCCATACCACCGCCTTTACCATACTTTAAATCGGCATCGGTAGGAAGCATATTTATTTTTTAGAAATATAAGTTATTTAATAAAAATGAATAAAAACTCTATGCACAATAGTCAATGTATAGTGCTCAATATTGTTCTGTGATAGGGCTGCAGAAACAAATGTTGATTTATATTTTCAAGCATTTTATGTATTTATATAGGATTCTTCCGATATACTGAAGCATATATTGTATGGAAATTTACAAGGCTTTAACCATATAATGTGACGTTTCCACATTTAATTTAAAGATTCCGTTATCGGAGGCTTCTTTACGGGTCTTGGTCGAGTCCACACAAGCCTCATTCATCCTGTAGTAGGTTTATACACATGTATATATGCTTGTGTGCTTATGGGATTGAAAGGTTGCGTCAAAACCCGTGTGTGCGTTTACACGATTGTATATAATTTGGCAGGATTAGGAATATAGAAGCCTTCAACAAGAGGTACAGGAGTGACGCCATTTGTCGGGTATCCCTTCGTTTACGCATACCTTCTCACTGCGGACTCACAGGAGTACGACTGTGCTGTTTTAGGATTGTCGGAGTCAAAATCTGACCCCTAAAATACAAAGGGGCTTCTAAACACACAACCGGTATAGGTATAAATCTAATGAAGATATTTTATTTTGTTCAAGTGCGTTAGGAAAGAATTGTTTCAGGGAAATCTACATATTTTGTAGGCACTCGCCTGCGACATGGAAACAGAGAGTGTTTCCTTGAAATGTAACAAATTTTAAAGTTTGACAGATGAGACAAATAGTCACGGCTGTCCAACAGTGCCCAAGCAGAAAATATTCGTTTCGATCGAGTAGAAAAGACCACTGGCCGAAGGGTAGCATTGTTGAAACCACTATTGTAATAATGTTCACTATTGTAATAATTATTACAATAGTGGTTGGTAAGGGCCAGTTTTTGCCAACCACTATTGTAATAACGGTCACTATTGTAATGATTATTACAACCACTATTGTAATAATTTTTTATTACAATAGTGATTGATGTTGCAGGCGGAAATTTTTCCCAGATTCGTCGAGATTCTTCCAATCAAATGAATTTCCCGAAAATAAAACCGCACAATTCATACTCAGTATCCCCCAAAACGCATCAGATTGTATTTTTTATGTTATTACACTAGTGAACTTTATTACATTAGTGACCGTGTCGAGAGACCACTATTGTAATAACGGTCACTATTGTAATAAAAGGTAGCGGCCACCTTTATTTCACCACTGAAGAAATAATTCTATCGTCGTTCATCTTGAAATGCAACCATTGTTTCCAAATTTGTGTTCAAGTCTAAAACGCTGCAGAATTGTAGTATTCCAAACTTTATAATCCACTCTTACATCATTAATTATAGCAATAACGAAATTTATTACAATAGTGAACGTTATTACAATAGTGACATTGTCGGGCAACCACTATTGTAATAACGGTCACTATTGTAATAAAAACTAGCGGCTGCTTTTATCTAACCACTGTAGAAATAATTTTGCTCACTGTTCATCTTGAAATGCCACCATTGATTCATATTTGAGTTTAAGTGTAAAATGGTGAGGAATTATAGTATTCAAACTTTTTAATCCAATCTTACGTCATTAATTATACCTATATCGAAATTTATTACAATAGTGAACGTTATTACAATAATGGCCGGGTCGAGCAACCACTATTGTAATAACGGTCACTATTGTAATAAAAAATAGCCGCCACTTTAATCACACCACTGAAGAAACAATTGTATCCGCCAAAACAGAGTTTTGCGGATACTATGTTTTCAGTCGGCCGCCGCATAGGTTTACGGAGAACTCCTCCCTAACCACTTTGGTAATTTTTTTTTTTAATTTGGGATTATGATCGGGTCACATATGAACTGCTGCGCCCTCATTTTTGGTTGTCCTCTGTTCTTTCCTCTCTGCCCAGCGTCCATTTGTGCGTCTGTTTTCACAAATAAACCCACCCATCTCTGGAACCTTTTGACCAATCAGGCTAAAAATTTTGCACAAATGTAGCCCTTGGATAGTTTTATAACATACACTAAAAATGGTGGCGCCACCTTCAACCAATTTTGCACAGCATCCATCTTATTTATCTGCCTTGGGATAAAATCAAACATATTTCTGCATTGGTTGGATTTATCTACCTGAAATTTTGCATGCGTATACATCCTGGATAGCTTTCTTGATTTTATGATAGGTGGCGCCACCTACATTCACGTTCAGACTGCAAACATACAGGCTTATATCTCAAGACTGGATTGACATATTCTTTTGAAATTTTACATGTGTATATATCTCACATAGGTCTTTATCATACGCAAAAACTGATGGCACCACCTTTCACCATTTTTGCACAGCGTCCGTCTGTTTCTCTGCCGTGGGATAAAATCACTTATATCTCGGCATTGGTAATTGACTTATCTGCTTAAAATTTTGCAGATTTACACATCTCGGATAGCTTTCTTGATTTTGTGGCATGTGGCGCCACCTACATTTATGTTTACGCTGCAGACATCCAGGCTTGTATCTCAGGACTGGTTTGCTGTAACCTCCTGAATTTTGCATGTGTATAGATCTCACATAGCTCTTAATCATACACAAAATTGGTGGCGCCACCTTTCACCATTTTTGCACAGCGCCCTTCTGTTTGTCTGCTGTGGGATAAAATCACTCATATGCAAGTAGTGGTTTGACATTTTTTGCATATCTATTCAACTTCGATAGCTTTCTGGATTATGTGGTAGGTGGCGCCACCTTATATACACATTTCGGCTGCAGATATCCATGCTCATATGCAACACACCTCACCCTATTTCTCCTTGCCACTCAATCCATGCCTCACTTAACCCGTCCGAATCTGATTTCGGCGGATACACGTAGTCGCTTGTCGACTACCCGTATTCTAGTTTCCTTCATAGTTCATCCTGAAATGCCACCATTATTTTATATTTGTGTTCTAGTGTAAAATGCTGGGGAATTATACTATTCCAAACGTTGTATTCCACTCTGACGTCATTAATTATACCTCTAACGAAATTTATTACAATAGTGAATGTTATTACAATAATGGCCAGGTCGAGCAACCACTATTGTAATAACGGTCACTATTGTAATAAAAAATAGCCGCCACTTTTATCTCACCACTGAAGATATAATTTCCTTCATAGTTCATCTTGAAATGCCACCATTGTCTTATATTTCTGTTCAAGTGTAAAATGCTGGAGATTTATAGTATTCAAAACGTTGTTGTCCACTCTGACTACATTAGTTATACATATGACGAAATTAATAAAAGTAAAAGGTTAGGGACCTTTATTATTCAAAATACATTTACAATCCTCTCATACGTATTTATTTATGCCACGACATTTATTACAACAGTAACAGTTACTGCAATATTAAAGGCAAATATTTCGTCCCATTTTTAATGTTAAAATTTGAGCTCTTTTATAATTTTGTGGTCTGAGATTTTCATTTTTTTTTATTACTACGCTGAGCCAACTTTATCTCGCTATCTTTATCAATAAAATACAACACTGAATTAATGCAGTGTTATCTTATCCTCATTACTGATTTTAAGCGAGTAGTTAAAAATTTCACAGTAAAAGGAAAGTACTATCGTTGTAAGTGAAATGCAATTCTAACAGGTAATTGAATATTTAACTAAAACATGTCCACAGAACTTTCTCACACGGCTACAGATTACGTATTATATTGTAATATATTGTTATTGAATGTAAATATAATGTAATAAATTTAGAAATCTTTTATCGAATCAGGAAATAAACGAAGAATCCAGCCAAACAGAATGAACTGAGGAGACTCATTAGATTTACCTGGTATGGGGAGATGCTAGAGAAAAAATTAAACCATTATAAGACATACAATATATATATCTGTCTCCTTGTCAGTTTCTGAAGTTACTGAGGGCAGATTTTATGAGACCTGAAAATAAGATTCATTAGAGGATCGAATCCACTGCGACATGAAAAAGAGAGAAATGTGTTCTTTGGCTAAGAAAATGGCTTGAGCAGTCGTAGAATTGAAACAAATTAAGTCAACCAGGAATATACAAGGGAAAGTTGATCTGTTGAACAGATCTAGTATGTCCCGTGCCTGTTGTGGATAAAGCTGGAAAAAGTTGTAAACACCTTTATGAAATCTGAGATGCGTCAATGTTACTCGTCAAGTATACTCTGAGCTTGAAAACTGCATCACGGTAATCCATATTCGAACTTGACCCAGCCCTTCATGAAGTAGGTCAATGCTGCTAGTTTGGTGACTGTGCTTCAAATTCTTTTTGAATTATTGCGATACACTTTTTTAAACATTGTTGCCTCCGTGACCTTGCAAAATATTTCAAGGTCATCAATATTCGAACTCGAATTAGCCCTTGATCAGACGCATCAATGCTGCAAGTTTGGTGGCTGTAAATGAAACCTTTTTTTTGAGCTTTTGCGTAAAATCATTTTAGCATAATGGCCGCTGTTATCTTGAAAAATGTGTCAAGGTCATCCATGTTTTAGCCCTTCATAAGATGCATCAATGCTGCAAGTTTAGTAGCTGTACTTCATATTCTGTTTGAGTTTTTGCGTTAACTTCTTACATGTGACGGACGGATGGACGGACGGCACGACGGAAAGACGGACGGACGCTGACCATTTCTATGAGCCCCGCAGACGGAGGCGGCGGGGGATAATAATAACCCAACCATAGTGGGCGTAGTCAAGTAGGCCCACAGGGCCATGCCCCCATCCCCGGTCCTCCCGTTTGGTACTACCCGTTATCCCGGGAATCACTTCGTCTAATCAGAAAATTCCTGTGCTGGTGTGGCACTGATGTCAGTTCACATGCAGATACATTGAGCTACAACCTTTAGCTGAAATATAGAAGTTTGCTAGGAGATAATCCAGAAAACTTTAGCCCCATAAATGAGACGGCTAAGGTGTCTGTGAAACATGTATGCATTACAAATGCAGTAATTGAGATTTTTTTTTTATCGATAACTCTACACGGCAAATATATTTAAATATATTTTTTATTTCTTCATCTTAGACAAAAGTACTAATTGGAATTAAAATATTATATATATATATATATATATATATATATATATATATATATTATGGTACAAATAGCAATCTGGTATGATTGGCAATTGTACCAGTACAGATTGCAATTGGGAGTCGTACCAGTGAAAGTCCCAATTGCGATCTGTACTGGTACAATTGCGAAGCGTGCTAGATTGCATTTTGTACCAAAACATATATAAATATAAATGAATAAATAAATAAATAAATATATATATATATATATATATATATAAACGTAAAATAAAAGTAATTTCATGTAATATAAATATAATAAAATAATAATTATATAATAATTGTTAAGATAAATAAAGACGTACCTGTGTTCACATAGAGACATTCTAAATGACATTAGATACTAATCGCGTGCACTGGATGTTTGGGTGTCTCTATACATGCATGCTAGTATTAAGCAACATATGTAGGTCATTTCAAATCAACCGCGCATCTATCACCAGCTGGCCTCACAGTATCATGTGATCTCATTAATAACTGGACCCTTGTCAACCATGAAAACACTCGAATTTTTCTTTATGTTTTTATATCAAGCCGCTCATAAACACCCGGGTGTTTATACTGCTCATGTTATAGGGGCTGATGAATTAATGAATAAAGGGAAGGGCGTTATAAGACCTATTAAACCTAAAATCTCCGATTAATTATTTAACTGCAAATATATATGGTAAATATACTGACCCCTGACAATAATGCTTAAAATTCGTGTATGTATATGAAATATTACTTCTTTAGTTCATTTACACACATTTGAAACTGTTACACATAGTGAGACATTTGTTGACACTTTTAAAGGGACATTTAAAAATGTTGGTAAAAGCACGTCTTGTGACTATCAGTAGACACTAGTGTTTTCTACATAAATACGGACGTTTTATACACGTGGGTATTCAAATATAACACTGGTGTATTGTACAAATCATTAGACGTGTCATCATTTTTTTACAGTGTTTTACAGTGTACAGGGATTCGCTCTAACCGTTATTGTGTTATATGTTTAATTACGTTTTTTTTAATTAATTTATACTATTAAAAGGGTACGGTAGGTAGAGCCACCTGTCTGGTTGATGAGAAAACTATCCAAAATGGATGTACATGCCAAATTGCAGACCAACACATTGAACCACTCCTGAAATATGAGCAATTTTTACCTAAAGCAAATGTACGGATCGACGCAACATAAAAGCAAGTACAGGTGGCGCCACCAGTCTTGATTATGAGATTGAGGTATCCAAGGTCTGTGTACAAGCACAATTTCATGTCAATGGGGCAAATCATTCCTGAGAAAAGGGCATTAATATATACTTTAAAAACGATAGGGTAGGTGGCGCCATCTTTCTGTTTTTTTTTTAGAAAAACTTTCCAAGATAGATTCACATGCCAAATTTCAGACCAATAATTGAACCACTCCTGAGATATGAGCAATATTCACTTAAAGCAAACGTACGGCTGGATACCACATAAAAACGATTGAAGATGGCGCCACCAGTTTTAAATTCAAGATGGAGGTATCCCAGGTCCATAGTAATACTAAATTTCTGCCCCATCCGTCCATTTGTTTTTGACTTATAATGCTTACAGTATTGACAAGTGGCAATGACTGGATATTAAACGGCCAGAAAACAAGAAAAGGACAGAAGATGGCGCCACCTGTCTTCTGCAGAAGTCAACACTATCCAAAATTGTCGGTCAACCTGATTTTTTTCACCAATCCATGCATCACTTACCGAGATGTTTATGATTTTGTGTGGTTTCCACCATATATGGCAATATTTAAGGTCAAAGCGACTCTCAGAGGAAAGGTCATGACCCCATTTTAAATATCATTAATCCCATAACCTATATATATATATATATATATATATATATATATATATATATATATATATGCATAATATAATATAAATCTTTCAATTTGTTTGTGACTTATAATCCTTACAGTACTGTAAAGTGGCAATGATAGGGATATTATTCGGCAAGAAAACAAGGAAAGGATAATGGGTGGCGCCACCAGTTTCCGGTATATGACCACAATATTTAAGATCTTCGGTTAACTTGAGTTTTGGATCAGTCAATGCAAGATTTCTTGAGATATTTAAGAATTTTTGTGATTTCCCCCCAAAAATGGACCTATTCAAGGTCAAGGTAACTCTCCTAGTAAAGGTCATGACCCCATTAAAATAGGTTTCGTCCTCTCACCCATATCTATGAACATGTCAAGTTTGGTAAAGATCCGTGAAATATTTTTATCTCGCATGAAAGAAATCTCTGCAGCGGTTGCGAAGGCGGCGGCGGCGCGACCGCGTCTTAACCATAGCATCCCGGCTTTATCTAGGGATACAACAATAAGAAACACGATCCCTGTTTTAACCTTGTGAATGAGGAGTACAAACATGTAAATTTGTGTTTAAATGGTCTAGTTTTCTTGACGACGTATAAAACGTCATGAACGACGTTATGTAGCGGAAGACATACACTTCTGGTAAATTTGTCAAGTTTTGTTAAAGGTTTTGTTATTCCTTAAACGTATTAATTTACATTGAATAACACTAATTTTTGCTTAATTATACATCTGTTAATTATAATTATTGTATAATTTCTACTTTATTTATTGTAAAAATTGTTAATTCAAGATTTTAAAATACCCCATAAAAACATCGTTACAAGTCTTATGACATATACAATCAACTCTGTTCATATGTAAATTTTATTGATGACCCGACATTTTCCAATCCCAGCCCCTATCCATGTCGCATGCTGTCCCACGGAGGGCCACATTTTGGACCGAGCGACCCGTGACAAAACGTCATGATATGTATGACGATGATATTCATGCAGTTGCGGCAAATTTTCTGAGTGGCGTGTATATATATATATATATGAGAAACTAAATAAATTCTATAGACTAACTAATTTATTAATCCGAGCTTTCAAGGCACACAGGATTCTTCGTCAGGTGGTGAATGGGAACCGGTAGAGAGGTGTTTTATATAGCAGAGAAATAATGTATGAAGTCCATAATGCAAGAAACATTTTACACTTGAACACAAATATAAAACAACTGTGGTATTTCAAGATGAACGCAGAAGGAAATTATTTCTTCAGTGGTGAGATAAAAGTGGCGGCTAGTTTTATTACAACAGTGACCGTTATTACAAAAGTGGTTGCTCGACCCGGCCACTATTGTAATAACGTTCACTATTGTAATAAATTTCGTTTTAGGTATAATTAATAACGTGAGAGTGGACTACAACGTTTGGAATATTAAAATTCCCAAGCATTTCACACTTGAACACAAATAAAAAACAATGGTGGCATTTCAATATGAACAATGAGGGAAATTATTTCCTCAGTGGTGAAATTAAGGAGGCGGCTAGTTTTTATTACAATAGTGACCGTTATTACAATAGTGGTTGCTCGACCCGGTCACTATTTTAATAGCGTTCACTATTGTAATAAATTTTGTTATCGGTATAATTGATGACGTAAGAGTGGATAACAACATTTGGAATACATAATTCGCCAGTAGTTTACACCAGAACACAAATATAAAACAATGGTGACATTTCAAGATGAACGATGATAGAATTATTTCTTCAGTGGTGAAATAAAGGTGGCCGCTACTTTTTATTACAATAGTGACCGTTATTACAATAGTGGTTTCTTGACACGGTAACTAATGTAATAAAGTTCTTTAGTGTAATAACGTATAAGATACAATCTAATGCGACTTTGGGGATACTGTGGATGAATTGTGTTGTTTTTTTTTCGGGAATTTCATTTGTTTGGAAGAATCTCGACGAATCTGGGAAAAATTTCAACCACTATTGTAATAATTATTACAATAGTGACCGTAATTACAATAGTGGTTGGCAAAAACTGGCCCTTACCAACCACTATTGTAATAATTATTACAACAGTGAAAGTTATTACAATTGTGGTTGCAACATAGCATACCTTAAGCATGAACATCGCCCCTGATTTGTTTTACACAAATGTATGCGTGCACTCTGACGAATAATGGGTCTGATACAATTACAAACTCACATGAGCAAATTTCACAAAAATATTTGCATATGGATTTTAAAATTAACAAGAATAATTTATCACGGATATCTCCACATCGCTCTTACCTTTGTATCTTAATGTGTTGACTACATTTGTCTGTTAGATTGGTATGGGCCAGACCTTTTAGCCTTTTGGAGATATCTGGAAGTCCCTTTTCTGGTGTCGTTTTAATAACACATTGGCTTCAGTCGTTGTTTACACTGCGAAGAAAAGACAAAAGCTTTGAAGTGCCAGTGGACGTAATTTAAGAAAATGTAAAGTGCCATAGGCCATATTTGTAGTGGGTTTAAGAAATAAATATTTATCTGTTTGCAGTAACATGAAGTGTTTCTTTGACATCAAAATCGAAATTTCTTCCTATGTCGAGAAATAGTCGTATTGCGTGGACATTTTCTTATAAAATCAAACCATCCAAATATCATGCATTGACATGTGTATACTGGCGGTTATAGGAGTTTATGAGAAGGAAGGTATTGTTTCAAATGAGAAAATCATAATAAACTGGTTATATATAATTTTATTAGTTACCTCCGAAAAGGGACATGGGTTATGGTTTTGTCGGCGTTGGTTTGCTGATTGTTTGTTCGTCAGTTAGTAACATTTCTAAAAAAAATATTTTCAAGGATTTTGATGAAAGTTCTAGTTAAGTAAAAATTGTTAAAATTTCGGGGATGACCTGGATCACCATCTAAATCTAGGATTTTTTAAAAGAAAGATGCTGCATTTCTGACAATGCCATAAGGGGGTTAATGAGCTGCCTTCGCGGAGATCTGCACTCTCTGAATGCCAATTTCAAGTTTGTTATGTATAGTGCAGTCAACATGGACACAAAATAACACCGGCGTTGATTACGTAACGCTAAACCAGCCGGTAGGTGGGCATATATGATGTTGTATATGAAACTCTCTGACCTCGAAGACTGTGCAGGTTCGTCAGTTATGTACATATATTTACGTATGTCCAACGCAGGACAAAAACTCAATACAATTATCTCTACAATTGACTCAAATTTAATTGAAATCCATGAGTATTAATTGAAGAAATTTACAAAAGACAAATGTCCAAACGGTCAAATCTAATTCTTTTGCTTGATGGTGATCCATTTTTAAATGGCACGAACCGGTCCTTTCCTAATTCACTCTCGTCCGCTGATCATGCCACTCACGAAAATTAATCAATCCAAATCTTGTTGACTCTAATACAGTAAACTATATTGCAATTTCAAATTCCTTATCGCGTAAAGACATATTCTTAATACATAATAAGAAAAAATGTTATAATTTAGCTGACTTTTTTAGAATTAGGAACAATTATGTCATTATGATGTTAGTTTGAAAAGAAATATCATCACTTGGCTTTAAAAAAACTGAAGAAGTAGGTGACCTGCCCGATTGAATGCGCCTTACTAAGTTCTGGTACGTGTCTTGTTAACAAGATCAGGAACATGAGAAACACGAGAAAACTTCATTTGATTATAGACGATTTATTTCGTATAAATTTTGATCACCCACATATTTCATATAAAATGATCCTCACAAGCATCACACAGGGATACATCATAATGCATTGTTTATTGATAACTTCATGTATATGCGTGAATATGTGTGTTAGGGGAGATCTTTCATGTGAGATATCTTTGCCGCTTCTGTTAAATAAATACACAGCGGACTTGCTATCAATAGAGTTGAATATGAGAGTTAAATAATTTGGAGGAAAACTTCGTTGTATACCATGCTGCACAGTGAAACATTAACTTCTGTTGTTCTTCGATGCATCTCGAGTGAACTTTTGAATATCCCATGTGTAAGAACAGTTGTTGCTTATTACTCGCTCTGAGATTACATCCTGTCAATGTCCACACATCTGATCGATGTTTACGCTGAAACAAAGGAGGTTGGAATATAAATAACATTATTCAGGACTTGTGCTTCTTTATCCCTGGAATCAAGGGAGTCACGTCACTGGCAGCTTTGATCTGGCTCAGAGCAGGAGTAGGACATCATATGACGTCATTTGGGGATATGTGCAGATCACAGGTGTGGGTTATAAAAAGCCGCACGGAGCAAGACCCATATACCTCCGGCTGGATACCCCATTGTGTCAATGTTTCTGAGGTCAGTGAGAAAAACATATTAAATGATCCACACAAATCACTTCTTCCAATAATTTGGGGGTTAATTCCAAAACCTTCTCTTACATTTGCTCGTCAGCATCTTCAAGCTTAAAAGAAAAGTCATCCTACGATATGTCTAAATGCCTTACCAGACACAATATCACTGTTTAAATGTTATATCGGGTTGTCCAAGTATATATGATGATTGCATTCTTCACAGAAGCAGAACACATTTTCTGCTTAATACATCTTCACCTATTAGTTCTACTAGCTTAATTTTTTATGGACCATTTTGTATTTGATATCCAGTCCGAACTCTCTCTCTCTCTCTCTCTCTCTCTCTCTCTCTCTCTCTCTCTCTCTCTAAATTCATATCTGTTACCCTTACAGAGTGCTGATGATTCAGACGATGAACAGTTTTTCTGTTGATAAGTTTCTTCTGTTTTGTTCCAGTAAATTCCGTTACATCCTTCATCGAGGACCACCTTTAAGTCTCTGTGACGATGCAAATATTTTCGTCATTTTTAATAGTGACTCTTTGCCTTCAAGTATTCTTGTTACTGGGCAATCAACCGCGTCAGACAACGCGATACAAGAAATAACTCGTGACCATAAAGGCGGATTTTAGTTTGGTTTTGTGAGTTCACATGTGTCCTTTTATGTTAATTCATTACTCGTAACCTATTGCTCAGATAATCGGGTGTTTATCATAATCCCAATGCAACAGAATGGATGGACGTGCAGTATATTCCCCATTATGGCTTGTTTTATGACTTACGTTAGGCCTACCAGGCATAATGAATGCCGACTGAGACGTGTATACACATGGCGCAACGGCAGCCTTGTTTATAAGAACATATATATATATATATATATATATATATATATATATATATATATATATATATATATACAGTGAAACCTCGTTGTGTCGAATTCGCTTAAGTCGAATACCCCGCTTATGTCGAAGTTTTAGACTCGATTTTCCGGACAACTTTAGTTAAATTATTACCAAAAAAAACCAGCTTGTGTCGAACCTCGGATGTGACTTCGACACAACGAGGTTTCACTGTATATATTATACTAGCTGATAGACCCGGTATACCAGGCTTATTACCGGGGTTAGGGAGATTTATTAACTGAGATGTGAAATGTTGGCTCATTTTATTTTTATTCTAAAAGTTAACAGAAAATATAGGTTTTCAGTGGGAAACTAAGATATGAATAAACATTTTGGCACGACTGCAGAATAACTCACGCACCTCTCTGAGGCACAACACTTCTGTGAACAGAAAACGTTTCTAGGTACAGGTGCTTGTATCTTAATTTTGCCACTTACTTTTAAATTACATGAATCCTTAACATCATACCGTCCGTCCGTATAAACTCATAACCTGGTGGAGATAGTGCGTGAGTGATCCTGCAGTCGCTCCAATATTTTTAACATTTATTTTGTGGTTTTGTCCTCGTGGCAAGAAATTTATAGCCCGGTATGTTTACCTTGATGACCTGGCCAGTGATGGTGTTGATATTGCGAACCGGAATGAGACGCGGGGGCATTCAGGTTTTCGATGATATTTGACTAGATTCTACCGGTGGACGTACAAAGATTATAGGTTGATGTGAGGAACACATGAAAGACTTATTAAATGTACGTTGCAAGGAAACTGTTCCTGAAGAAAGAAACAGAAATATGCATACCTCGTAAGTAGCAGAAGCGGACCCAACGGGACCCCATGCAGAGGGTCCGTATTCATTTTCAACCGCCGCAATTTATTTTCATCGTATCAGACAAGTTTTGAGGCCTGAAACCCCCGACACCACCCAAGCCCTGTTCCTGAAATTGGGACCTTGAATTAGGTTTTTTCATTAATCCTCTTGGGTTGAACTCTCCATTTCATAAAGCAGGAAACATGTGTTTTTCTCTTTTACTGACCACGCACGTGGGTTAAATCCCTAATTGAAAGCAAGCGTTATTCATAAGAAAAAAAGTCCTTAGTGTTAGAGGTTAAGTGACCACGCGCGGTTATAGAGAACACTGCGAACAAACGTTAACCGAATTCCTTTTATAAGTATTAGATATATATATATATTATATATATATATATATATATATATATATATATATATATATATATATATATATATATATATATATATATATGGTCGATCATATCAGCGAGAATATCAGCAAATGTCCTAAGTCCATCGGTCGGACCTAGGGGTCACAATGTCTAATGACCATCAAGGACGTAAGAATCGCTGGTGCCCTCAGACCCTTGACACATGGAAAACATCCCACTCGACCAAGCACTCACTGGCTTGGCACAGCGTGGCGATGACATCCTTATCTCGTAATCGATAATCCCCGACAATCTGATAGGTAATACCCTCATCCCATATATATATATATATATATATATATATATATATATATATATATATACTCCTACCAAAGCACCATACGTCTCAGATCCTGACAACATCTCTGGCCTGTCGTCTTAAAGTCGTATTGTGACCTCTCGCTCTCTGTCTGAATAATTAATAGGCACGTCACCTTAGAAGTCTGAGTGTGAAAACAATGTGCTTGGACTTTCCTTGTCTTTGAAGTCATAGACCAAATCCATGCTTCTATTGAAAAGTGTTTTGATAAGTCTGACAAGAATTAAAATTCCATCATGTCATGAATGAATAATAGCTGAAATCAAACAGAACACCTGGGTTTCCTAAATCTAATTCCCATGCCTAATACCGATACACGATGAAGCGTACAATACATTAAATATGTGAAACTACTCCTATACGGTGTTACGGAACCTAATAACAGATCACATAATCGTGACGAGCACAAATTTTGTTACGGGATAAAAAAAATCAGATTCCTCAACTATAGGCAGCGTGAAATGTCAAGGGTAATGAATAAAGAAATGTCCAGGGGAATGAATAAAGAAGTCAGTGGTTATAGTTAACAAATAATTATAATTTATTCTTATAACAGTCCTAACATTATAATACACTAAATCAATCCAATTACCCACTATATCAAGCATAAAATTGTACAGTACTAGAGTGTCCGGATCCTAGGCTTTGATTTCGGGATACCACCACTATCACAGCTCAACAAGAGTCCTTTAACACAAATATTCCAGATGAACAGTTCATGCAAATCTTCTCAGAGAATAGTCAGATTTAATCGCAAAAACAATCTGTTGTAATCCAAAAGTGAAGTTCTGGTAATAATCCCAAAGGCAAACTGAAGAAACTGTATAAAATCTGTTATAAAGTCTGCGTAAGTTCTGCAATTATCGGAAAGGTCCTAAAAACACTGACTTGACTAAAGACTTGACACAAGTGTCCGCTGGTATTTTCCTCTTCTCGGCTCTAAACACATCTATTTTATAGCCTTTTCACCCGAAGCCCAGAACTTTCCGTTCTGGAACATTCCAAAGAGCATAACAATACACGTGCGCCCCCAGGGCCTGAACAGACCCGAACTATCTAGAACACAAAGAACGCTGTGTCTCCACGTGTCGTAATTCTCACGCAAGCCAGAACCCAACTCGCGCGTCTCCCATAGAAACGAACAGGGCTAGCTCCAGACACGAATCAGAATGCCTGCGCATTATAAACAGATACATGTAACAACGGATACACTAAACTTAATACAACGTACCATTATATAACAAACAGAAAACTTGTCACAGCCCTCTGGTGACAGGGATTTCTATTGAGCCAGTACTGCGGCATAGGTGTAATTTAAACAGTAATTTAAACAAAAGTTAAATGATGCACTATTTTGAGGATGTACTCTTTCAGGGGATCCAATAACCCCAAACCTGTTCTTATTAGCTATTAAGTATTAGCAATGATAATACGCCATACAAATAGAGTCAAATGTATAAACATTCTTACTAAATGATCTACAATCAATGACAGAACTTGACATATACTGAATAATGTTGCACTGTTCTCATCTCTCAAAATAAACTATAGTAAATGTGAAGCTGCATGCCTCGACTGCTCCGAAAGCAAAACCCTGAACAAGATTATATAGATCAATAAATTTACAGGAAAAAGGGGAAATTCTGGGAATAAGGTATATGAATAATAATACACTTTCTAATACACTCAAATTGAAAATATTCAAATAAATTAGAAGTCCTGTTTTATATGTGAAACACGAGATCATAGAAAATATTCGGTAGAAATTCAGTTGTTAAAAGGCTTGGCATCTCCAAGAACTTTATGTTGTAAATATTTTAGAACCTCCTCCAAACTTTGTAATGAAAGTGAAAAGTTGTTTTGCTGATTTCATATTATACGGAAAAAAACCAAAATCAAATATGAAGTCCTTCTAATCTACAAAGAGCATGGAGGTTTGGGTCTGTCAGATATAGCATGTATAGTTCAAACAAAAAGAATCATGTGGATTGCCAGGGTAAAGGACACGAAGGAAGCAAAATGCACTGTTATACCGAATTATTGTTTACGTAACTTTGGCGGTCTTGTATTGTATCTGCTAATATATATATAAAATTGGTTATTAATGGAAAGATATCCAGGTACTTATATTATTAGACATAACATTAAATCAACAAATATGGAATAATTAGTATATACAAATAGGAGGAGGATCTATATATATAATCATCTCGACGAGTTAGGGATAAAATATTAATACCATGTATTGCATAAAAAAAGCCTTTTCAGATGCTCTATCTGAAAACGCTGCTTGCACAACTTATTTTATTCACTGGAGGATATTACAGGGGGCAATTACGCAAAAATGGAAAGAACTATTAAGGAAACAAAACATTGCAATGAACATTTACAAGGAAAACTCGATTTGAATAATTATTGTTAGAAAAAAAGCTGTACAGTGTATATGACACAATTTTTTATATGTACTTAAGACTGTTTGAATTCAAAATCCTACACAACTGTCAATGATAGATTATATACATTGAGATTGATAGACACTTACAAATGTTCATGCTGTTTTATTGATAAAGAATCAGCTGTTCATTTGTTCTGTATTATTTCATGGTTAAATCTGTTTACTTTCATATTATAAAAAATGCCAACTAGGCTGGCATTTATATGCCACCATTAACACATGAATCTGTGAATATTGGTTGCCCAGATGATATGCCATTCAAACTACTTGTTGATATCCTGTTATTAATTTATATTTATAAGTTTATTATAGTTTAGTCAATGTAAGTGGTCAAAGTCCCTTCAGTGCCTTTTTCCCTGTGCATTTTAAGCTTTAGGAAAAGATAGAACGTGATACAGCAGAACAGATTTTCTAGATAAAAGAATTTCTAGATAAGCATCTGGAAATATGGGGACAATTACTAGCCACTTTTAATAGTTGGTAATTACCTTGAAGCCAAGTGAAGTGGCTTAAATATCATTTGTATTAATTACAATTTAATTTTTGTACTGGTTGAGGTTACCGTAATGGTGTCGATGATTAAAGAAGAAAAACTGATAAAATGCTAATTCTGAGACATCATTACAAAGGAGACATAAAATAACTATCTATTCATCCAAATTATTCCTTCACCATACTTGTTGGCATCGTTCATAAGTGTATACGCAAGTTCTGTCTGATACTCGTTATGGGTATTGTTATATCATAAGTAAAATCAAGCCACGTGATCGACGGTTATAACGACGAGAAGCAGGATGCATATGACAGCCACCGGGACGAGCAATACGTCATTATTGGTCTGGCGTGTCAAGGGACCCTCGTCTTTTCTGTTTTGATCATGGTTCACTGAATTCAGTATTGGCTTAAGCAAGATATAAGACACATATCTATATGGGGATATGCGTAGACCGGTCAAAGCCTTCTTTCCCATGGCTTGGCCATAATGACACAATTACCACAAGGATGCCGGGACGGAGTGGACATATGGACCACTTTGTGTCTTATATTTCTGAAAGATTTCGTAAGTATGACTTATCCCAAACTGTCGCCTCAAAGGAACCAGAATAAAAATAACTTAGTCTTCCTTAAGATTGAAGGGTCAACAACTGAACACTGTATCTCACTCTCACTCCACAACTGTAACGAGATTAACATTTTCTCATTGTAAAAAAAAACGAAATAAACACGTAAGGAATACATTTAAGAATACTATTTTTTAAAGTTTGCAGTTCAATCAATTAAAAAAAATTAAAATGAATTGAGAAAAAAATCTCCTCGACCAGTCAACTTCCACTCCTGCAAGCAAGCTGCGAAAAAAAAGTTTTTCTTTGCAACTTGTATTTGCGGGAATTTAATCACCACACAAGCCGAAATAAGTAGCAGACTTTAATTTACTTTTCTGAATTCTCATATTCATCAATTCATAATTTTTTGGCTCATTATAAATGTCATTTCGTTTTATTAGCGTTCATATTCATTCAATTAAAGAGAAATGTATATGTAAATTGTTTAATATATAAATATATCCCCTGAATGATAAAAATGTATATGATATATGAATAATATAACAATGATAACTGATTTATCATATATATATATATATATATATATATATATATATATATATATTAATAACACATTCGAACATAAATTTGTATTCTGAACAGATAATATGTGACAGAGCGAGTTTTTATTTTGGATTACTAGTCCTACCAGTGGGTACGTCAGGGTAACTGATACCTGACAATTTATGAGAGAGCGTACGTTTTCTAATTGAATCACAGCTCCACAATGCTATCTGTGCTTCTTCTAGATTATTAAAAATGCCTGGTCATGATTGACAAGATTTATTGGTGGCAAAACGTATAGAAAGCAACGATGTGGCCATTTCTGGATAAAACTGTTTGAACTCAGCGACTACGGTGCACGGCTGGTTTGCATTATACGAACCACTATGATAAAAATCTTTAAAAGTTATTAGAGTCTATCTAAGAAATATATGTTTATCATCAGTTATCACAATGCAATGGGGGACTCTACCTGTAACAGCGGTGGTCATAAATTGTTGTTTGGGCAGAAAATAGAGTGTATTTATCTCCGGGTCTAAATATACTGCAGTATTTTGCCAAAGGGGCTTTTCTGGGATTGATAAAAGACTGGGCATCACTGCATGCTAACTGGAAGCATGAATAGCCACTCTTTTCTTATAGAATTTGTTTACTCGAGAATCTATAAATTAGAGGCCTAGGAAGCAAGGGATATAAACTGGACCACACACACACACACACACACACACACACTCGCATACATTCATATATAAATAGCTTCTTTCAACTCTAAGGATATATCGGAATGTTTGATCTGCGTAGGACATGAGATAAAGGAGATTGTTTTTTACATTGACCCGCATTGCAGTTCCTGTCAAAATATACACACTTAAAACATGTTTCATAAAGCTGATACAGTTTTTAAAATGAAGATTAATTTATTTCCTCGAATATTTTACTTTGAATGTCCAAGTATGTGTATAAAGATCACATCTGGGACAGTCAAAAAGTTGTCATAGTAGACAGGGGGTCTCATTAAACATGTCCAGTATAACATGTGAATGTGCTCGGTTCACCTAAGGATGGTCTTAACAGGCAGGTGGTCTTATTAGATTAGTGGTCTTACAGACAGGTTCAACCGTTTCTTTCCTGAGAAGGCCTTCAAAGATATATAAACAAAAAGAGACTTATTTTTACTTTTTATTACATCTTGTCGGTGCAACTTTTCCTCTCTGTGAGACATTTCTTATTCATACTCGCCTTGAGGATATATATTTGCCATAAAAATCACCCTACCTGACCTATGGTTATTTGAATATGTGGGGTATTAAAGAATTCCTTTCCTCGACTTCTTTGATTTCAGTGTTCTCCAAAGCGACTGAAGCACCAATGTGTCTTGTAGGAATATATGTAGACCGGTCAAAGCCACCATAACATCACAGTTACCACGGGAACCCCTTAGAGTGTTCCGTGGAGGAACTTTCAGAAACTGTAAAGCCACCGGACATGCCCGAGAATAAATCTTTCTGAACAAGTTCTTCCCAGTAAAAAAAGGCGTGAATATTTTGCCACTTGTGATTGTGTGATACAGTTTATATAACTCTAAACATTTTTTTGTTTTAGTAAATGCCTTTAATGTTTAGTCTACCAATAATTGCTGGGAGACAATTTTTTAAAGACAAGACTCGGTACTTTTTATACGAATTGGGATTATTCGATAATAGATTTTACCCGTTGATAGCTGTTGATGAAGAAGGACTGTAAAGGGATTTTTCTTTTAGAGCAATTTATTCATTCACTTGGATTGTCCAATCAGAGGAACGTGGTATATTTAAAAGTAATATCTTCTAAGCTAATAAGCCAGTGTTCACTGTTAATGTTAGGAGTCAGTGTTGACCACTTAAATGGATTATATATATATATATATATATATATATATATATATACTATATATATACTATATATAAAATGAACCATAACATTTATTAATATAAAATTGAGAAAATATGCAATCATCATGTTAGAAATACAAGTCTGGCTTGCTTCTGGGTGCATTTAATGGTAGACTCAGGACCTAATATTTGCTGGACTTGCTGCCTTATGCAAAGGTAGCACCAAAATGCCGTCGGATATTTTATCAACAACATATGTGTCGCAGAGAAGGTGTTTTATTACGTTACACATTCCTAGCATCGTACACGTCAGGATGTAGGATATACATATACGCTTAAATAGATACACCCCTCCTTCACTTTAAATGGACTTCCCAATAATGTCCTTATGATAACTTAGGCGGCTACAAGGGGGAGGATAGGGAGTTACTTATCTAGGTAGCAGACGTAGATCCCACTCCATGGCTCTTAGATAAGTTATTTTAGTTAGAAGCCAGGGTCTCCGCGTATCAGGGGATTGAGGTAGTAAAGCACCGGCGACGTTGAGTACTCCGCAAACCTCCATTTCTTTAATAAAGCGCATGGCCCATGTCCGATTATTCTATATTACAAGGAATACCATATCATCTCTATGCAGACGACACACAGTTATATATTTCTTTTGACCAAGCATCATTAACAGAAGCGGTTTTAAAAATAGAAAGCTGCATTCATCTTGTCAAAGAATGGATGAACAAGTATATTTTGAAAATGAATGAGTCTAAAACTGAAGTCTTGGTAATTTCTTCCAAAACACCGCAGATGGATCTGGTTCCCTCACTCAAAGTCGGTAGATCCACAGTAGATAGGTCTGTGCAAGCTAGAAACATAGACGTCATTGTTGACTCCTGTCTAAGTATGAAACCACATATTCAGAATATCTGTAAGCGTGCATATTTACAACTTAGGAACATTGCTACACTTAAAAAGTTTCTGAAAGATGACTCACTTCTGAAGTTGGTACATGCATTTATAACATCGAAATTGGACTATTGCAATTCGTTAATACTTGGCCTGCCTCAGTCCAGTCTTTACCCTCTGCAGCGTGTCCAGAACGCAGCCGCACGGGTCATCAGTGGAGCCCAAAGAAGAGATCATATCACTCCTGTATTGAAAACTCTCCATTGGCTCCCAGTACGTCAACGTATAGAGTACAAAGTCTTAGTGATTGTATTCAAATGTATACATGGTGAGGCCCCTGAGCTATTATTATTATTTATTATTATATTCGGACAGACCTGTCAGCCATTTTGTGATTTAAAACTCAAATTGTTGTGTAGGATATAAATCCTTCATTTTGCGTATTTTGCCTGCTTGTAGATTTAATTATCTGTATGTAAGATTTAGACACACTTTCGGCTGTTTGATCATTAAAAACTCGAATTGTTGTGTTGATATTATTTATCATTAGGATATATCCTACAGTTGGTGAATGGTACCTGCTTGTATATTTAATTATCTGCAGGGTTGGTTTTTATCCGGATAAAACCAGGTTTTATCTGGTTTAATCAAGTTTTATCCGGAATATACAGGATTAAACCGGAGCAAACTAAGAATCGTCTTGTAAAACTTAATTAAATTGACAAATGATAATCTTGATTAATAAGTTCAGAGGGTTTATTAATATATTTGCAATATATGTTTTTAACCAATTGTAAATTTCCTCCAGGTTCATTTTCACTGATGTCATCAGCCAATATAGCTAATGCTCAACGCACCAGAATGATGAGCCGTCCCTTTGTCTTCTATGTTACTCTTCTTGCTGGTGCTCAATGTCTGAACAGGATGTATCGGCCTTTTTATAGCATCATCCTCAGCCATCAAAAATTTACTCATAGTCAGAAGGCAAGCTTACAGGGTGATTTTTTACTCATAGTCAGAGGGCAAGCTTACAGGGTGATTTTTTTTTGTAGCCCAATTGTCAGCAACTTATAGAGACTGTGGAGGAGGATGCCTGAATGACTTTGATCCAATGGAGGTTTCTTCTCTTATCTGTCATGACTGGATAGTTGTCTAATGGTAACCCATTGTTGGTGCTTGTGTTAACATGACTTACCTGTGGCAAAAGAGTCAAGGAATTACACTGCTACCCCACATTCAGAGAAACCTACTTGGCAAGATAGCTTTTCAAGTGTTTTATCATTTGCCTCTTGAAACCTCTCACCCCCACAAAATTATCGACAAAGTGACTGATGTAAATATAAATCTTAAGTAATTTATGCACTAAATGACCGATTATGTAAATCTCTTACAAATGTAAGAATAGATGTTTATCTGTGATAAGTTTGTTCTATAGTGCCACTGATTGTTGAATTTAAACATGCGTGAACTGTAGTTGTTTAGTTTTTTTTTATGGTGTCATGTACAAAATACAATGTAGGTGATAATGTTTTAATAAGTCATACTTTAACTGACCTCTCTAAAGAAGATAAATAATTAGTTTTAAAATTATTATAAAAATCATGGAATGACTATCTGTGACAAAAACAATGCGTTTTGGGGATTGTATTTATCCGTAGGAAATATCATACATTTGATGAATGGTGCCTGCTTATATATTTAATTATCTGCATGTGAGATTTGGAAACTGTTACGGAATCTAGTAACAACAGATCACGTAGTCTTGACGAGCATAAATTTTTAAAAGGAGATAAATAAAAATCAGATTCAGTACCACCAGGCAGCGTGATATTTCTAGGGGAATGAATAAAGAAGTCAGTGTTTTTTTTGTCAACAAATAATTATTATTTATTCTAAAAAAAAATCCTAACATTACAACACTAAATCAATACAATTACACAGTAAAACAATAGAAATGAACAGTACCAGAGTGTTCGGATCCTAGGCTTTTCTGGATACCACCACTGTCACAGCTCAACAAGTCCTTTAACATAAATATTCTAGATGAACTGTTCATTCAAATGTTCTCAGAGAATAGTCCAAATCAATCCAGAAATCAATCTGTTGTAATCTAAAAGTGAAGTTCTGGTAATAATTCCAAATTCAAACTGAAGACTGTATAAAATCCGTTACAAATTTAGAAGAATATCTATAAGTTCTGCAATTATCGGTCCCAAAACTAACTCACACTTTTCCGTGTCCGCTGTAATTTTTTTTCTCACTCCCCTCGGCTCACAGCCCCTATTTATAACTTTTTCAACCAAAGCCCAGAAACTTCTATTTCACGAACATCCCAAAGAAAACATCAACACACACGCGCTCATGGAGCGCGAACTGCCCAGAAAATTTTAGATTAGCACGAGCGCTATCTCTCTACTCGCCAGGGTTAAACCAGTACGGATTACACCAAGCGCTGTGTCTCTACACGCCAAAGCGACGAACTATGCCTGCGCTACACGCACCAGAATGTCAACAGACACATGTAACACTCCTGCGCACAACAAAACAGACACCCGTAACAACCCACATTTGCCTGTTTGGTGATTTGGAACTCAAATTGTTGTGTTATTGTATTTTATCCACAGGAGAAATCCTACAAGGACACCAATCATTTTATCGGATTATGACAGAGAGAACACTTTTTTGTCAACAGATACTCGAAAATCAAACTGGCTATCAGTGGTTCATTAGTTTATCATATTTATTAACCTGTTATTGTCGACAGAAATGGTTCTTTGTGTAGTTACGCTAAAAGGATCGCTAAATCGGTGGTTGTTATGGGGTTGTTTATGGAACCCTACGAACTCGGCAACTGTAATGGCTTCTCACCCGAAAACAAACAAATCACAATAATCATGGAAAAAGTAAATCGATTCCTTACTGTAGTAGAAGATTATTGCCTACAAGAGAACATTAACTAGGGCTTGGTATCGGTCAGCCTACTTAGGTAAAATACGTATTGCGATATACAAAAGCGATACCCGATACGTTTACGATACGTTTCATTTTCTTTGTGTTTGATTTTTGATTAAAAGCTATGTAGATAAAGTTTTTCGTAAATGAATAAAAAGACCGTTATGTAAGTCATTGACATGGAAGCGCCGAGAACTATATAAACAATTCTCATCCAGCCACTTAAAGGCAATACGTGACCTTAAAGTCTTAAAAGGTCAATACAAGAAATCAAAAAGCGGCTTCAACTTCTTAAATAATTTGTATTTAGTTAATGTTAGGGTTGTCTGACTTGTATCTTTATTTGTGAGTTGTTTTTGTGTTTCATCGATGCGACGATATACAGCATGCATAGGGTATCTGTAATTGATGTGTACCGATATATCGGTATATCGAAACAGTCCAAGTGTTAACACATGCATTGCCAATGACGTGTACACCCGTCATTTATTTAAGGTCCGAAAATGCCTACTCCAGTCACACGTCATTTATTTGTCACAATTTTAGGTAGAATTATCATATATTTATAATAATATTTATCAATAAATTCATCGCAGATGAGACTTAGTTTATCTATAGACTAGTATCGCTGAATAAAATGGAATTATTTGTAATTCAACGGTGCTCTGGATTATTTGACATTTCCTTGTAAGAACATTCCTTTGTAGGAATATTCCCACACACTTAATTATAATTCTTTTGTGTATAATTCCTAAAATACTCTTCAAAGCAACTCTTCATACCGACAAAAAATTAATTAAAAAAAACAACTGCCCTAGCCAGAACATATGGAGCGGGGATCGTTCATAATAAACGGACAAAGCCTAAAGGAGTGTAAGGAAAACCTACCAGTACGAGACCAGTAAGTCAGCCAGATATATGAAATGTTTCCCAACAATGTATATATTTTTGTTTTGTTTTCATGTTACATCCAAGTTGCTACATTTTTATTATAGACTGTTTTTGTCCTGGAAATAAAAAAATAAAAATTAAAGTTAAATCCACCTTTTTGGTGTTACACGTTGATACAAAACCTTGATGGAAAGAATAAATGTTACGTCAATCATTCATTTTTTAAAGAATTGAATTTTTTTAAATATTGAAATTTAATATTATAAGAATTGAATTTTTTTAAATATTGAAATTTAATAATCAATCTAACGGACATCTAATCACTAGCCATTAATTGAAACTAAAGCGTATGTTACAAGATATAAGAACTGCTCTGTTTGCAAATATATACTAACATATACAAGGTTTCCCTAAAAATATTTTCAAAAAATATTTACAGCACACACAAGGCGGCCAAGAAAGAAATTGACGAAATACAGTGTTTCTCTATTAATTTAAAGTAATTGTTTGCATAAATGCTTTCAGAAGTAAGCATTTTAAGTGAATCAAAAAATTGCCAATTGTTTTTTTTTCAATGCGTTACGTCGATATCGATATGATTATCCATTAAAGAGAGAAAATAAAAAGTCTAGAGGAAATTGGATCCTGGAAAATATTGCTGAAACCCTGTTTGAACAATGTGTTTTTGCTAATATATAAAGACCGACATTTGATACGGTTTATTCCGATATTGTAACTAAATATCCTTGTATTATGTTGTCTTAGTGAATACCTATTTTTCAATAAATAACCATTATCTGACTGCAGTCATATATAAAACATAAATAACACTACTGTCCATGAGTCTACGTCATAAATAAAACATAAATAACACTACTGTCCATGAGTCTACGGCATAAATAAAACATAAATAACACTACTGTCCATGAGTCTACGTCATAAATAAAACATAAATAACACTACTGTCCATGAGTCTACGGCATAAATAAAACATAAATAACACTACTGTCCTTGAGTCTACGGCATAAATAAAACATAAATAACACTACTGTCCATGAGTCTACGGCATGAATAAAACAAATAACACTACTGTCCATGAGTCTACGGCATAAATAAAACATAAATAACACTACTGTCCATGAGTCTACGGCATAAATAAAACATAAATAACACTACTGTCCATGAGTCTACGGCATAAATAAAACATAACACTACTGTCCATGAGTATACGGCATAAATAAAACATAAATAACACTACTGTCCATGAGTCTACGGTATAAATAAAACATAAATAACACTACTGTCCATGAGTCTACGTCATAAATAAAACATAAATAACACTACTGTCCATGAGTCTACGTCATAAATAAAACATAAATAACACTACTGTCCATGAGTCTACGTCATAAATAAAACATAAATAACACTACTGTCCATGAGTCTACTTCATAAATAAAAAATAATTCAAAGTAGGATTAGATTAACTATTAAAAAACAATCAAATAAGATTAGCAGGGCAAAATGACCTTTACATACGACATTTAGCGAGATAATATGAGAGAAAGCAAGTCTACATGTACCAGTGTAGATGTAGACGCATATCGTTTTCTTTTTCGTTTTATTGATTCAGCTGACTGTAAGTCATCTGAGCTTTATAAATCACTGTTTGTCCGTCGTCCGTCCGGCCGTCTGTTCGTTAACAGGGCACATATCGTTACCACCGGACCTAGATTCTTCTTACTTGATATCCTGAGAGGTCCGTGAAAAATATCCTTGGAAACCTGAAATTATGTTACCCATATTCTTCTTGATATGGGGCTCCGAAGTTCCCCCCCCCCCAGAATAATGGAAAATATCATACAAAAGCTCAAGTTTCTGAACAACAAATACATTGATCACCATGTTTCTTTGCGTTGATATTGATCATGGATTGTTTCATCCGTTTCTGCAGACTGGTGGCGCCACCTGTATCTTTTTATTTTTTTAAAGATCCCCCCCCCTTTTTTTAGACCTTTAAACACGCGGTCATCTGTTAACAGGGGACAAATCATATTGACTAGACCTAGTATCTGTCAATTTGACGTCCTGGAAGGTCCATGAAAAGTCTCAAAGGAAACCTGAAACTTGGTCTCTCTTACCCAAACCATTTGAGCTATGGCACTCAAAAGTGTCCTCAAAACAATTAAAAGTTTAAAACAAAAGCAGGGCACAAATCATAACAATTGTACCTAGAATCTTCTTATTTGACATGCAAAGATGTCTATAATAATTCCCTTGCAAAAGTGAAATTATAGGTGTATATAACTCATATTTTCCAACTTATGCGGCATATTTGAGCACCCCAGAAATAATGCAAAATACATACAAATTGCGAGATTCCTCAGGAATGGGTGAATGGATTGTCCTAAAATTTAGGGTGCTTATGCGTCTTAATGAACTTAAGCTAACTTGCATGAAAGATGGTGTCACCTCCGTTATCTTAATTAGTTCCCTGTGCAAGGACAAATTGTAAACATGTCATTCGGCTGAGCTTCATAACCCATGGGTCACTTGTTCATCAGTACGATTTGCTAGCATGGCCGGTGAAAGCGGGCCAACACGAAAAGTCAATGAACAGGGTCGATGGGCATTCAAAAATTCTATAATAAACCTAATCATTAGTGGGTTTTCCATTTCTCGGATAAAGGTAATCCACGAATTCCACGAAAATAAAAGCCCAACGAACAAATCTGAATCCACATTATTTGATGGCAGTAATAACAACACGATATATCGCACTATTTTCCAGTCCAATGCACTTTTAAAAAAATAAGCAAAAATCTTGAACGAAACAAATTCAATCAAGTCTTTTTATATGGACAATTCCATACATATATATATAACAGATGTCCATATATGTACAATCAACAGAATAAAAAAAGATAGACACATAGGAAACTCTAACATATGGCATTTTCTTTTTGCTGCAACAGATCCGTTTCAATGACATCATTAGTTTTGGTTTAAGACTTTTTAGTTATGAATAGCAGCGATGGTCAATGAAACTGATTATTCATTAAAATAAAATACTAACATGGGAATCTAATACTTATAAAAGGAATTCGGTTCACGTTTGTTCGCAATGTTCTCTCAAACCGCGTTGTGTACAATATTGTGCTATACATCATTTTAAAGGTTATTATCTCCGCAGTGACATAGGCGATATGAAAATAAATAATATTTAATATACAAATAATTTTGAGTGGTTTTTCCGTATTTTTTTACCGAGAACAGCCGAACTGCCTTCGGCAATCACCGGAATGTGAACATCGTGGTCACTTAACCTCTAACACTAAGGACTATTGTTCAAATGAATAACGCTTACTTTCAATGAGGGATTTGAACCACGTGCGTGGTCACCATAAGAGAAAAACACGTGTTCTTCGCTTTATGATATGGAGAGTTCAACCCAGGAGGATTAATGACAAAACCTAATTCAAGGCCCCATTTTCAGGAACAGGGCTGTGGTGGTGGCGGGATTTCAGGCCTCAAAATTTGTCTGATACGATGAAAAAAAGGTTGCGGTGGCTGAAAATGGGATACTGACCCACTGCATGGAGTCCCGCTGGGTCCGCTTCTGCTACTTAAGCTTGTATGCATATTTCTGTTTCCTTCTTCAGGAACAGTTTCCTCGCAACGTACATATAATTAATCTTTCATGTGTTCCTCACATCAACCTATTCTTTATACGTCCAACGATAGAACCAGTCAAATATCAACGCAACACTGTATTCCTCCGCGTCTCATTCCGGTTCGCAATGGAAACCATCACTGACCAGGTCTTCAAGGTGAACATGCCGGGGTATGATTTTTCCCACGAGCACAGAGCCACAAAATAACAGTAAAAATATTTATACATATCGTATTCGGAGAGTATCCTACTAAAATTCTATATTTACTTTTAACTTTTATAATAAAAATGACCCAACATTCAATATCTCAGTAAATATATCTCCCAAACCCCGGTAAAAAACCCGGTATACCGGGTTTATCAGCTAGTTATTTATAATGTGATATCATCAAAGTTCCTGGTTCTTTCCTGGACGGGAAATACACAAGAGAACCCAGCGGGACAATTATCATCTAAAACAAATTACAAAATGTGTTATATAAGTCTACCATTATAATAAAGAACGTGCGGACAATACAAACCTAACTTTCCTTAAGAAGAATATTTCAGTCTAAAGCGATTATTTTTGCCCATATATCTATGAAATGTCGTGAAACACAGGTTACAAAAACATAAATAAATTTCATATTCATATCACAAAAGAACTGTTGGTTTTGAAATTGCATTATACTATGCTTAGACATTTGGATAAATATGTCATTTACCAGGTACACTCCAGATCTAACGGTTTTACACTACAGTCTTTCCAGATCTAACGGTTATACACTACAGTCTCTCCAGATCTAACGGTTATACACTAGTCTTTCCAGATCTAACGGTTATACACTACAGTTTTTCCAGATCTGACGTTTATACACTACAGTCGTTTCTGATCTAACGGTTATTCACTACAGTCGTTTCTGATCTAACGGTTATACACTGCAGTCTTTCCAGATCTAACGGTTATACGCTGCAGTCGTTCCATATCTATCCGTTAAACACGGCAGTCTTTCCATATCTAACCGTTATAGACTACAGTCGATCCAGACTTAACGGTTATCCACTACAATCGTTCCTGATCTAACGGTTATACACTGCAGTCTTTCCATAGCTAACGGTTATACACTGCAGTCGTTGCAGATAAAACGGCCATTCACTGCAGTCTTTCCAGATCTAACGGTTATACACTGCAGTCTTTCCTGATCTAACGGTTATACACTGCAGTCTTTCCATAGCTAACGGTTATACACTGCAGTCGTTGCAGATAAAACGGCCATTCACTGCAGTCTTTCTAGATCTAACGGTTATACACTGCAGTCTTTCCTGATCTAACGGTTATACACTGCAGTCTTTCCTGATCTAACGGTTATACAATGCAGTCATATAAGATCGTACGGTCATGGATTATAGTTTTTCCTGATCTAACGGTTATACACTACAGTCTTTCCAGATCTAACGGTTATTCAATACAGTCGTTTCTGATCTAACGGTTATACACTGCGGTTTTTTCTGATCTAACGGTTATTCACTACAGTCATTCCAGATCTAACGGTTATTCACTGCAGTCTTTCCAGATCTGACGTTTATACACAACAGTCGTTCAAGATCCAACGGTTATACACTGCAGTCTTTTCAGATCTAACGGTGAAACAATTCAGTTTTCCAGATCTGACGGTCATACACTGCAGTTTTCGAGAACTAACGGTTATACACTACAATCCTTCCAGATCTAACGGTTATTCAATACATTCGTTTCTGATAGAACGGTTATAAACTACAGTCTTTCCAGATCTAACGGTTATACAATGCTGTCTTTCCAGATCTAACGGTTATACACTGCAGTTTTTCCATATCTAACGACTATACAATGCAGTCTTTCCAGATCTAATGGTTCTACACTGCAGTCTATACAGCATTAACGGGTATACACTACAGTCGTTCAAGATCCAACGGTTATACACTGCAGTCTTTTCAGATCTAATGGTTAAACAATGCAGTTAACCAGATCCGACGGTCATACACTGCAGTTTTCGAGAACTAACGGTTATACACTTCAATCCTTCCAGATCTAACGGTTATTCAATACATTCGTTTCTGACAGAACGGTTATACACTGCAGTCTTTCCAGATCTAACGGTTATACAATGCTGTCTTTCCAGACCTAACGGTTATCCAATGCAGTCGTTCAAGATCTAACGTTTATACACTGCAGTCCTTCCGGATCTTACGGTTGTACACTAGAGTCCTTCCGGATCTAACGGTTATACACTGCAGTCTTTCAAGATTTAACGGTTATACACTGCGGTCGTTCTTGATCTAACGGTTATACACTGCAGTCGTTCCAGATCTAACGGTTATAGGTTTGTTTTTTCCAGATCTAACAGTTGTTCACTACAATCGTTTTTGATCTAACGGTTATACACTGCATTCTTTCCATGTTTAACGGTTACACAGTGCAGTTTTTTCCGTGTCTAACGGTTACACACTGCAGTCATTCCAGATTAAACGGTAATATGACTGCAGTCTTTCCAGATCTAACGGTTATACACTGCAGTCTTTCCTGATCTAACGGTTATACACTGCAGTCTTTCCTGATCTAACGGTTATACAATGCAGTCGTATAAGATCGTACGGTCATGGATTATATTTTTTCCTGATCTAACAGTTATTCACTACATTTGTTCCTGATCTAACGGTTATACACTGCAGTCTTTCCAGATCTAACGTTTATAGACTACAGTCTTTCCAGATCTAACGGTTAAACACTGCAGTCGTTCCGGATCTAACGGTTATAAACTGCAGTTTTTCCATATCTAACGGGTATACGCTACAGTCGTTCAAGATCCAACGGTTATACACTGCAGTCTTTTCAGTTCTAACGGTGAAACAATTCAGTTTTCCAGATCTGACGGTCATACACTGCAGTTTTCGAGAACTAACGGTTATACACTACAATCCTTCAAGATCTAACGGTTATTCAATACATTCGTTTCTGATAGAACGGTTATAAACTACAGTCTTTCCAGATCTAACGGTTATACAATGCTGTCTTTCCAGATCTAACGTTTATACACTGCAGTTTTTCCATATCTAACGACTATACAATGCAGTCTTTCCAGATCTAATGGTTCTACACTGCAGTCTATACAGCATTAACGGGTATACACTACAGTCGTTCAAGATCCAACGGTTATACACTGCAGTCTTTTCAGATCTAATGGTTAAACAATGCAGTTAACCAGATCCGACGGTCATACACTGCAGTTTTCGAGAACTAACGGTTATACACTTCAATCCTTCCAGATCTAACGGTTATTCAATACATTCGTTTCTGACAGAACGGTTATAAACTACAGTCTTTCCAGATCTAACGGTTATACAATGCTGTCTTTCCAGACCTAACGGTTATCCAATGCAGTCGTTCCAGATCTAACGTTTATACACTGCAGTCCTTCCGGATCTTACGGTTGTACACTAGAGTCCTTCCGTATCTAACGGTTATACACTGCAGTCTTTCAAGATTTAACGGTTATACACTGCGGTCGTTCTTGATCTAACGGTTATACACTGCAGTCGTTCCAGATCTAACGGTTATAGGTTTGTTTTTTCCAGATCTAACAGTTGTTCACTACAATCGTTTTTGATCTAACGGTTATACACTGCAGTCTTTCCATGTTTAACGGTTACACAGTGCAGTTTTTCCGTGTCTAACGGTTACACACTTCAGTCATTCCAGATTAAACGGTAATATGACTGCAGTCTTTCCAGATCTGAAGGTTTTTCACTACAGTCATTCCTGATCTAACGGTTATACACTGCAGTCCTTCCAGATTTAACGGTTATACACTGCAGTTGTTCCTGATCTAACGGTTATATACTGCAGTTGTTCTTGATCTAACGGTAATACACTGCAGTCCTCTCAGATCTAACGGTAATACACTGCAAATTTTTCAGATCTCCTTGGATTTTACTATACTTTGTGTATCAAGTTTTTTTGGCGTCTCAACACAAGGGCTGGAACCAGACCAAAGAGAGCTTGGTATCGCGAATTTTCAGCCTTTGAGTTGGATGCAAAATGGGATACCATGTTCTCATTTGTCTTATTAACATTGTTTGCCCTGTGCTAGTTCTGGTGGTGTAACCCGGAAAATATTGCAAATCATAGCAGCGGTTAAAACGAAGGAGACTGCAGGTGGTTTACTTATCGGGTAAAATGGCATCGATCTGAAACATACGGCACAGAATAAACATTCAGTAAATTAGGTCAATTCAGACTGAGCTATGTGTTGGCATTATAATGAATCTGTTTTCATGGTATAGCCAGGTAAACAAAAAAAAACATTCAAGGCAATTTGGTGTCAGGTTTAATATATCTTCATTGACGTGTCACTCTTCTGCGTCTTTATGGTGATCTGTCAGTCCAGTGGCAGGTTAAGTGCAGGACCATCCCGATATCATGTTATTTCCAGACTGAGCGGAAGTCTAGCTTGGTACGTGGCATGCCGACTTTCTGTGTCAATAGACTTGATTACTTAAATACGCCGACCGTATCAAACCCTGCATTTGGCAATATTGGGTTGGTCCAGTTGTCCTTCAGAAACAAATATAAAACTTTCCTTACTAGTCATTTAAGTATCGGCGTTGGTTTTATGAAGGTGTCAGACAAACATTAAAATGAAGTAACCTATAAATTAATAAAACAATGTTTGAAATTGGTAACAAGCGGAGCGACGCGTTCTATATTATCCAGGTGAAGCAATTTCAGATTTCTCCCTAAATCACTGAACTTGGGCTCTAGCCTAGAAAAAAGACAAGGACAAGATTTTTGAATGGCTTAGTACCAGAAAACAATATATAAACAAATCCGTTTTACTTGTATAGTATAGTAGTACAGTATAATAACTAAGTTACTGACCAGACTTGGGCATATTTTATAATATTACCTGTACAAGCCACACAAATTAAGCATGTTTTTGTTATTGCTTAATGAGAAATAATTGCATATAAGGCTCACCATGTCATAAGACCCTCAGAGTGCATCGCAGAATCAGGGTTGTGACGTCACCAACATCTCTCTAGTTTTGGTATCAGCCAGGGTTGCTTGTGTCCACAGCAATCTTGTATACCATCAAAGATTGAGCCTGGGTTGCTTGTGACGTCCAACAGCAGTAAAAGTTATGGTGCTTATGGTGAAAAAGAGTCCACAGTTGGCTATCTTCTGCAAGAAAAATATCTGCATGGCCAAGTCAAGGCCTAGTTTGAGTCCAGGATATTTCAGATCACACCTTCACAGTTCGAGTGTGAGTGGCCAATTGACTGAAAATTCAGCTCGGCTTTGCCTTCACAAAAATTCTCAAAAGCGACAGAACTTGCCTGTAAAAAGCATTGTGGGCCATTATATGGAGAAAACTGTGGAAAATCCCCTCAACATTAACATTGAAAGGTTAAGTGGGCACAAGGGGTGGTAGCTGGCCAGGCCAGAAATAGGAACATCCCGTGAAAAGGTCATTGTAAAGTTACACATTCTCTCTTGGATGACTGGACAGAGGAGAATGGGTATTACCTGGCCAAGACAACATTAGTTTAACACAAGCAATTGGTCCATTTATGGGGAAAACCATGGCAAATTCATTGTGTTTGAACCGGGGTGGCTTCTCAACCCAGTGGTTAGGGTGGCAGAATAGGGATGGACTTAAGGGGTAAATAGGGTAAAATATGGTACAGATGCGATTCTGTGACACTGTTGTAGCCATCTGTTGATTGTGAGCACACGTGACACATAACCGACGTACCCACTCGGAGCAGCCAGTCTGCGGGGAACAGCTGACATTAATTATGACACTTTTATTGTTAAAACATGTAATGTCATGTCAGTATTGCCGTTTTAAATCACTTTCCAAAACCCTGTGATTTCCACGTGTGTCATCTGGCAACTGTCGGTAAGACACAATTAACCTCTACACTGAAATATCACCAATAAACGTGATGGTAAGTGCGCGGAAACAATGTGACATTGGCAAAAAAATATTCTTTGAAAACGAGCTTGTGGAAAAGAGTTTGTCAAGTTAGACTTACAAATAATGAATTAATGTTTTCTCATCCTCCCTGACTTAATCAGACTGTACACTTTTGAACTTTATTCAATTCTCATTTTTCACTGTGACGTAGCATAGAAAGACTAGACTAGTGTTAAAGTAAATGTAAAAGAGATTACATCTTAAGGAGTTCAGGTAAAAATATAATATTCTTACGAGGTTTCTTGTTCAAGAATAGAAGACTTGCTGTTGCTCATGTGATGGCATCTATTGAAACAACTTTTGCTGCAATTAAAAAAAATAATGTAAACTAATAAACTATTCTGCACTGACATGTTATGTTAACTTTGCGGAAACAAAGATAATCCAATTTTATCAAGACTCGGTATCATTATTGTTTTCAATTCTGAGAACAAACGAGGAGCAGGTTATGCTTTGCCGTCCTATATGGTTTTTTTTTATTCCAACTTGCACATAACGCACCTTGGGCTATTTCGGTGGGGCATAGGGCAGACGTACGAATGTATTATGATAAATCCACGGTCCGTCAGTCCGTTGTCCGTCCGTTTTCTAAGGGATTTGACGGATTTTCACGAAATTTACAATAATTTCTTACCAATAGATAATTTTGTCCGAGTTGGATTATTATCAAAATCTACGCATACGTAATGAGTTCTGAGGTCAACTGGCTACTTAATGAATGTCGCGGTTATAACTTACAAGCATTTTTTTTCTTGAACTTAACAGAAATGTTAACCAATATAATATCTCACATAAGATTTATTCCGGGCAAAATCAAATTGCAAACTGAATGACGTCACAATTTGATCTCATTTCCTAAAACGATATCATACAAAAAATTAATACTCAGCATAAATATAGAGCAACTAAAAACTGTAAAATAAGCGCGAACTGTGGTTTAGAGGCGTTGGGGGAGGGGCCTTGAATTTTCATTGATTTGTGCAAGCAGAGACGTAATTTCCTTTCGCAATGCGGAAAGGTGAGAGACCCTCGATCTCTCAACCCACACCACAGGCCTTTGTAATTGGCTTCACCATATGTAACTACTCGATAGTGTAATAATACTGTAATGTTATCAGTGATAGATCAAAACCCCAATTTTAACGGAGCCAAGTATTTTTCGACGGTATGCATCGGCCAAGATGGAGAAGCGTCCTTGTATAGAATATATTGTGTATTGATCATAAATTTCCAGTATCTTTCATGGAAGAGGGTCCTTCTTACCCGGTGTCCTGGTGCAGGCTCTCCTGCAGAATGTTGTAATGAATAAATAAATATATTAGGGAATGGCGTTCGAAAAATGCCACCCGTGCGGTTTCGGAAATTTTAAAAGTATCTATCAATAATATAAGCAATATTAAAGCAATTTGGGTATAAAATAGCAGAAAATTGTACTGCTTCAGAAACAATAAGGAAGAAAAATTCCTTTGTCCGAAATATTCCAATAGATTAAACCAGCATTACATTTTTCATCTGAGTGTTTAATAGATGGCTACCACAAAGCCATGGAAACGGATAAATCAATTCATATTGTCAGTAATTTTTGTATTTTATTCTTCCATACAAGTATGTCTTGTGACCGCTGAACTCATGGCTATGGAAGGAATGCCTATACAGTCGCAGGCCTAAACCCTGTGAATCAAAGGCCAAACTTGCTCCCTAACTTTCAAATCACATGTTAAGACATATATATTAATGAAGCATTTAGCTATTAATTCAGATTTAATGCTTTGTTTCAACCAGGTCATTATTCCCATAGTCATCTTGAAAATAAGTCTGCATGATTTTTGTCATCTTATCTGTGTTTAATCCATGTGAACATTACAATTTAATGAAAAATTCGCCAAAAAAAAAAATAAATAAAAAATAAATGATTGTTATCATTTTATTATACGAGTAGTATCCTATAATCTTAAGTTACTAAATATGATCCTTTCATGCCGAGAAGACAAAGGCTTATAAACCCGAACGATATATGATATAAGACATAATATTCTTCCCCATCATATCCCGTCTTTTGCTGCTGAGCTAGTTACTGACTTTCTGCTTTCATAGTCTCAGTGCATTTAGTACCAGAAGCTGTGGTATTTTCCTGTCCCTCATCCTCCAAGTCACAGCCTCTCATTCAAGCTAGTGTCCATTTCGGTAATGCTTTCGGAGTCCTTTTGGAGCCCTTCGCTCAAAATGTCCAAACCAATCATTTCAAGCAAACCTTTTCCAATAAATGATGGCCAAATTGTGATCCTAGTGGGTTATTGAGACCTCTTAACATTTAAAACCCCGGTAATGGCGGAAACTGACTGTAACATACAGGCTTTTCCTCTGCATTTTTTTCTCGTTTGGTTGGCCAGCTTCTTATGGCCATGCATCAGCGTTGAAATGAAATAAGCCTTACACATTCGCTACTTTAACTTGAGGCTCATCTCGCAAGTCGTCAAAAAGTTAAATAAAGCCACTCTTGCTCTGCCTACTGAAGACACTCGGCGTACATGTGAAATGGTCAGTCATGCATGGCACTTAATGTTTAAACATTTGTAAACAAACAAACAGGCAAGGTATTTGCGTCGTTCCTCTAATGATTGAATGTCCAGCATTATTCTAAGGTCATAAACATTACATTCATAATCAATTACTTGGCTGATAGTACGAATGGCATTGTTTTGAAATGTTTGCATTTTGTTAAATTTTTTAGCTGTTGTATACCCCAGAGTAAATATTTAGCTTCATCGGGTCCTTGTAGATCTAAAAAAGGACAACCTAAGGTAAGAATAACCCATAAATTTGTGAAGATAATGCACTAATAATATACGCTCAATTTGCTTTGTCCAGTTTAAATATTCATTTAATTCATGACCTAAGTATTTTAAACTATTAATGTTGTTCATCAGTACTTATTAATGGGAAATACTGCATGTCGTGACCTAAACAATAAAGAACATTTTTTTTCAATATTAACTGTAAGTCGGTTTCCAGCAAACCATTCCGCTTAGCTCTCAACTCCAGCTTGTAGCTGCTGTTTATCAATATCCGCCTCGGCATTGGAAAAGAATATCAGTGTCATCTGCAAATGCATTAAGTTTCATTTCCCAGTGTAACCATTTATATAATTCACAAATATGTAGGGAACAAGAGTGGACCTAAAATCGACCCAAGTGCAAAACCTTTGGAGCTACACTGCGGTGAAGATGTGTCATTTCCCATCTTTACAATTATTTTTGAACCATGCAAATTTCCTTATTCATCATTTAGTATTTTATAAAATTTATGTCCTATATTTTGTATACTAGTATTTATCAAATTTGCATGTAAATCAAAAGAGGTCATTTTGTGAATAAGGATATTTATTCCAGTGGATCTGAACTTGTCTCTGTGGGATTGTGTTTTATTCCAGTGGATCTGAACTTGTCTCTGTGGGATTGTGTTTTAGTCCAGTGGATCTGAACTTGTCTCTGTGGGATTGTGTGTTTTATTCCAGTGGATTTGAACTTGTCCCTGTGGGAGTGTGTGTTTTATTCCCGTGGATCTAAACTTGTCCCTGTGGGATTGTTTTATTCCAGTGGATCTGAACTTGTCCCTGTGGGATTTTGTGTTTTATTCCAGTGGATCTGAACTTGTCCCTGTGGGATTGTGTTTTATTCCAGTGGATCTGAAATTGTCCCTGTGGGATTGTGTGTTTAATAGTCCCTGTGGGATTGTGTATTTTATCAACTAAATTTCACCCTGATAAAGTGGCCAAATGGCTAAACTGTACCTGCATCCCAATAATCTAATACATTTATCTTTATATCTTGACATACTCTCAATCTAACATATATTTGCAATATAACATATATTTGCAAGGTTAAGTAGATAATCTTTAAATACATATTTTATATTGAGTGTTGCCATTCTGGACTTCTTGAAAAATGTATAAAATCTTACGAGAAAAAGGTACAATTCAAAGCCAAATAGTGCAATTTTGTACCATTTTACAACATGCGAAACTTCTAAACAAGCTTAAGGTATGAAAGTAATATATATTTATATATATATATATCCAGATTGTTACAAAACCATGGGGTTTTAAAGTTCTCAACTAATACAAAGAGCTGTAATACATATATTTCAGGACTTATAAACTGAATAAAAGTATAGTAAAGCTAAGTTATAGCTGCATGCCAAACCTGGGCCAAATAATAGCAGGACACTACAGGGAGATACTGAACAAATTCAATGCGCAACAAACTGAACTGAAGAACTGTAGAGACAAACAAACTTGCCCATTAGAGGGTAACTGTTTAACAACAAACATCGGTACCAGGCCACCGAAACACGTCTAGACAATCTTAGACAAGAAACCTACATCGGCCTAACAGAAAACACATTCAAAACACGCTACACGGCCCACAAATCTAACTTCAAAAACGAAAAGAGACGAAATTCCACCACACTAAGCGAATATATTTTGAAAATAAAGGACTTAAATGTGCAATATACCATACAATGGAAGATAAGAGCGTACTCCACATCATCTTAATCGTGTACCCTTTGTTTGGAAGAATATTATTCATCGCCCCTTATTATGCACTCTCAACAAAAGAAATGAAATCGCAGCGACATGCAGGCACAGGTCAAAACACCTGCTGACCAACTACAAATCCCCTGGATCAAGTATAAGGAGCCCCGAAAAGACCACTCAGTGTTCCTGACGAGTGAGGGCCCGTAGGGGCCCTTACGAAACAGAGCTGTCGAACACAAGTAAGTGTTTTTAAGTCCTGATATATATATATATATATATATATATATATATATATATATATATAAATGTATATATATATTCCATATAACCAGTGATTCTGTATAATAGTATCAATATAGCAGAACAAATTCATTGCTAATAATATGGCATTATAATGAAAAATTCACGGAATATATCTACTGAACTCAATTGGTTCAGGTAAACAACCTATAATGACCAATTGAAGAAAAGATATGGAAAAAGTATAAAAAGAATCTTGCCTGAAAAAAAGTAAGATACTAAAAAGAGTAAGATATTTAAAAAAATAGTATAGAGTGGCAGCACTGTGTGTTGAACAGAGCCCCAAATAGAACCGCTACAGGAAGTTTCCATTGCTTTTTTTTAAATAGATACAAATGATTGATGCACTATTCATTTCGACTCTATGATATAATATTAGGCATAGAAAGTACACTCCTTCATGCCCCTAGATTAATGCTAAGTTCTTAATCTGATCTAGATTCCATGAAATGGCATCCAGATTTGCACACTAAATTTTAGTTAATCCGTTGTTAATATGGTTTCATTTGTATCTTTGACCATGGAAACCCTAGGTTAAGACACAATGTTCGACCAATTACAATGGCTAGTTTTTCAGATATTTAGGAAGACAGATATTTCATCAATGGTGGCTCTCATTTACATATCAAAATTTAAATATGAACTTAACCGTTCAATAAGGTCTAGACACAATGTTAGGCCAGTTATCATGGTTAATCTTTCAGATGGTTAGGGAAAGTAGGCTGTTTTTCACTGGCGGCCCTAATTTACATTTTAAAATTAATATATGAAGTTAACCGTTACGTTACTTTTATAGTTTTATTTGAATCTTTGACAATAGAAACCTAGATCTAGACACAATATTCGACCAATTATCATGGTTAGTTCTGGAGATAACGAAGAAAATAGAATTTTCGTCATTGGCGGCCCTAATTTGAATATAACAAAAGTTGCCCATGGTCATTGCGAGAACAACTCAATTGAAAAGTATCAGTGGAACCCTGCCATTACAAATTCATAAACAACATTATATATACCATTCAAAGGTACCCCTTACTGGCAACTCGACTAAAATGCTCATATGCAATGATTAACTACTAAGGGGTAAGAATAACCTTTAAGTACATAAGCGATCATATCTCTCTTCAGAAATACAGTATTTTGTCAAAATTTGTTTTAAAACACAGCCAAGAAATAATAAAATGTCTTTCAGAGTAACATAAAACAACATGTTCAGGGATGCAAGGGATAAAAGAGAAGTCTGTGAAGTGACCCTATAAATATGCTATATTTATGAAGAAAAAATCTCATTTTATCCAAAATTCATATTTAATTTGACACGTTTTTAGGCCTACAACGTTCACCTACAAGCAGCAAGATAAAGAAGACCAGGCCTACAACGTTCACCTACAAGCAGCAAGATAAAGAAGACCAGGCCTACAACGTTCACCTACAAGCAGCAAGATAAGGAAGACCAGGCCTACAACGTTCACCTACAAGCAGCAAGATAAAGAAGACCAGGCCTACAACGTTCACCTACAAGCAGCAAGATAAAGAAGACCAGACCTACAACGTTCACCTACAAGCAGCAAGATAAGGAAGACCAGGCCTACAACGTTCACCTACAAGCAGCAAGATAAAGAAGACCAGGCCTACAACGTTCACCTACAAGCAGCAAGATAAAGAAGACCAGGCCTACAACGTTCACCTACAAGCAGCAAGATAAAGAAGACCAGGCCTACAACGTTCACCTACAAGCAGCAAGATAAAGAAGACCAGGCCTACAACGTTCACCTACAAGCAGCAAGATAAGGAAGACCAGGCCTACAACTTTCACCTACAAGCAGCAAAATCAAGAAGACCAGACCTACAACGTTCACCTACAAGCATCAAGATAAAGAAGACCACGCCTACAACGTTCATCTACAAGCAGCAAGATAAGGAAGACCAGACCTACAACGTTCACCTACAAGCAGCAAAATAAGGAAGACCAGGCCTACAACGTTCACCTACAAGCAGCAAGATAAGGAAGACCAGACCTACAACGTTCATCTACAAGCAGCAAGATAAGGAAGACCAGGCCTACAACGTTCACCTACAAGCAGCAAGATAAGGAAGACCAGGCCTACAACGTTCACCTACAAGCAGCAAATAAAGAAGACCAGGCCTACAACGTTCACCTACAAGCAGCAAGATAAGGAAGACCAGGCCTACAACAAGCAGCAAGATAAGGAAGACCAGACCTACAACGTTCATCTACAAGCAGCAAGATAAAGAAGATCAGGCCTACAACGTTCACCTTCAAGCATCAAGATAAAGAAGACCAGGCCTACAAAGTTCACCTACAAGCAGCAAGATAAGGAAGACCAGGCCTACAACGTTCACCTACAAGCAGCAAGATAAAGAAGACCAGGCCTACAACGTTCACCTACAAGCAGCAAGATAAAGAAGACCAGACCTACAACGTTCACGTACAAGCAGCAAGATAAGGAAGACCAGGCCTACAACGTTCACCTACAAGCAGCAAGGTAAAGAAGACCAGGCCTACAACGTTCACCTACAAGCAGCAAGATAAAGAAGACCAGGCCTACAACGTTCACCTACAAGCAGCAAGATAAAGAAGACCAGGCCTACAACGTTCACCTACAATCAGCAAGATAAAGAAGACAAGGCCTACAACGTTCACCTACAAGCAGCAAGATAAGGAGGACCAGGCCTACAACTTTCACCTACAAGCAGCAAAATAAAGAAGACCAGACCTACAACGTTCACCTACAAGCATCAAGATAAAGAAGACCACGCCTACAACGTTCATCTACAAGCAGCAAGATAAGGAAGACCAGACCTACAACGTTCATCTACAAGCAGCAAGATAAGGAAGACCAGGCCTACAACGTTCACCTACAAGCAGCAAGATAAGGAAGACCAGACCTACAACGTTCATCTACAAGCAGCAAGATAAGGAAGACCAGGCCTACAACGTTCACCTACAAGCAGCAAGATAAGGAAGACCAGGCCTACAACGTTCACCTACAAGCAGCAAATAAAGAAGACCAGGCCTACAACGTTCACCTACAAGCAGCAAGATAAGGAAGACCAGGCCTACAACAAGCAGCAAGATAAGGAAGACCAGACCTACAACGTTCATCTACAAGCACCAAGATAAAGAAGATCAGGCCTACAACGTTCACCTTCAAGCATCAAGATAAAGAAGACCAGGCCTACAAAGTTCACCTACAAGCAGCAAGATAAAGAAGACCAGACCTACAACGTTCACCTACAAGCAGCAAGATAAGGAAGACCAGGCCTACAACGTTCACCTGCAAGCAGCAAATAAAGAAGACCAGGCCTACAACGTTCACCTACAAGCAGCAAGATAAGGAAGACCAGGCCTACAACAAGCAGCAAGATAAGGAAGACCAGACCTAGAACGTTCATCTACAAGCAGCAAGATAAAGAAGATCAGGCCTACAACGTTCACCTTCAAGCATCAAGATAAAGAAGACCAGGCCTACAACGTTCACCTACAAGCAGCAAGATAAAGAAGACCAGACCTACAACGTTCACCTACAAGCAGCAAGATAAAGAAGACCAGGCCTACAACGTTCATCTACAAGCAGCAAGATAAGGAAGACCAGACCTACAACGTTCATCTACAAGAGCAAGATAAGGAGGACCATACCTACAACGTTCATCTACAAGCAGCAAGATAAAGAAGATCAGGCCTACAACGTTCACCTTCAAGCATCAAGATAAAGAAGACCAGGCCTACAACATTCACCTACAAGCAGCAAGATAAAGAAGACCAGACCTACAACGTTCTCCTACAAGCAGCAAGATAAAGAAGACCAGGCCTACAACGTTCATCTACAAGCAGCAAGATAAGGAAGACGAGACCTAAAACGTTCATCTACAAGCAGCAAGATAAGGAAGACCAGACCTACAACGTTCATCTACAAGCAGCAAGATAAGGAAGACCAGACCTACAACGTTCATCTACAAGCAGCAAGATAAGGAGGACCAGACCTACAACGTTCACATACAAGCAGCAAGATAAGGAAGACCAGGCCTACAACGTTCACCTACAAGCAGCAAGATAAAGAAGACCAGGCCTACAACGTTCACCTACAAGCAGCAAGATAAGGAAGACCAGGCCTACAACAAGCAGCAAGATAAGGAAGACCAGACCTACAACTTTCATCTACAAGCAGCAAGATAAAGAAGATCACTCCTACAACGTTCACCTACAAACTGTAAAAGAAGGAAGATCAGGCTTACAAGGTTTACATACAAGCAGCAAGAGGAGGAACACACAGGCTTACAACGTGCACCTACAGGCAGCAAGCTGAGGAAGATCAGGCCTACAACGTTCACCTTCAAGCAGCAAGGTAAGGAAGACCGGGCTTGCAACATTCACATACTAGCAAAAGGGGAGGAAAACCAGGCCTAAAACATTCAACTACAAGCAGCAAGATAAGGAAGACCAGGCCTATAACGTTCAACTGAAAGCAACAAGAAAAAGAAGACCAGGCCCATAACGTTCAACTGAAAGCAGCAAGATAAAGAAGACCAAGCCCATAACGTTCAACTGAAAGCAACAAGAAAAAGAAGACCAAGCCCATAACGTTCAACTGAAAGCAACAAGAAAAAGAAGACCAGGCTCATAACGTTCAACTGAAAGCAGCAAGATAAAGAAGACCAGGCCCATAACGTTCAACTGAAAACAGCAAGATAAAGAAGACCATGCCCATAACGTTCAACTGAAAGCAGCTAGATAAAGAAGACCAGGCCCATACAGTTCAACTGAAAGCAGCTAGATAAAGAAGACCAGGCCCATACCGTTCAACTGAAAGCAGCTAGATAAAGAAGACCAGGCCCATAACGTTCAACTGAAAGCAGCAAAATAAAGAAGACCAGGCCCATACCGTTCAACTGAAAGCAGCTAGATAAAGAAGACCAAGCCCATAACGTTCAACTGAAAGCAACAAGAAAAAGAAGACCAAGCCCATAACGTTCAACTGAAAGCAACAAGAAAAAGAAGACCAGGCCCATAACGTTCAACTGAAAGCAGCAAGATAAAGAAGACCAGGCCCATACCGTTCAACTGAAAACAGCAAGATAAAGAAGACCAGGCCCATAACGTTCAACTGAAAGCAGCAAGATAAAGAAGACCAGGCCCATACAGTTCAACTGAAAGCAGCTAGATAAAGAAGACCAGGCCCATACCGTTCAACTGAAAGCAGCTAGATAAAGAAGACCAGGCCCATACCGTTCAACTGAAAGCAGCAAAATAAAGAAGACCAGGCCCATACCGTTCAACTGAAAGCAGCAATATAAAGAAGACCAGGTCCATACCGTTCAACTGAAAGCAGCAAGATAAAGAAGACCAGGCCCATACCGTTTAACTTAAAGCAGCAAGATAAAGAGGACCAGGGCCATAATGTTCAACTGAAAGCAGCAGAAATACGTTCTCCAGATTTCTCTGCATTATGCCAGTGTGGTGACTGAGGCTAATCCATGTAGGGATTTATCAACAGAGGGATTAAGAGTAAATCCTTGACACGCAGCTGGGAGTCTTGGTATACGGTCATTATGGAAAGTTAGAGACGCCATCTTCTCTTTCTAATGACTCATTCGTTATCCGCACCGAAAGGAAGAGAGATTTAAGACCGAGACCCGTCTGAGGGTGCTGACACTTTGCTGGAATTATTTGTATGCTACGGGATTAACCAGAGTGCGAGAAAGTTCTAATTAAATCTCTGACTGATTATCTCAAGTCGTAAACAGGCACACTTTATCACTTGTCTAACATTTATGAAATTTTCGGGTAATCAATAAATGCGTTTCACTGAATCTGCACATGTAAAGTTGTCTTCCTGTATATCTCATGTACGCTTTCAGACCATATTTATTCCTTCTCACTTTCTTCTAATTTGTAACAACACATGATTATTAGGACGAAAAAAAAAATTAAACCTAATTTAAAAGTTTGGTACCTGTATAAAAATGATTTCCTACGTTTCCTAGTTCCGTATTTACCTACGTTCAAATTCCAATTGAATGAATAACCTATAAATGCATTAAAGCTGGTTTATCTAATGTGCAAATAATGTGGTTAAACTAAGTGTCAAAGAAGGATAGTTCGACCTGTTCTTCTTGGGTCCAATAGATTCTTAGCACAGAAAAAAAAACGGGATGCGAATGGACACGTAACGCAGAATTCTGATATTTGAACAAACAAAACTTAGTAAAAGAAATAAGAAAAAAAGCGCGGATATATATATATATATATATATATATATATATATATATATAAAGAGAGAGAGAGAGAGAGAGAGAGAGAGAGAGAGAGAAGAGATTTCCTAAAAGTGTGATTTAGCATCATATACGTTAAAAAATATTGTGCTGTATATAAAAAAACAAATCCACGAAAGGTGAAACACCGACACAGTATGTTGGTCAAAGCGCGGGATGGGAGCAGTGACATGCTGAGCATCTCCGGGAGCAGATGCCACATCTGCCATTTCAGGAAATGAAAAGTTCTGGTAATGACGTCATATGCCAAGAAGGGGCGGTAACTGCCAGGTCCTTGGGATGATAAACGTCGCTTTTCGTAGAGCGACTATACATTTCTCAACTGTTATCGCGCGAACAAGCCCTTGGTTTATCAAACTGTTTCCGATGTAGTGGAAACCTATTTTGACAGTAGCGAAAGTCTTCTAGAGAAACAGGGCGTAGGCGTTTTGTAAGGTCCACTTGACATAGTAAGGATTTAAAAATATACCGACATTATCGATAGCGAGATTGTATAAACTCCACAACGTATAATTTCAGTTTGGGCACCCTCTTATTGACCATAAAATTTGGTAATTGAAAAACGTTTTGGTCAAATCTGGCTTGAGTATTGCTGGTCATAATTGGCTTTAGTATGGCTGGTCAGATTATCAGATTCAACTAGTTACTTTTCACATTTTGATCGACATTATCTACTTGGTTGCTTGTTGGAGATTAAGATTATGACAATACTTACATATTACATGAGTTCAGCTATGTGCTAACCATCCCAAGTCTCAAGATTGAAAGTCTAGAGGAAGAGTACGAGTCTAATTTGTACAGCACTAAGGCGCCCCCTAGTAGCATTGGTAGCAGATGTAAATCAAGCCGCCATGTTTGAACAGACGACAGGCTGTTTCTGAGTACTCATGTTGATAATGACCCACATATACAAAACTTAATACATTTGAGCCAACTAATTATTGTGTAAACCTGCTGTGGATATACCAATAAAACAGACTATATGCATTTTTAATGCTGACATCATCCAGATAAAAGGTGAGAAGCTGCCAGTTTAAAAATTAGTTCTAACTTTTTGTTTCGGTATCGGAGTGTATGGATACCGATACCACTACCAGCGATGTCAGTTCTGCTGGTATGGTATGCAACACCTAGTCACAGCCATGAACGGGGCAGAGGTGCTGCAGCCAAAGAAGCCCCAAAAGAGCCAGCACCTGTTGTTAAAGATGCCCCGGCACCCTCAGAGTCTGATTACTTTTTGATTATTTTGTTGGTTGGTGGGTGTATCAGCAATTTTTATTTTCAAAAGAACAAAATGAACGGATTTTGTAGAGGGTTAGGTAACATAAAAAGAATAATCGAATAAATTTGGAGGTAACCTTTACCACCAAGATTTTTTTGTGTGTTCTTTTTCAACTAAACATCTAGTTGAATAAATATGTGTGTATTCTCTTGTCATAGTCATTTTATCTATATGGTTTTACCAAGCCTGAGTAAATAGAAACTTTTATTGCCAGTCACGACTAACAGCTCTTTGCTGCTACTTTGTTCAGGGAAGCGCCAAAGGAGCCTTATCAACAGTGACTGGTCAGAAAATTGTCAAAACCTACGTTTCTACTGCACCTGGGCATTGAAAGTCTAGAATTACGTCAATTACATTTTCTTACATGTAATCCCAGCCAATTAATCCCTGGAACAAGGTGAAGTAAACAGCTTTTATTTGTACCTATTATCTGTGTTTGATTAATTTTCACCGTAGGACTTTGCAGCGTCAGTTTAATTATGTATTAATTCTGCCGACTGATGACAGATAAACACATGGAGCTGAAGACTGAAGGCCCAAATTATACGATTTTGCTTCCATTGAAGAGACGTTTAATAATATTAAAGCAGTTTGTTACAATCCTTCAAGCGGTTTGTTTTGACAAATAAGTTGAATTGACACTTTTATAAAATGTTTCAAATGAAATAATAATCGTGTAATTTGAATCTCATGAATATACTAAAGTCTTTCTGAATCAGAGGGTTAACATTTAGTTCTACTTAAAATAAAGTGAAACTGTATATTTAATGGAATGCAGCTTTGTAGTCCTTGGGGTGAGCTTATAAAATAGTTTTGTAATTAATCTTATTAACGTATTGCTTTTCTAGATACCGTTATAAACGAAGGCCTTTCCTAATAGCTCTAATTACAGTCGAACAGTTCCTTGAAGTTTTATCCGGGCCAATGAATTAAAAGATGACTAAAATAATGTGCTGCTAGTAGTGATTCTTTGGTAATATATGTCTTTATCATGTTTCTGTATCAAACCTCGAAATAACCACCGGCGGTACCTCTAAGTGTTGGCATTATCGAGATGGTCATCAAAAAAAGGTCTTATATCAAGGAATCAGGACCCAACAAGTGGTCTTTCTTTTGAAGTGGTCGATTAGCAGAGGTGGTCGTTATGGGAGGTTTTACTTTACATATTTTTTTTCGATCCTTGACAGATGTGTATGAGATACCGTGAGATGCATGTTTCTTTAGTAATCAGGTGACAACCGTTCATGGTGTATCATCAATAACATTTAAATCGTCATACGGTCATTAAGATACAAGGTATAGTATAAGTGAAGGTTCGTTTTAAGTATAGAAAGATAGGCCATTAACATAACAGGATGCGTAGGACAAAGTCATTCTCCAAAGACATATATATATATATATATATTTATTTATCAGTTTATTATATATTAACTTAATTAAGCATCTGATGTTTCTGAAATGTACTTGACTTTAAAAGAGTTTTAATTACGGGGTCGTAAAGAAAGGTATCCAGTGAGAAGTTTGCATTTGAATTGTAAAGATTGTTATTTAAATTAGGAAATTTACCGTCAATTTGAAAGGACATTCTCTGTAATGATCACGGCCACTACGCCCACATTGACATTGATGTGATGTAATTACTTATAAACCCATCTTTGATGAGAAACTGGGAGAATAAAACGGAAAATGAAATAACACAAAGCTAGATACATTGTTATAAAACAAAACATTACAGCCTTCCCTGTGATGTAAGTCAGATTCATATGTCCAACCTTTCGGCTCCAAAGTGATTAAACAATTGTTTTTCTTTCTCTTTAACTAAGACTAGAAATGTTCTTGTACGGATATCGAATCTGTACCAATGACACCTTAAACCGTGTACCTATCATCCTGACGTGGGTCAAGCCGCTTTGCACCCGTAGCTCCAATACGTGAGCGGTTGCACTTTCTACCTGTTAAAATGTAAATTGTGTTCATCGTCCAGGTTCAGGTGTTCAGTCCTTCCTGATTACACTAATTGGACTGACTGGACTAATTAAAGAATTATTACATGCAGCGGTCTCGACCCAGCTCCGTGTCCGTCATCTCCAACAATGTGTGCGCAGCTTGGTCATTTGGTCAAGGGTCTCTTTCGTCCCACAATTTGAACCTTTAACACAGTTTATACTAGAAACATCCGAGCTTACATACTTTTTACTTATTAAATATTATATGTCAAAGGTAAATATATAAAATACAAAAATATTTAAAATGATGTAAGGAAGTATATATATATGTGTGTAACTAGAAAAGCACTCAGAGAGCGCGGACCTCCGCCAAGGTAGCTCATTACTCCTATATGGCCTTGTCAGAAATGCAGCATTTCTCCTAGATCCAGACGATGATCCGGAACACCCCTCCAATTCAATCAATTATTCCTTGTATTACTGCCGATCTATCCCAAAAATCAATGATTTTTAATAGTAATTTTGCTAACAGACAGACAAAGAAGCAAGCAAATAAACAAACCAACGCCGGCAAAAACATAACCTCCTCGGCTGAGGTAATCAATATAAAAATGTTAAAGCACATGGACTGGAAATTAGATACAAAGTATTACTTCCTATTGACAGGCAGACACGTACAAATAATATATTGACCGTTAAGGTTACACCCAAGAACATCCCGGTGAATGAACGTAATGATACACAAATACGGACACGTTTAGCACAATCCCTCAATATGTAAGGTCACGCTTATTAAGTGTGACCTATTCTTCACCCAGTCTGGGCCTTATCGTCATGTAATGCGATCATGCTACAATGCTGTGTCCGTGAGCAGACTGTGTGTACCTGTCTAAAGGTCTGTATATTTTTTATGATAGGAACTAAACGACGCATATTCTAAGCCTAAGGTTTTTGCAGGAACTTTTGTCATGTTTTTCACTCACGTGATATAAAGATTAATTCTGCCAGAATTCTCCAGGAACACCCTCCCCCCAAAATATCAACATAGAAAGAAATATTATTCTATGCCAGATATCACACAAAAAATCAATTTTGGAAAGAGACGTGAGGGATATACAGGGTGAACCCATATTAAAGTGAGAAGTTCCCGATAAACAACATAGGTCAACAGCTTCATTGCTTGGGAAATATCGAAGATTTAACGAGTGTATAAAGGAGCATTCTACCGTGAAATTATATAAAAGATGCTTCGTGTTAGTTGAAGCGCAGGGGACATCGTGAAACACGATGTTTATTCAGTTTAGTCAGTTGAAGGTATATATTCTAAGGCATGTTAACATACACATGCGTTATTTGTATACACATACATATGTCGTTGAAGTCTCTTGTGCGCGAAACGTATAGTTGCCAATGTGAAAAAGATAGGCCCAGAAAAATATATTCCAACAGTATTCAATATTTGATTTGAGTATTGTAAATTGTCATGGAATAAGCAGGCCTGATGCAAAATTGGCATCTCTCCCAGATAAAAAAAAAGCAGTTTGGTATATTTCGAAGAAAGCATTTAGCAAAGAAACCACTTCAGCCTTGGTTCGTTGCATTGTCTTTCACCAAATTAACGCAAAATCGTAATATTCAGATTTTGCTGAAAATTTGTAGAGGGGTACAGTAAAACTGCATCCGTAATCCATCACATTTGAGAGGTAATCGGAATTACCATATTATATTTTTTTTCTTAAATGCTATTATCACAATTCCACAAAGTAATAATTATAACGGGCTATTCATTTGTCCCCGTGTAGAAGCCGCCCATTCGTACGCAGTTCTGCCACTCGCCTGGGAAACCCGTGTTTCTCAACCATGACAATGTTTTATATGAAACGTGCACATATGATGGAACGACTGATTAGTACATTCTGGCTAGGGTTTCAAAGTCCCAAAGAGATTGAGGACCCTTAGAAGTGTGTACCAACCACCACCACCCCCCCCCCCCCTCCCCCGGCTTCCTTTAAAAAAAAAACTTTTTTCAAACAGCCCATGATTCGGCCCAACTATTAAAACCCTGGTTATCATGGAAAGGTACTTCTGAGTGTATAAAATTCAACATACCTGTAAACCTATAAAACGGTGATCGTGTAAAGGGTCTCAGCTCTTTGTGTCCACTCGACGGAAAAGTGCTCCCTATTAAAAGATTCATGTGGACATGTGTTCCGCGCTTGAATTTAAAATCTTTACTTCCTTTTGACAGAGTAAAATTCCTTAATTTTCCTTAACAGGCGATATAATGGAAATGGGGTTCAATGGGGATTAAATGTCGCCTCCTGAAAAAGCGTGACAGGCGAAAAATGTTTTGCTGAACATTTGTAGAGGGTTAGGGTAAAGACATACCAAAAGTCCATTTTATTTCCCGTGTGGAAGCGACCCATTTGTGTTTATTTGTTCTTCCACATGCAAGGTTAACTCGTGTTACTGAAGCATGACAGTGTTCATACATGAAACGCATACACGTGAACACATAACTGATATTAAAGGAGATTCTGGTGAAGGTCTGTACGCCCTGTCAGATTGTAGTTTGTTATCAATTTAAAGATGTATGGGTGATATTTTTCCATGTTTTATCGTCCCTTAAGACAATGGACCTTAACAAATATATGTGAACCCCCCCCCCCCCCCAAAAAAAAAAGACCCCACTCCACCCGACCGGAATGATAATTGAGTTGTGGGGGTTCTTTCTGAAAAAAAAATAACTTCATAAAACACGACTTGGCCGAACTTTTGAAACCATGGTTATCATGGAAAGATATTACTGAATGTATAAAAATCAACTTACCTGTAACCCGTTAAAAAACGTCAAACGGTGGTCACATCACTGGACTCGGTGCACAGTGTTGACCAAACTGAAACGCCCTCGCATTGAAAGCGGAGTCATGTGGTCTTTGGATTAAAAACTTTTATTTTCTTTTGAGAGGGAACATTCCGTTCGAGGCGTTACAATGGATATGGGGGATCAATGGGGATTATAGTGGACCCGCGTGACCGCGTATTGCACGGAAATCCTTTTCAGGCAGGACATGCGCTCTGGCCACGGTATTAACAGGCCAATGAAAATCCCCGAGGCGCCTCCTGAAAAAGCGTCACAGGCGTGAAGGACCTTGCAGCACAAAAGAAATAGGTGCACCTATTGGAGAAATATTAAAATTTATAATTATTCAGCTTAATAGGGCATAATCCCGCAAAATAAAACAAACTTGTTTTAGAAGAGCACACCACCGATACGTCTGCCGAATTTGGAGAGTTAGATCAGAATGGAAGCAGGTAAACCGTGGTCTTGAAAAAACCCAACTCCGTATTAATTATATTGATGTAAGTTCTAGGCAAAGCAATGCACCAGCCGCTGCTCGCTGATTTTACCGAAACTTATTCGCCCCATATAGAAGACCAGAGGTTTCACTTTTGTTGTGAAAAATGTAATATATTTTCTGTGTATCATGGACGGGGGATGAGATTTTTTTTAAAATTTTTTTGGTGGACTTGATCAGGTCCTAACCCCCAGTGGATTGATTTCAATTTTGTTTTTTTTTTGTTTTTTTACTAGTCTTTCTTCTGCCGATATCCATTTGTGCTAGATCTCATATTTCACAGATTTTCAAAATTGAAAAAAATTGGTACAATAACAGTCTTAGGTCACAGTATGCACCTGATATGTATTTCTGATCTTGACCATATTTCCAAAGTCATACACGCCGTAGCTTATTATCCATTTTCGCTCAGTTGCGGGCTTTGGACGAGGCTTCCAGTGGTGGTTTGGCGATTGAATGAATTCATATTTTTTTATCATCCCTTATTTATACACCTCCGTGAAAATTATGGAAGAAATGGTAACCTAGTGTCTATTTGTAATTTCAATGGCGAAGGTAGAGAAAATACGCCCCTGATAATAAATACGCCCCTGATAATGTTATATATTTAACGCGTCGTGATCTTAAAATCTTTAATTTAGACTTTGTATTTTACCTGAACATACGAGATCCTGTAGTTTGTACTTGTAACAATGTGTAGACTTTGTATTTTACCTGAACATACGTGATCCTGTAGTTTGTACTTGTAACAGTGTGTAGACTTAGTATTTTACCTGAATATACGTGATCCTGTAGTTTGTACTTGTAACAGTGTGTAGACTTTGTATTTTACCTGAACATACGTGATCCTGTAGTTTGTACATGTAATAGTGTGTAGACTTTGTATTTTACCTGAACATACGTGATCCTGTAGTTTGTACTTGTAACAGTGTGTAGACTTAGTATTTTACCTGAATATACGTGATCCTGTAGTTTGTACTTGTAACAGTGTGTAGACTTTGTATTTTACCTGAACATACGTGATCCTGTAGTTTGTACATGTAATAGTGTGTAGACTTTGTATTTTACCTGAACATACGTGATCCTGTAGTTTGTACTTGTAACAGTGTGTTCGAGAATTACAATAATGACACCTTAGTGACCTCTGCCAGGACAGAAGAGCCCAATGAATTGTCATTATAATTCCTCATAACAACAATACATGACATGTGAAATTAATCTGGAATAATCCTAAAAATAACTATAGGAAACGGAGGTCAAGAAAGCACAATAATGACATATTATCATACAGATAATTTTAGCTTCATTGTTTTATCATTTCCTGAGCCACAGAGGCCGGTTCGATAGTAGGTCAAGGAAAATCCTCGTCGTTTTTTTTGCTAACTCTCTGATTGGTAAAACGGAGGGACAACAGGGGAGTCAAGGAAGGTATTGAAAAAAGATCAGAAACACGATACCGATAACGAGTCATATATGCTAATGCTGTATTTTTGATGTAGTGAAATATGCTAATCATGTCACTGTTAATGGACCAAGCTCTGTTAATAATATGCTAATTCTGTAGAGAGTTGATCGAATGACATAATTTTAGAGTACAATATTTGACTTCTAGATACTGAATTCCTTTTTGTATTTTCAATAAATCTTACTCACCTTTAGTCCAGGACTAAACGCTATATATTAGTTTAGTTTACACAGATTTTATTCAACAAAGCGAATACAATTGGGCAACAGACAATGTCTATTCAAAATGCCCTTTTTTGTATAAACAAATAATATAAATTGAAACATTAAATAATCGTTTGAGTGATACATGTACTACTGTTATAAGAGTGAACAAATATAAATCAAAAGACATAACAGTGGTAACGTTATACGAAACTCTAATCCTTAGGATTTAGGATGAACTAAATCGGTTTGTCACAGAAATATAGAGCTGGACCTGCTCGAATATGAAACAGTTTTCTTTAAATGAGAGGTCATTATCGCTATATAACATTAGGTCTATTCCTAGAGCACCAAGACCGAACGCTATTGACTCTTTGTGCATATTATTGTTACGTTCTAAGTGTCCAATAATGACATAAGCTGCTAGTGTTATATTAAGGCATCTATATAAACAATCGGCAGCCGAACCTGAGAACGTTAGACGAATCACCTTAGTCCTTCAGGTCTCCAGCTTTCCATCAGGACATGAGAATGTACATGAGAATATACACTGCAGTCGTCCAACGTCCTCTTTTTGTTTCAACCGCTTCTTTATATAGTCAGATTTTCTTGTTCCTACACCGGGGAACAACGAGAGCAGATGTCGCATGATTCAAATTTGGAGTTGGATGCACATGCAATTGTTCTGATTGGTCTGAGCCTTCACCAACAAACAACACCCACGCTGAAGTGATTACGAAATCATCCGGGTGGTCTAAGGGAATCCGAAACACCGTGAATTCGACTGAGAAAAATCCCTTGTTATTCATTGTTTACTGCCCACCCTCGTGTTCGAACTCTACATATAAAAAGCAGAGGTTCAAACAAAATGGAGACCTGTGACGACTACAGTGTATAGCTGCTGCTTGAGGAGCGTATTGAGAATGTGGACGTCAGGTGTGTTACGTTGCTGGACATACCGCTGGCCGCTGGCTTAAATTTGCTTACCTTCCCCCAGTTCTCGTACAGACACATTTGTCACATGTTGGGTTCGATTAATTTTATGAGTATCTGTCTAGCGTAAATCGCATTAGTGTTCAAGGGACGTCTTTTTTTCATATCTAGCACAAGATGGATCGATTTGTAGCTTAATATTCTGCACTCACTCGATGTATTGACCTGGACATAATACTTGCATGGCGAAATATTAAGTCAGATGTTACAATTTTTTTAATCATCATGGTAATTTGATCAGGCTTGAGGATTTTTAAAAGTAGAATTGTATAAAGCTGTTACATTTATACCATTATATCTTTGGAAACTTTAATACGTAAATATGCTTTTGAACAATCTCCGTTTTAGTACGGGGCATGGGTCTGTATTGTCATGTTGTCACTGACTGTTAATAAGATGGTGAATGACTCTTAATAGACCTTTGATTAAATGAGTCGTGTGATTATGTAACTAACAATTAATAGGATGGTGAATAAATCTTGATTTTATGAGTCGTGTAATTAATGGTTCACTTTTCAATATTTAGTAATATTTCATGTTTATAAATAAAGAAAATGATCAGGGGAATGAAAAATCAGGGGAAAAGATTTTATAATTGCATGCGTTAAAAATCAGGGGGATAGTATGAACGTAAGAAGTGAACATAAGAAAACATGAATAAGAAAATGCACGATGCAATGGATTCTATGGGTTCACTGAGTACATTGTTAAATACTATATGGTACAATCAATCAGGCATTCATTTTTTACTGTTTAATTTTCAAAGATTGCAGACAAATGCCTGGTTATTCAAGGATCAGCAGAAAAGGCTCTTACAAATTTTAACCATATAGAAATGAGATTTTAACAGACAAGTTCCTATTTTATGCCATTTCAAAGGGCTGCCTGAATTTATAGATTTCTTCCCATGCATTAACCCAAGTTTTCAAAACTAAAAGTGTAATTACCGGCAACGTATTTTGAAAGTTACTTTCCCAGAGTTGCTTTATCCAGAGCCACCCATTTGACAAAGCAATCTCATATGTTAATAAAATATATACTATTGTCGGTTTTTGAGTTAGCAGTGATTTTGAAACCATTGTTATACGACAGAAAGTGAACTATATCACTGTGACCAATGTTATAAAAAATAAATGGTGCAGAAAATGTGAGATCAATTGACTTTTATATACTGACATAAATTTTAGCACCTATGATTGATAAGTTCACAAGAAATGTTCTTTTCTTATTTGTGAAAAAAATGGTTTGATTAAATATACTAACAGAAAAAAAAGAATGTATATCCCGCAGTCCAGTTTATATATACATATAAATATATGCATACGCGCACACATCCTCATATGTATTTACACATTGTTATATTTATTTAATTTTTACGCGCTAGCGTTGTCAGTTGCTATGACGGTATAGCCCGGCCCGAGCGTGGGGTCTGACGTGTACACAGCGGTCATGCTAGTCTGGGACTTTCTCGCCAGGCCGAGCCGGGTCGGCCCACGTGTGAACCCTGACGTGTGCAAACACAGTGTTCTTTTTCTATAAGTTTCCTGTAACATGTGTACTGTGTATCATGTTAGATTCTTTAGATCGTTCGGGAAATGGAAAGTTCTCGGCTTGAGGTGATAAGTTATAAATAGGGGGCTGTGTTTTATAGCCAGAGAGACAGGTTAAGAGAATATTCCAGCGGACTCAAAAGAGTGGACCTTTTCCTATAATTGCGGCACTTAAGGCTTTTCTTCTAAATTTATGACGGATTTTGTATAGTCTTCAGTTTGCCTTTCAGATCACTGCCAGGAATTCACTTTTGGATTACAGTAAAATGATTTTGTGATTACATTGGACTGTTATTCTCTGAGAAGATTTGTGTGAACTCTTCATCTGGTTTATACATTTTAAAGGACTTGTCGCAGTGACAGTGATGGTATCCAGGTACTGTGCACTTTGTTTATTGTGCTGTTATATATTAATTTGCTGTTATACTGTTGTTGTACTGTGTAATTGTATTGATTTAGTGTATTGTAATGTTAGGGTTGTTTTAAGAATAAATCATAGTTATTTGATAACAAAAAACCACATACTTTTTTATTCATTCCCCTAGACATTTCACGCTGCCTGCATGGTGTTACAGAATCTGACTTTTTTATCCCTATTACCAAATGTATGTTCGTCACGACTACGTGATCTGTTGATATTAGGTTCAGTAATATACGTGTATATATATATATATATGTGTGTGTGTGTGTGTTTGACGTGACTAAAAAGTCAAGACAAAAAGGCAAGAAAGCCAACAGTAGTCATACTTGGTATATGAAGGTTTTCCACGATCTTCTATTGTAAATCCAGGTGTATTATATACAGCGAGAGTCTAAGTATAAGGCATGCCATGATGAACAGAATTCACTATACCTTGTGTTTTGTGCTAAAAAACAATATAAAAAGCCCCCCCCCCCTTCTCAGAAATCACCATGCATATTATTTACGATTTTGTTTTGTGAATAAGCACGAGGTCGTCGGTAATCATTCATTAAATATAGGGCCGGACCAATATATGACGGCACGTCGATACGGCTACCGATATGCTGTGCATGCTGTATCGTCGAAACACAATGACTGAAAACAAATACTGCTACAACCCTGACCTAAACATCATCTGTACTTTATAATTATACCGTTTTAGGTAAGATCACATTTATTGTCGTATGATCGCCTGGAGCAGGATAACACTGTAATACACACCTGAACACCTCGCTGTTAAAAAGCTGTGACGTGGGAGCGATAATAGACTTTTGTATTCCTCTTGCATCTTTGCAGATGTGAACATTTTTTTATCACCATGTTAATTTTCAAGAAAAAGAAGAAATATTGAAAAAAAGTCGACCGCTTGTTACTTACTTTTAACCCTTAGTATAGTTCGTAGAACAACTCGTTTGATGTTTTGAGTGTACAGAAGGACAGAGACATACAATTATTACACGACTGTAATGGCATTAGTGCAAATGGCACCATGAACAAAGGAGGCGGCTTTGGGTTTAATGAGTTGTCTTTGCTACCTGGACTCTATCAATGGGAGTTTCTAGGCACGTAAGTTATCAGTGTGCCCGGCAGGCCTCTAACGGGGGCACTTAATTTGGGAGTGATCAGCACACTCAGAGAGATACAGAACGTGAAAAGCACTGCATACAACCCACGGTCACCGAACCAGATAAACAAAGCCTATTACCAGGTGCTTGGTGAGGAGATGATCAGTCTCCATCCATAGGCTTTGCCGGTAATTGACCGCCAGAAACGACAGCTTCGGTTATTATAGATTAGAGGAAGATGGAACATCCCGGTAAGAAGAACGCCTGATTTCGGCAGAATGCCCAGAAAGTCCCTCGTGATTTTGATCAGGTTGCTTTTACATTAACTTAAGTGTCCTAATATGAATAAATGAAAGGTCTTGCCTTGACCCTTTCGGTTTGATTTAAATTAATTGTGGAATCATTACCTACATGATGTCTATGATAGATTACAGTATATTATTAAAACCAAGTCATATGACCGAGTACAATCACCACACTTATATATACGATTAGCCAGTTACCCAAGGCGGCATGATATTAGATTTAGATCCCTCGTGGGAGAAGAGAGGACTAGAAACGGAGGAGCTTATGCACATGGCGAAGGGGTAGGGTATGGGCTGTTATGGTTCTCTCTGCGTTTATAAACGGTGCGGGAGGCAAAACTGGCGCATTCAATTTGTAATAAATATATATTGTTCGTATTTCAACATATTCCCTCTTACCTCTTGCATCCCTCTTAGTCAGCATCTGGATGGTACTGAGAAAGACTTTATTTCGTATCATCTACTTACGTATGGTCTGACATGAGGATGGATCTTAGGATCAAATTTTTCGCAAACGCTTGGCACGGTCTGTGAGCTCGCCAAGCCACCTTAATAAAATATGTGCCTCTGAACAAATATAAGAAGTTACCCGAGTCAATGGATTCTGAAAGCTACAAAGTGAAACACGGCCGTGCCTTCCCATTAATCCTGCGGAGCGCTCACCTCAAATCCGCCACCCGGGGTAGCAGCCGATCGTGAAAAATCTCACCGCCTCGACTGAGATTCGAACACACGATCTTCCAGCTTTGAGTCCTGCGCTCTACCCCTGAGCCAAAGAAGCCGGTGCTAACAAACGAGATCGCATTTCGGGGGCTCCTCGATGGTATGACCAAGCAATGGGGACGATTACACACCCAGGGCCCGCTGGTGCAGTATAGTCACCAGACCTGGTTAACGCCAGGATACAAATTGAGAGGAAGCGTGAGGTACTGCCCTGTCACGTAGTCCGAAACCGGTATGGAATTCTACAGATGTACATATATGTAGTTATGTAAGCATTGAAAAGTTCCCTCCATCAAAAAATTATCTAAAAAAAGCTACAAAGTGGGACGTCGGTCTCTATTTTGTATTTTGTTGAAATAGTGGTTAGATTTACTCCAAAGATACTGAAACTTAAGCAGCTGACGGCAGTTTTCCTGTGTCTTGGTTTGTTAAATGAATTTATTGATTGCCGTATATATATATATATATATATATATATATATATATATATATATATACATATATATATATATATATATATATATATATATATACAATAAACTGAGCATGAGCGATATATCGGCATAATTAAAGAATGTAGTGCTTATGTGTGTGTTTGCACGTGTGTGCGTGCGTTCATAATTGTAATATTGTTACAGGTGTCTCAAAAAAAATATAATCAAACCTCTGTGTATTTGTTTATTGTTTGAATTGAAATTTAAGCGTGCTATCACCTCATTATAATAAAAATAACAATTACCAAGGCGACGGGAGACTGTAGAATGACATGATATATGCAAATATATCACTAATTCAGAATATAAGTCCCGCTTTCAAAAAAATAATATATACAAAGAGTTAAGATATTAAGATGAATGCATTTCCATTTTGACTAAATGTTTTATGTTCAGCAAAATAATTTATTTAAATTGTGTAAAAAATGCCTGATCGCCAATATTAGTAAGAAAGTCATTGAATATTAAAAATGCGGATGCAGGCCTTAAGAAGATCTAAAGAAGATTCATCTGGCAACAAAACCTGTCGCGAATAACTGATAAATATATTCCATACATCATGCATATAATTTTAAAAGACCACGTCCTGTCGCTTACAGTTAATTCTGAAATACGACACCCGGATATGTTATTTTTAGCCTGCCGGGCTTCAGTTTTATATATGAGACAATTTTCCGGAAGTGGTGACTGATAATATAGCAGTTCATTGGACCCAGAAAAGACTCCGTATGAATGATTCGCTCTTGATCATATTAGTGGAGTTAAATGATAAATATGGTGGCGAGGGATTACTGAGAGCTGTCACATGCAAGAGCACCTTTTTACAGCAGCTGAGTGATTAAAATGTGCTGAATTACCAGCTCTGCTTATTACATGGCTTCTTAAACAAGAAAAACCCCATAGCGGCCTGCATTGTCGTAAGATGCCAACTATTGTCGACAAATGTTCATTTTTGATGGATGTGACACCTCTTGTCGGGAGAGTAGATACAATGATCCAGAATGGTACAGTCCTTTGTTCAAATGTAGTTACTAGTAAATTTAGTTAAGCTTTAGGTAAAAGTCCGCTTAAGTATTTCGTTCAAATTGCATGATCTGTGATCCGATGAACTGCATGAGCTGATAATTCAGGTCATGTGGCGCCTCTATAGTACTTTTCCTCTTTCTCAAACAGCAAGTAGGCCCTACACGTGGTTGGAACAGGTCCTAGGGCACATAGGGTGCCCGGCTGGTGAGCTGTAATTCAAACGAAATGTAAAAACATAGGCTCCGTGCACACCTCGCTGGCTGGTTTCAGTTTTGCAGACAATTAACAGATACGTGGCTAATCGTAATGTCATAATCGAATCGGTCGATGATGCGAGAATGCAGAGGGAGCAATTAAAATCGACTGTTCTTTACTATGTGTAACCATAAAACTGTCATCATGCGGCGCTTGAAGCGCAACTAAGGGTGTAGCCAGGATGCCTGTCGAGTGCACAAATCAATACTGTCTCCAGTTTCCATTATCTTATTCTTATTAAACTACAAAAATAATAATATACTAGATGTGGTAGGAAAATGGTCCTCAGAGGGCCCCCGCGTTTCTGTTAGTGCTGGACTAATTTACTAGACTGGACTAGAAAATTAAGTTAAATTTGAAAAATATGACAAACAGAAACAGGTTTTTATCCATATGCATGAGGAAAAAAATCCTACTGGTTCAAGTTATATTAAAGAAGATATGTCTGAAATAATGTGCGCAATAGAAAATCACCGAATGCAGTGTGTGAGCCATATTTGATTTTAAGCGATCAGGCTGTGGCGGCCATATTACAGTTCCAACAGGTCGGCAATTCAATAGGTCTGGAGCCCTAATAGGCACCAATGATCCCTGTGATATTGGGAAAGCTGCAGTAGGTTTTTGTTGAGTTATCGCGCGCGAATGAAAATCGGCGATCGGGCTGTGGCGGCCATATTGCAATTCCAACAGGTCTGTAATTCGATAGGTATAGGGCCCTTATAGGTACCAATCATCCCTGTGAATTTGGGAAAGCTGCAGTAGGTTGTCGTTGAGTTATCGCGCGCGAAAGAAAATCAGCGATTGAGCTGTGGCGGCCACATTCGAATTCTTACAAGTCTGTATTTCGATAGATACGAAGCCCTCATAGGTACCAATCATCCCTGTGAATTTGAAAAAGCTGCAGTATGCTGTTGTTGAGTTATTGCGTGCGAAAGAAAATCAGCGATTGGGCTGTGGCTCCCATATTCGAATTCTTACAAGTCTGTAATTCGATAGGTCTGGATCCCTTATAGGTACCGATCATCCCTGTGAATTTGGGTAAGCTGCAGTATGTTTTTGTTGAGTTATTGCGCGCGAAAGAAAATCAGGGATTGGGCTTTGGCGGCCATATTCGAATTCTTACAAGTCTGTAATTCGATAGGTCTGGAGCCCTTATAGGTACCAATCATCCCTGTGAATTTGGGAAAGCTGCAGTATGTTGTTGTTGAGTTATAGCGTGCGAAAGAAAATCAGCGATTGGGTTGTGGCGGCCATATTCGAATTCCGACAAGTCTGTAATTCGGTAGGTCTGGAGCCCTCAAAGATACCACCATCCCCCTGTGAATTCGGGAAATCTGCAGTATGTTGTTGTTGAGTTATCGCGCGCGAAATAAGTGTCACTGACGGAAGGACGGATGGACGGACGGACGGAAGGACGGACTGAAAATGTGATCACTATAGGGCACCGCTTTCTAAGAGGGGCCCTAATAATATTCTGAGAAAAATGCTTCCATTTTGTTTCAACTTAAAAGTAGCCATCAGCACAGTAAATGAGCTGTTCAAATTATTCTACTGGAATATCATTTTAACGACAGACATCGGTGCCTTTTGATCTTGATGTTTTGGGCGTAATTTACGATTTTCTCACTTTACATTATTGTGCCCGTCATATATTAGATAAATGTATGGAGGATTAAAGACAATATACTACTGCGGGATCCAAGGTTATTTACCAACGGATCAGTATATAATCCTTCAAATATAAATATAATTGACTCCAGGGCAATGTATTGTTGCCAAGACAAATAGGATATCCGTCAAGCAATCATCCTTCAGCCAAATTACAGGGACAGTAATCACATTTTAAGATTTTATGCCTATGCTCCATTCAATCGCATCACAAAAAATAATATGTTATTGTAGGACCTTTGTCTAGAAACCCCTGGGAAAATTCCATTTTATTACATGTAAGAAAATCATTCATTTTCAAAAGAGGAATTCAAATATACTTCATACTCCTGGCGCTCGAAGCTGCGCATGCGCGATAAGTATTTTGTACCTTTAAAAACGGCAAATGCCTTTGATTAATTATCCCGTATATGAAAAGGTCAATGATTGGTCTAAGCGGCCTGCACAAGGAACCCAAGCGATTGATTTAGTTTGACAAGAAGGCCGAGAGAGCAGCCACTGTAGCGGTATTGATTAACTGATTGACCGAGTGAATTAATGTTCAAGTCTAACAACAATGAAGTCCGGTGTGGCCATTTTGGCATTACCCCCGCTTCAGATTACCTGGGGGTAACTTGAAAATGTTTTCAGATGACCCCTGTAGTACCCTGGAATAACCTTGACGGTTTCAGATAATTACCTAAGAAGTTGTTTGTTTTAACTTATGTTTATTTACAAATAAATATTTTAATTACCCACTTCTTATTTTCCCAGATTAATTTTGATTTCTGTGTATCTCACGTTTGTATGTAACATATCATGCGCTTTGGTAACAATATGTTAATCATTTTCAAATATTTGACATTTCCATTGTATAATGTATTGATTTGAACTCCAAATATTGCAGCTTTCACGTGCTAACTTCAAGTATACCCTATGAAATAAAAGTATAAGAATTAATTATCAAGGTAATTAGCATAAACGGTCAAGTTTAGCGTACCCCCGTGAACGATATGTCGATTTCAGATAACCGGGGAAAAACTAAAATGGGGTTAGCTTGAAATCTTGACATCGGGGACTGTGTTATTTAAATACAATATCCCTGGAGAAGCGTGTCACTATCTAAGTGTTGTATTACCGTAATTACCATTTAAAGGGACACAATCACTTATAAAGCATGTTGAATTCACACAAAAAAGCGTCATTTGTTTGAAATAAATCGGTACCAACCAAAATATTGCCTTGAAACCGTTTGCTTAATCTTGTACATAAGTATTTAACAACATAAACATTACCATAAACACAGCGCGTGGCAATACATGCATCGGACGGTCCAATACATCTGTCAATCAGGAGATGCCGTTACCGACTTGGCCCGAAAAAAATGTAATATATGTTCCCGCTGACTTAAACTTTGCGTGCTACTCGGAGCTTTCATACAGAACAGTTGCTACGATGAATTTACATTCGGCCTATGGACCGTAATGTCCACCCAGAGATATATCACAGGTCAAGAAGGTCCAAGTATGGACTAGTTAGGATGAGTTTTTGTTAAGTATCTGTCGCGCTTGCACACAATCGGAACTCCGGTCAAGCGGCCTTGTTATGGTCAACAGAGACATGTTGGTTGTGTTAACAAACACGTACAACCATAACAAAGTTTTAAACAGCCGTATGCGAGGTAAAGAGACTGTGCGCTCGGATGGTTTTGCTAGGAACTTTTGTATAAAGTAAAACTGAACTGATACTTTGACAGAATAGGCATCCCTTTAGTCATGATTATTTCCCTTTTAAGATCGCAAGGCATCTCATTTTAAATTTTTTTATATATGGATCACTCTTTACCATTTCATGCAATAACATTGTAACCATACCCAATGTCACACGTATGGCTGGTGTTTTTCCGGACTTTTTCAATACGCAAAATAATATGCGCTATTTGCAGAAAAAAATGTGTAAGTCAAGCAGGTTTATGGACTGAAATAATAACTTCATTGGTTGGGGTTGGGGGGGGGGGACTTTTGGGGGACTCTGTATATTTATATAAAAACTGGTTCTTAACTGCCCACATTTTAGAATGAAAATGTTAGCAATTTTACACACCACACAAGGGGACACCATCCCCGTCACTGATTTCCTCAGCCGATTAACACTCTCCAGCACCCCCATCCCGCCCCCGATTGGGCTTTTGGGTAACCCGGTCCTTATCTTGTTTATACTGAGATAATGTTATGGAGGTTAATTCCCCCCTCCCCCACACAAAAGGAGCACACCCCTACATACACCCCGCTGCTCAAGCCAATCAGCTGATTGTGGTATGAAATATTTTAATATCATAAAAACCGAGCTCCTTAGCATGTTCAGACTATATATATATATATATATATATATATATATATATATATATATATATATATATATATATATATCATCAAATTACCAATGCCTTGGGAAACTACCTGGCGTCCTTGGGAAGCTACTAAGCTATTGGGTGTTACTGTTTTCTAGACGGGGACGACCTCGGCTACATTTTTTAATCATATTCTTATTGGCAATTTTCATCGGTCCATTTCAAACAAATTCGCTTCTGCACATAATATAAATATAACCGTCAGCTTTATTTAATTTACATGGCTCCCAGAATATTACAAGCCTTCGCAGTGTCGGTTAGGTGTCCCTTCAGTTGGATACTCCTTAACCCGTATTTGCATTCACTTATTCGGCCAATATTCAAAGATTCTTTCGTGCATAAGGGACTGTACAGTTGTGAATATTCCTGGAAGATGTTCAAGGATCCGGGTTATATCCCGTATCCAAAACTAAAATCTTATTGATTCTTCATTGGCCCATTTCCAAAAAAAGCCTTGGAATTTTCTTGAGATTCCGTTCATGATTGCATGAGATGTGAACAAAGACACACATGAACGGGGACGAATGCATACCCACCTGGCGGCGGCAATTACGCGAAGCATGTTGGCTTTCAGCAGAATTGTACCCTGGTCGCTAGCGAAGAAAGCCGAGCTGAATGCCAAGTCCATTCGCCCAGCAAATGTGACACACCTTTTGATAACTATATTACTGAGTCTATATATCTTCGCCACTGCAATAGTCACTACTGTAAACTCCGTTTACCTGTTAAAAGGGATACGATGTTTTCAATCATTATTGATGAGGCAGTGAGTCTAAATCGTAGATAATAGCCTGGCTGCGTAATGGTCAAGAACTCCATCCAAGTCAACATGTTGATCTCCAGAATCATATCACTGTGCATGATCCAGCATTTCTGAGCACGCACGTCGCGTTCCATGTCGTGTTACGAGTAGTGCAGGCAGCTAACCGATCACACTCAAAGCCTGAAGATGAATATTTCCATTGGACTTGGATTCTCAGACAAATTGGTTCTGGTTGATAAAAAAACTTAAAAAATGTTTCTTTGATATTTATGAATCATTTTTGTTGAAACTAATCTGTATTTGATTCTGCAGAAACATTTTCTTGTTTTACTAAGTGACTGAGTAAACATCTAGATAAAAATATTTAGAAACTGATGGGATGTAAAATGAAATAATGTCCCATACCTTCTCTGATGATGATGTAAAATGGATTAATGTTCCATACACTCTCTGATACTACACAAAGTGATTCTTTAAGAGGAGAGCAACTTATTTACAAGAAACAGGACGTACTAAGAGTGTCAGTATTTATCTTCAGTGTTCAGGTAGTTTAATATGAAAACTGAATAGTTAAAACAAAGCAAAGGTATTACAAATGAAGTCAAATGGCATGCTAATTGTTAAATGGTAATATAGACATGGAACACACTTCCGTAAGATCCACAATTACCCTCATATATCTTACTTCAAATTCCACAAACCAGGGTATCCCCTACTTAGGCAGTGTCAAAGAGAGGGATTTTAAATGCGTTATCCAAACCAAAAGAAACGCACAGCCCATTTTGCCTGTGTGACATCCATGAGAAATCGATTATACATTTCCTCGTCTGATATAACTGATTCGTTGTTACAGTTATTTCTGTTCCCTTTATATTTACCAACAAAATCATCGCTGGACGTCTTATGATGGTAATTTTAAGATAAAATGAGTTTTATTAGGTTCAATTATAGCGGAATCAAATAGAATAAATCACAACATATTTACCTGGTTATAGAATAAATCACAACATATTTACCTGGTTATAGAATAAATCACAACATATTTACCTGGTTATAGAATAAATCACAACATATTTACCTGGTTATAGAATAAATCACAACATATTTACCTGGTTATAGAATAAATCACAACATATTTACCTGGTTATAGAATAAATCACAACATATTTACCTGGTTATAGGGCCACACAAAATAGAGAGACGCGTTATACTTCAGGTGTTTACCTTGCATGGATATAGATAAGATTATTATTTTTTGTGTAGTTTTTAATCTACGGTTAGTAAGATCATTGATATAAATATTAAATATTTACTATCAGGGTTCATTTGCTAAGAAAAGGCTGCTTTTTAGGGTCTAATCTACTTGGTATTTTGCCATAAGTTAGAACAATGGTTAATTGTTTACTGATCACTCGTATTTTAACAATCTGCGAATATTTCCATAAGCATAAAAATTCTGGTAGGTTTCTGGTTCTGCTTAAAATTATTAAACGTGTTTGAAGACAAAAAAAAACACCGTATCTTATGTTGAAGCAGATCAACGTAAGCTTAGCTAAACCTTGACAAAAAGAAATGTAATGCAAGTCTTGTAGTTATACAATACAAAGCACACCACTGTTCTGATTTAAAACTCATTACACATGGAAAAAAAGGCAACGCTAACTTATAGTGAACGGAGGCAGAAATATGATCTCTAATTGAAATTTATAATAAATTACAATTCAATGCATTTAAAAGCTCGCTCAGCTATAAAATTCCTGACAAAAATATAATTAACAACAACAAAATACAAGGTAGCACCAGCGTTATGCTAAATTAAATGCTGCTTGACGTAATTGGAAATAATGGTTTCGCTCTTTAAATTGTAGCCTAAGAAACTGGTAACGCAACAATGGGATTCTGATTATACACTCGAAAAAAATCCACCTTTTTCTTGTATGGTCCAAACTTTACCGCTTTTACTTTTGTTGCATTAGACATAGGTAGGAACATGAGAACTATAGAGGTTTTTGTGGGAATCTGTTCGGAAGGAGTTCATTATTTACACTATTAAATGACTAAAAGACTCTCCGCAACAGCCAATATTAAACAAAATAGATATTGTCTTTGATGTGCACCTTGACTCGCATGGTCAACTGTCAAATAAATAATCAAAATAAAAAAAAAGTATTAATGCCTAGCCAGTATAAAATACCACAAAACAGCATTAATATCCAGTCCAGTATGTATCAAATACTACAGTATCGTTGTTCAGCCTGTATTTAATATCACAAAACAGCTGACATCGTTAATGTCGAGCCAGAATCTGATACCACAAAACAGTGGGCAGCGTTCAATGTCAAGACTATGTCAAATGCCACGAAACAGAGGGCAACGTTAATGCCAAGCCTGTATCAAATACCACAAAACACAGGACAACGTTAATGCCCAGCCTGTATAAAATACCATAAAACCGTGGACAACGTTAATGCCGAGCCTGTATAAAATTCCACAAAACAGTGGACAGCGTTAAATGTCAAGCTTGTATAAAATACCACTAAACAGTGGACAACGTAATGCCTAGCCTGTATAAAAAAAAACTACAAAACAGTGTACAACATTAAATGTCAAGCCTTTTAGAGTGGACAACGTTAATGCCAAGCCTGTATATAATACCACAAAATAATGGATAGCTTTGAATGCAAAGCCTGTATAAAACACCATTAAACAACGTTAAAGCCCAGTCTGTACAAAAAAACACAAAATAATGGAAAACGTCAAATATAAAGCCTGTATAAAATACCACTAAACAGTGGACAACATTAATGCCAGGCCTGTATAAAATACTACAAAACCGTGGAAAGCGTTAAATGTCAAGCTTGTATAAAATACCACTAAACAGTGGACAACATTAATGCCAGGCCTGTATAAAATACTACAAAACCGTGGAAAGCGTTAAATGTCAAGCTTGTATAAAATACCACTAAACAGTGGACAACATTAATGCCAGGCCTGTATAAAATACTACAAAACCGTGGAAAGCGTTAAATGTCAAGCTTGTATAAAATACCACTAAACAGTGGACAACATTAATGCCAGGCCTGTATAAAATACTACAAAACCGTGGAAAGCGTTAAATGTCAAGCTTGTATAAAATACCACTAAACAGTGGACAACATTAATGCCAGGCCTGTATAAAATACTACAAAACCGTGGAAAGCGTTAAATGTCAAGCTTGTATAAAATACCACTAAACAGTGGACAACATTAATGCCAGGCCTGTATAAAATACTACAAAACCGTTGAAAGCGTTAAATGTCAAGCTTGTATAAAATACCACTAAACAGTGGACAACATTAATGCCAGGCCTGTATAAAATACTACAAAACCGTGGAAAGCGTTAAATGTCAAGCTTGTATAAAATACCACTAAACAGTGGACAACATTAATGCCAGGCCTGTATAAAATACTACAAAACCGTGGAAAGCGTTAAATGTCAAGCTTGTATAAAATACCACTAAACAGTGGACAACATTAATGCCAGGCCTGTATAAAATACTACAAAACCGTGGAAAGCGTTAAATGTCAAGCTTGTATAAAATACCACTAAACAGTGGACAACGTAATGCCTAGCCTGTATAAAAAAAAACTACAAAACAGTGTACAACATTAAATGTCAAGCCTTTTAGAGTGGACAACGTTAATGCCAAGCCTGTATAAAATACCACAAAATAATAGATAGCTTTGAATGCAAAGCCTGTATAAAACACCATTAAACAACGTTTAAGCCCAGTCTGTATAAAAAAAACACAAAATAATGGAAAACGTCAAATATAAAGCCTGTATAAAATACCACAAAACAGTGGACAGCGTTAAATGTCTAGCCTGTATTAAATACAACAAAACAGTGGACGGCGTTAATGCCGAGCCTGTATAAAATATCACAAAACAGTGGACAGCGTTAATGCCTAACCTGTATCAAATACAACAAAACAGTGGGCAGCGTAAAATGTCAAGCCTGTATCAATTACCACAAAACAGTGGACAGCGTTAAATGTCAAGCCTGCATAAAATACCACAAAACCGTGAACAGCGTTAAATGTTAAGCTTGTATAAAATGCCACAAAACAGTGGAAAAAGCTAATGCCCTGCCTGTATAAATACAACAAAACAGTGCACAACGTTAAATGTCAAGCCTGTATTAAATACCGCAAAACATGTGGACGACGTTAATAACGAACCTGTATAAAATACCACAACACAGTGGACAGCGTTCATGCCTAGCCTTTATCAAATACCACAAAAGAGTGTACAGCGTTAAATGTCAAGCCTGTATAAAATACGACAAAACAGTGGACAGCGTTAAATGTCAAGCTTTTATAAAATACCACAAAACAGTGGGCAGCGTAAAATGTCAAGCCTGTATCAATTACCACAAAAGAGTGGACAGCGTTAAATGTCAAGCCTGTATAAAATACGACAAAACAGTGGACAGCGTTAAATGTTTAGCCTGTATTAAATACCGCAAAAGAGTCGACAGCGTTAAATGTCAAGCCTGTATCAAATACCACCAAACAGTGCACGGCGTTAGTGCCGAACCTGTATAAAATACCTCAACACAGCGGATAGCGTTAATGCCAAGCCTGTATCAAATACCACAAAATAGTGGACAGCGTTAAATGTCAAGCCTGTATGAAATACCACAAAACAGGGGACAGCGTTGAATGTCTAGCCTGTATTAAATACCGCAATACAGTGGACGGCGTTAATGCCGAGCCTGTATAAAATACCACTAGACAGTGGACAGCGTTAATGTCTAGCCTGCATTAAATACCACAAAACAGTGGGCAGCGTTAAATGTCAAGCCTGTATCAATTACCAAAAAACAGTGGAAAAAGCTAATGCCTAGCCTGTATCAAATACCCATAAAACAATGGACAACGTTATATGTTAAGCTTGTATAAAATTCCACAAAACAGTGGAAAAAGCTAATTCCCTGCCTGTATAAATACCACAAAACAGTGCACAACGTTAAATGTCAAGCCTGTATTAAATACCGCAAAACATGTGGACGACGTTAATACCGAACCTGTATAAAATACCACAAACAGTGGACAGCGTTCATGCCTAGCCTGTATAAAATACCACAAAACAATGGACAACGTTAAATGTTTAGCCTGTATTAAATACCACGAAACAGTGGACAGTGTTAAAGTCAAGCCTGTATCAAATACCACAAAATAGTTGACAGCGTTAAATGTCAAGCTTGTATAAAATACCACAAAACAATGGACAACGTTTAATGTCAAGCCTGTATTAAATACCACAAAACAATGGACGACGTTAAATGTCAAGCTTGTATAAAATACAACAAAACCGTTGACAGCGTGATGCCCTGCCTGTATCAAATACCACAAAACAGTGGACAGCGTTAAATGTCAAGCCTGTATAAAATACCACAAAACAGTGGACAGCGTTAAATGTCAAGCTTGTATGAAATACAACAAAACCGTGGACAGCGTGATGCCTAGCCTGTATCAAAAACCACAAAGAGTGGACAGCGTTAAATGTCAAGCCTGTATAAAATACGATAAAACAGTGAACAACATTAATGCCCAGCCTGTATAAAATACCACAAAACAGTGGACAGCGTTGAATGTCAAGCTTGTATAAAATGCCACAAAACAGTGGAAAAAGCTAATGCCCTGCCTGTATTACATACTGCAAAAGAGTGGACGGCGTAATTGCCGAGCCTGTATAAAATACGACAAAACAGTGGACAGCGTTAAATGTCAAGCTTGTATAAAATACCACAAACAGTGGACAGCGTTAAATGCCAAGCTTGTATCAAATACCATAAAAATGTGGACAGCGTTCAAAAGAATACCTTTTTATTCCATTTACTCGAAACAGTCTGGGTCGCCCCATCTGTGTCAGTATTGTAACAGAGTTGTCATTATTTTGCTATTAATATATACAATATTTCTTCATGATAAATGTATTATATAAATGACGGAACCTTAAGTTGTAAAAAAAAATAAACAAAGAATATCACATTTGGAGAGGGCCACCTCTACGGACCATGACATGATGACGTGCAGAGTCCTTTCATTAAAATCCATTATCTCAAGACTATTCATTGGATGTTTTCGGTGATCGCTAAATGGGTTAATTAAAGTCATAATGTTGCATGCTATGAACCTCTTATCATTACGACAAGCATTTCATTTTAGACAAGACCATGCAACTATAGGGCTTTAAATTTTTTATTTTTTTTTTACTGTGTATTTAAATATTTATGGGATATATCATAACGAACTGCCTACATCTTCACGTTTCTTTCTTTACCTAGGTCTTCTCCACGTCTGATCATCCATTGTTTAGAAAATCAAAGACCAAACGGAATCTGGGCAAGTCATTTGAGTAAAAGTAAGTGAATTTACTGCAACTTTCTTCCATCACATTTCAAGGCAGAGTTTTACTTCAGTATCCAAGTTCACTGTCGGGAGTGGGACTTACTTTTTTGTCGCTTGTATGAGGATGTATGTCTCATTAAATATGACATTTATTACCCTCAACCTATCGTTATATTAGTATAATATTTAAAGTGGCCTAATCACCTATAAAGAATGTTGAAGTCACTCGAAAAATAGCTTCTCCCCTTTAAAATAAATCGGTACCTGCCAAAATATGTCCTGGTAACTGCTTGATTATTCCTGTAAACGAGTATTTTAACAGTAGTCCGGGTGCGATCACAGGCGTCAACATAAGCACAACGCTTGGGATCGTGTGCATCGCAAAGCCACAACACGTCTCAATCAGGAGATGCCCTGACCTAGCCCCAACAATGTTTTACGTGTTCCCGCTGGCTTAAACACCTCGTGTCACATTCGGACCTGAGCCGGTCACGCGGCCTTGTTATGGAAAACGGACACACGTGGACTGTGTTAACCAACACAATCTACTTTAGTATTCTCTCTTATTTTTGTGTTATGATTAACTTAAAAAAATATAAAAAACTTATAAAAAACCCGGTTATGTAAACAGTTTTCCTGACACTGATTCCAAATTATTCCCAGTAAAATCAATGTCTTTAATACCCAACTCTGGAAGCAATTTCTTCCAAATAAAAGAAAGGATGTATGATATCATACGGACACACGCACACATACAACCGATGTTCTGAGAGCAAGATAATGTGCCCCATAAGAAATATGATATCCTTATCGTTTAACAGAATATAATCAGATTTTAAGAAATGTGTTGAATTCATTTGTGATGTGATAGTCTTTGACAGCTGAATACAGAAGAATAACAAGTAAACATTTACGGTCATGACAGCAATATACAGGATGAGTGTAACTTGATTTAACCAGCTCCAAATATATAAGCACTGTATTTCAACTGATAGTAGGTTACAATAACAGAAAAGATAGTACAATCTGTAATTTAATTATGAACCGAAAGAAATTTATTCAACTTCAGAACAAACTTAATCGCCGCGAGATAAATCGGTGTTTCGTAACACAATTGATTGATTGATCGATTCTTTATCTCCTTTTTTTCTGCAACAGTTTCACTACGAGATCTAATATTTTACCCTAATATAACCTTTCCGGCGATAGTCTGAACTTGTTCTTATGGTTTTATTTCAGTCTCGATTATGTTATACCACAACTCTGAACCATACAATAATGATGGGATACATATGCGTTTCCACAGATTTGATGAAACTGACGGTAGGAGAGCACTAGACCTCACCCCTATAATACCAAGTACGCCTAAAATGGATTTTTGCTTCATGTTTTTTTTCTGTACGCGAACTGGAAGAAAAATGAGAGTTTAATTGTACCGGCCCCTACATGAAAATAGTCTTGCACCTCAGAGTCTTAGGACCTATTTGCCAAACTCGTCAATCTTTAATTAGGGAATTTTGTGCTTTAGTTTCACCGAATACTTCATATTTAGATTTTGTTACTGAGAAAGATATTCTCCACATTCTTTATTCTTTAGCTCTAATAATCATAAAATCTAAATTTGCTAAAATTACAATGTCATCAGTATATGTCGGACCACTGGCATCTAAGTGATTTACCTGAAGACCTACTTTCTTTTCATTTATATACTGATGAAAATCAGAATATGAAAGAGTAAAATATAACATTTAAAGAATTCCACCTTGCTTAATACTTTGCGATATTTGGAATTTCCCCGATAAGGTTGCGTTTATCATGACAGCACTTGAACTATCTTGAAACCATTCTCTAACAAGTAAACGCAATATGTTCCTATAATCCCTATCTCAAACGGCTTATATGATATGCCGTCCCATCGAATTCTATCGAACATAGAGCTACAGTACACTTCCCCCCTAATTCACATTATGACATTCTGAAACGTCTTTCTCAGTAAACGTTTTAAAATGATCATCATCCTGGCTTAGTTATTTTGTAACCTTTGCACTGTTTATTTTGGAAACCTCGCGGTCGCTCCGCATCTATCCAAACCCACCGCATTCTGCTTTGAAACAGCTGTGCTTCCCTTGATTCATTATCCAGATATGGATTTTAATGTGAAAATATATTGGATTTGGGAACAGGTATGTCAGATGCAGCTTTCAAACAGTTTAATAATTTTTCTGTAAACCTGTCAATATCATCCGGTGATTTTAGTTTACAATCAAAGATTTCTTCTTTACTGAAGTTTTTATCCAATTGTTCCCGATATTTACTTACATTTAACTTATTCCATTAATTAATGGGTCTAAGTTCCTTATGAAATCTCTGGATACTAAACTTGTCCCCATCCTGATAGAGGTTCGGGTATATTGCAGTTAGATATGCTGGATGTGTCCGATATTCTTCAACATAGTAGTTTGATGGTGGCATGTATACATTAACTATATATATATATATATATATATATATATATATATATATACCACGTTCATCTTAGTTTAATAACTGCTATGCGATCATTTCCTAAATCATTAATGTTTTACACCAAATAACATATCTTTAGACAACATGATTGCCACACAAGCTTTATTTGGATTTTCGCCATTACATTTGACAAAGGCATCATATCTGTTATTAAGGGTTTCAAGAAAGGAACACTGTTAATATGATAAATGGGGCTGTTGTAAAAAAGGAAATCTGTTTCAGCCACTAGAACATCAATATACCTTGAAAAGCTGAAGGCCACTCTGCAATCCAGAGTTTTTATAGTCAATTTATGTAAATTATCATTCATTATAATACAACGTAATGTGAGACAAAGTATGCAACAAAACATTAAATGAAGCTCACATGAAATAATCTTACCTTCAGATCAAGTTAAGCAATTTCTTTCTGCTATAACAGAACCATTTACAACAAAGCATGCCCAAGGCGAAATGCCTTCATCTGGTACGGAGAACCTGTGATTTTAGTGAGACTTAGTTTAATAGACATGGGAAAATCATTGATTTTCAACACTCTACACTGATCAACATCTACATCTTTTGCTTTGACATGTTTGATGATCGGTTCTCTGGTAAAAGAACTGACCGTTTGATTTTGATGCTGCCAATGTAATATGAGCTTACGGTTTTCTGTTTTTAACCACAGCAGATTCTTTGTCATTTACACTTTTTTTACTCATGCCCTCTCCAGATAACCTCAGCCTGTGAACTATTGGAGTTTACCTCAATAGACTCACCAACACTAGATACCCTAACACGCACCTCATTTCCTGTCTCTATAGACTTTTCTTAAGATTTTTTTTTATCATTCTGTTTGTGTTACCAAAAAGAATCTTTATTTCTATCCCTCTTTTAACTTTCTTGATATTTATTTCGTTTTGGCATGGGAAGAAAATCAAAGTTTTGCATTGGAATTTGTTGTTTGTGAATGACAATCTACGGAAGTTCTTAAAGAAGACATCGAGGTCTTTATAAGTTGCTAGGGCGCCCCTATTGGCTGTCGCAAAGAGAACTCTCTTTCTAGTCGAGAGACACGGTTTTCAAGGATTCACATGCATGACTCAGTATTATCCATCGTCTATCCAACGATTTATAAGTTCACACTTGTGAGGAACAGTCTGTGTGCATTCTATCCACACGTTTATTTTTTTTCCTGCAGCCGTCTATGAACAGACGTTTTTCTGTCTGCCTTAACACCTTTTTACATAACTTGGTATTCTCTTCTCTGAGCTTGCGCGTCTCGTCAAGAAGCATGTCATGTTCTTCTTTCATTTGATGTTACACATCTTCTCATTATTTACGTATGTCGTAATGGCTCCCGGTCAGGACGACACTGACTCTATTATTTACAGCGGATATCGAGCGGCCACTGGGCCTATTCATATTGTTTTCTGTGTTCCCTCAGCCATTTTATATTGTGTTATCAAATATTCAGACCTGTTCGCTTTATTTTCTTGAGAGGACACGAGACGGATTGATTTTATGGATTTTGCATTCAGAATATTTGTTATGTTAATAGTTTTGTCCGCTTCTAAATACATGAAAATTCTATAAATGTAACCTGTAGTTATCGTGGAAGCTTTCCCAGCCTGTGTATTTTAATGACTGACGAGTTTACTTGAGGTGTATCTGGGAACTTGTCCGAAGCTAAATCATACAGCACACTCAGATATGTTGCAGATGACTTATATCATGCCTACATCCAACAAAAGCGACGAGCAGAACTTACTCCCACTCACGTGTCCATATTACTCCTTTATATTTTCAGATATTTTGCTCTCAGATTGTATTGCAAACACCGATTCATCACCTGATGACATTTATATATCAATAGTAATGAGCACTTGAATTCTGAAAGTTATCTAAAGATCAATCAATTTAAAAAACTTAACTTTCTCAGCGAAGTCTATTTTATTTCAGCAAAAGAACCGGTTGTCATTCATCTATGTCAGCATTAATTGTGACAGAGTAGTCGTTATTTTGTCATTAATATATACAATATTTCTTCGTGATAAACGCATTATAAAAATGATTGATCCTTAAATATGAAAATTTGTGAAAAAAAAATATACAAGGAGTGTCACATATGCGGAGGGTAAGCTCTTCAGACCATAGCATGATGAGTCCTTTCATTAATATCCATTATCTCTAGCTTACTATTCTCCATTGGATATTTATCTGATATCGCTGAATTGGATTAATTAAGGTCATAATGTTGCATGCCTTTGACCTTACATTATTTAAACTTAGACAAAAACATGCAAGCATTATAGCGCCTTTAAATTATATTTTACCGTGTGTATTTCATATAGTCCTGCCTAGATCCTTAAATATGAACAATTTGTGAAAAAAATATACAAGGAGTGTCACATATGCGGAGGGTAAGCTCTACAGACCACAGCATGACGAGTCCTTTCATTAATATCCATTATCTCTAGCCTACTATGCTCCATTGGATATTTATCTGATATCGCTGAATTGGATTAATTAAGGTCATAATGTTGCATGCCTTTGACCTTACATCATTTAAACTTAGACAAAAACATGCGAACAATATAGCGCCTTTAAATTATATTTTACCGTGTGTATTTCATATAGTCCTGCCTAGATCCTTAAATATGAACAATTTGTGAAAAAAATATACAAGGAGTGTCACATATGCGGACGGTAAGCTCTACAGACCATAGCATGACGAGTCCTTTCATTAATATCCATTATCTCTAGCCTACTATGCTCCATTGGATATTTATCTGATATCGCTGAATTGGATTAATTAAGGTCATAATGTTGCATGCCTTTGACCTTACATCATTTAAACTTAGACAAAAACATGCGAACATTATAGCGCCTTTAAATTATATTTTACCGTGTGTATTTCATATAGTCCTGCCTAGATCCTTAAATATGAACAATTTGTGAAAAAAATATACAAGGAGTGTTACATATGCGGACGGTAAGCTCTACAGACCATAGCATGACGAGTCCTTTCATTAATATCCATTATCTCTAGCCTACTATGCTCCATTGGATATTTATCTGATATCGCTGAATTGGATTAATTAAGGTCATAATATTGCATGCCTTTGACCTTACATCATTTAAACTTAGACAAAAACATGCGAACATTATAGCGCCTTTAAATTATATTTTACCGTGTGTATTTCATATAGTCCTGCCTAGATCCTTAAATATGAACAATTTGTGAAAAAAATATACAAGGAGTGTCACATATGCGGAGGGTAAGCTCTACAGACCATAGCATGATGAGTCCTTTCATTAATATCCATTATCTCTAGCCTACTATGCTCCATTGGATATTTATCTGAAATTGCTGAATTGGATTTATTAAGGTCATAATGTTGCATGCCTTTGACCTTACATCATTTAAACTTAGACAAAAACATGCGAACATTATAGCGCCTTTAAATTATATTTTACCGTGTGTATTTCATATAGTCCTGCCTAGATCCTTAAATATGAACAATTTGTGAAAAAAATATACAAGGAGTGTCACATATGCGGAGGGTAAGCTCTACAGACCATAGCATGATGAGTCCTTTCATTAATATCCATTATCTCTAGCCTACTATGCTCCATTGGATATTTATCTGAAATTGCTGAATTGGATTTATTAAGGTCATAATGTTGCATGCCTTTGACCTTACATCATTTAAACTTAGACAACAACATGCGAACATTATAGCGCCTTTAAATTATATTTTACCGTGTGTATTTCATATAGACCTGCCTAGATCGTCACATGTTTCTTTCTTTATCAAGGTCTTCTCTACGTCTGATCATCCATACGTTAGAAAAATTAAAGACCAACCGGAATATGAGCAAGTTATTTAAGTAAAAGTTTGTGTATATGCTGTTATATACATATTTAAAGGCAACGTTTTCCTTTTAACTAAAAGCAGTTTTACATAAATAAGAAGATTTGTTTTCAGTTATACCTGTTCTTCTTTTTAGAGCTTCCTTTGAAATATTTTAATGAAGGAAGGCAATACATGTGCAGTTCTTATAGATGTCGCGTTTGAGGATATTTATGCGAAATCTGCGTTTCAGCAGACCTCATAGTGTGTTTAAACTGAGATACCAAATAATAAGGTGCGAATTGCTGAATAAATCCTAAGCGACGAACTTTAAAGAATCGAGTAAAGTTGGTGTTATATTTTCTTAACCTACATCTACCTTGTGGTGTCTTGGTCTAGTGAAGTATGTTGTACCAACGAGACTGTTAAATTCACATCTAGAATATTCAACATATAATGAATACTTATAAAAGTTTCATCGAAGAGTTTTCTTCAGTATCTACCTGTGTGTACGTGCGTATGATCGTAAGTTAACTCAGGTATATCACAGGATGTAGGTCTGTTCCAGGGTTTTAGCAACTGATTCTGATGTAATGTTGTAAGGGTTAGTTTTCTTCAGTATCTACCTGTGTGTACGTGCGTATGATCGTAAATCAACTCAGGTATATCACAGGATGTAGGTCTGTTCCAGGGTTTTAGCTACTGATTCTGATGTAATGTTGTAAGGGTTAGTTTTCTTCAGTATCTACCTGTGTGTACGTGCGTATGATCGTAAGTTAACTCAGGTATATCACAGGATGTAGGTCTGTTCCAGGGTTTTAGCAACTGATTCTGATGTAATGTTGTAAGGGTTAGTTTTCTTCAGTATCTACCTGTGTGTACGTGCGTATGATCGTAAATTAACTCAGGTATATCACAGGATGTAGGTCTGTTCCAGGGTTTTAGCTACTGATTCTGATGTAATGTTGTAAGGATTAGTTTTCTTCAGTATCTACCTGTGTGTACGTGCGGTATGATCGTAAATTAACTCAGGTATATCACAGGATGTAGGTCTTTTCCAGGGTTTTAGCTACTGATTCTGATGTAATGTTGTAAGGGTTAGTTTTCTTCAGTATCTACCTGTGTGTACGTGCGTATGATCGTAAATTAACTCAGGTATATCACAGGATGTAGGTCTGTTCAAGGGTTTTAGCTACTGATTCTGATGTAATGTTGTAAGGGTTAGTTTTCTTCAGTATCTACCTGTGTGTACGTGCGTATGATCGTAAATCAACTCAGGTATATCACAGGATGTAGGTCTGTTCCAGGGTTTTAGCTACTGATTCTGATGTAATGTTGTAAGGGTTAGTTTTCTTCAGTATCTACCTGTGTGTACGTGCGTATGATCGTAAGTTAACTCAGGTATATCACAGGATGTAGGTCTGTTCCAGGGTTTTAGCAACTGATTCTGATGTAATGTTGTAAGGGTTAGTTTTCTTCAGTATCTACCTGTGTGTACGTGCGTATGATCGTAAATTAACTCAGGTATATCACAGGATGTAGGTCTGTTCCAGGGTTTTAGCAACTGATTCTGATGTAATGTTGTAAGGGTTAGTTTTCTTCAGTATCTACCTGTGTGTACGTGCGTATGATCGTAAATTAACTCAGGTATATCACAGGATGTAGGCCTGTTCCAGGGTTTTAGCTACTGATTCTGATGTAATGTTGTAAGGGTTAGTTTTCGTCAGTATCTACCTGTGTGTACGTGCGTATGATCGTAAATTAACTCAGGTATATCACAGGATGTAGGTCTGTTCCAGGGTTTTAGCTACTGATTCTGATGTAATGTTGTAAGGGTTAGTTTTCTTTAGTATCTACCTGTGTGTACGTGCGTATGATCGTAAATTAACTCAGGTATATCACAGGATGTAGGTCTGTTCCAGGGTTTTAGCTACTGATTCTGATGTAATGTTGGAAGGGTTAGTTTTCTTCAGTATCTACCTGTGTGTACGTGCGTATGATCGTAAATTAACTCAGGTATATCACAGGATGTAGGTCTGTTCCAGGGTTTTAGCTACTGATTCTGATGTAATGTTGTAAGGGTTAGTTTTCTTCAGTATCTACCTGTGTGTACGTGCGTATGATCGTAAATTAACTCAGGTATATCACAGGATGTAGGTCTTTTCCAGGGTTTTAGCTACTGATTCTGATGTAATGTTGTAAGGGTTAGTTTTCTTCAGTATCTACCTGTGTGTACGTGCGTATGATCGTAAATTAACTCAGGTATATCACAGGATGTAGGTCTGTTCCAGGGTTTTAGCTACTGATTATGATGTAATGTTGTAAGGGTTAGTTTTCTTCAGTATCTACCTGTGTGTACGTGCGTATGATCGTAAATTAACTCAGGTATATCACAGGATGTAGGTCTGTTCCAGGATTTTAGCTACTGATTCTGATGTAATGTTGTACGGGTTAGTTTTCTTCAGTATCTACCTGTGTGTACGTGCGTATGATCGTAAATTAACTCAGGTATATCACAGGATGTAGGTCTTTTCCAGGGTTTTAGCTACTGATTCTGATGTAATGTTGTAAGGGTTAGTTTTCTTCAGTATCTACCTGTGTGTACGTGCGTATTATCGTAAGTTAACTCAGGTATATCACAGGATGTAGGTCTTTTCCGGGGTTTTAGCTAATGATTCTGATGTAATGTTGTAAGGGTTAGTTTTCTTCAGTATCTACCTGTGTGTACGTGCGTATGATCGTTAGTTAACTCAGGTATATCACAGGATGTAGGTCTGTTCCAGGGTTTTAGCAACTGATTCTGATGTAATGTTGTAAGGGTTAGTTTTCCTCAGTATCTACCTGTGTGTACGTGCGTATGATCGTAAGTTAACTCAGGTATATCACAGGATGTAGGTCTTTTCCAGGGTTTAACCTACTGATTCTGATGTAATGTTTTAAGGGTTAGTTTTCTTCAGTATCTACCTGTGTGTACGTGCGTATGATCGTAAATTAACTCAGGTATATCACAGGATGTAGGTCTTTTCCAGGGTTTTAGCTACTGATTCTGATGTAATGTTGTAAGGGTTAGTTTTCGTCAGTATCTACCTGTATGTACGTGCGTATGATCGTAAATTAACTCAGGTATATCACAGGATGTAGGTCTGTTCCAGGGTTTTAGCTACTGATTCTGATGTAATGTTGTAAGGGTTAGTTTTCTTCCGTATCTACCTGTGTGTACGTGCGTATGATCGTAAATTAACTCAGGTATATCACAGGATGTAGGTCTGTTCCAGGGTTTTAGCAACTGATTCTGATGTAATGTTGTAAGGGTTAGTTTTCTTCAGTATCTACCTGTGTGTACGTGCGTATGATCGTAAATTAACTCAGGTATATCACAGGATGTAGGTCTGTTCAAGGGTTTTAGCTGCTGATTCTGATGTAATGTTGTAAGGGTTAGTTTTCTTCAGTATCTACCTGTGTGTACGTGCGTATGATCGTAAATTAACTCAGGTATATCGCAGGATGTAGGTGTATTCCAGGGTTTTAGCTACTGATTCTGATGTAATATTGTAAGGGTTAGTTTTCTTCAGTATCTACCTGTGTGTACGTGCGTATGATCGTAAGTTAACTCAGGTATATCACAGGATGTAGGTCTCTTCCAGGGTTTTAGCTACTGATTCTGATGTAATGTTGTAAGGGTTAGTTTTCGTCAGTATCTACCTGTGTGTACGTGCGTATGATCGTAAAATAACTCAGGTATATCACAGAATGTAGGTCTGTTCCAGGGTTTTAGCTACTGATTCTGATGTAATGTTGTAAGGGTTAGTTTTCTTCAGTATCTACCTGTGTGTACGTGCGTATGATCGTAAGTTAACTCAGGTATATCGCAGGATGTAGGTCTGTTCCAGGGTTTTAGCTACTGATTCTGATGTAATGTTGTAAGGGTTAGTTTTCTTCAGTATCTACCTGTGTGTACGTGCGTATGATCGTAAATTAACTCAGGTATATCGCAGGATGTAGGTGTGTTCCAGGGTTTTAGCTACTGATTCTGATGTAATGTTGTAAGGGTTAGTTTTCTTCAGTATCTACCTGTGTGTACGTGCGTATGATCGTAAGTTAACTCAGGTATATCACAGGATGTAGGTCTCTTCCAGGGTTTTAGCTACTGATTCTGATGTAATGTTGTAAGGGTTAGTTTTCGTCAGTATCTACCTGTGTGTACGTGCGTATGATCGTAAATTAACTCAGGTATATCACAGGATGTAGGTCTGTTCCAGGGTTTTAGCTACTGATTCTGATGTAATGTTGTAAGGGTTAGTTTTCTTCAGTATCTACCTGTGTGTACGTGCGTATGATCGTAAGTTAACTCAGGTATATCGCAGGATGTAGGTCTGTTCCAGGGTTTTAGCTACTGATTCTGATGTAATGTTGTAAGGGTTAGTTTTCTTCAGTATCTACCTGTGTGTACGTGCGTATGATCGTAAGTTAACTCAGGTATATCGCAGGATGTAGGTCTGTTCCAGGGTTTTAGCTACTGATTCTGATGTAATGTTGTAAGGGTTAGTTTTCTTCAGTATCTACCTGTGTGTACGTGCGTATGATCGTAAGTTAACTCAGGTATATCACAGGATGAAGGTCTGTTCCAGGGTTTTAGCTACTGATTCTGATGTAATGTTGTAAGGGTTAGTTTTCTTCAGTATCTACCTGTGTGTACGTGCGTATGATCGTAAGTTAACTCAGGTATATCACAGGATGTAGGTCTGTTCCAGGGTTTTAGCAAATGATTCTGATGTAATGTTGTAAGGGTTAGTTTTCTTCAGTATCTACCTGTGTGTACGTGCGTATGATCGTAAAATAACTCAGGTATATCACAGGATGTAGGTCTGTTCCAGGGTTTAAGCTACTGATTCTGATGTAATGTTGTAAGGGTTAGTTTTCTTCAGTATCTACCTGTGTGTACGTGCGTATGATCGTAAATTAAATCAGGTATATCACAGGATGTAGGTCTGTTCCAGGGTTTTAGCTACTGATTCTGATGTAATGTTGTAAGGGTTAGTTTTCTTCAGTATCTACCTGTGTGTACGTGCGTATGATCGTAAATTAACTCAGGTATATCACAGGATGTAGGTCTGTTCCAGGGTTTTAGCTACTGATTCTGATGTAATGTTGTAAGGGTTAGTTTTCTTCAGTATCTACCTGTGTGTACGTGCGTATTATCGTAAATTAACTCAGGTATATCACAGGATGTAGGTCTGTTCCAGGGTTTTAGCTACTGATTCTGATGTAATGTTGTAAGGGTTAGTTTTCTTCAGTATCTACCTGTGTGTACGTGCGTATGATCGTAAATTAACTCAGGAAAATCACAGGATGTAGGTCTGTTCCAGGGTTTTAGCTACTGATTCTGATGTAATGTTGTAAGGGTTAGTTTTCTTCAGTATCTACCTGTGTGTACGTGCGTATTATCGTAAATTAACTCAGGTATATCACAGGATGTAGGTCTGTTCCAGGGTTTTAGCTACTGATTATGATGTAATGTTGTAAGGGTTAGTTTTCTTCAGTATCTACCTGTGTGTACGTGCGTATGATCGTTAGTTAACTCAGGTATATCACAGGATGTAGGTCTGTTCTAGGGTTTTAGCAACTGATTCTGATGTAATGTTGTAAGGGTTAGTTTTCTTCAGTATCTACCTGTGTGTACGTGCGTATGATCGTAAGTTAACTCAGGTATATCACAGGATGTAGGTCTTTTCCAGGGTTTAAGCTACTGATTCTGATGTAATGTTGTAAGGGTTAGTTTTCTTCAGTATCTACCTGTGTGTACGTGCGTATGATCGTAAATTAACTCAGGTATATCACAGGATGTAGGTCTTTTCCGGGGTTTTAGCTAATGATTCTGATGTAATGTTGTAAGGGTTAGTTTTCTTCAGTATCTACCTGTGTGTACGTGCGTATGATCGTTAGTTAACTCAGGTATATCACAGGATGTAGGTCTGTTCCAGGGTTTTAGCAACTGATTCTGATGTAATGTTGTAAGGGTTAGTTTTCCTCAGTATCTACCTGTGTGTACGTGCGTATGATCGTAAGTTAACTCAGGTATATCACAGGATGTAGGTCTTTTCCAGGGTTTAAGCTACTGATTCTGATGTAATGTTTTAAGGGTTAGTTTTCTTCAGTATCTACCTGTGTGTACGTGCGTATGATCGTAAATTAACTCAGGTATATCACAGGATGTAGGTCTTTTCCAGGGTTTTAGCTACTGATTCTGATGTAATGTTGTAAGGGTTAGTTTTCGTCAGTATCTACCTGTATGTACGTGCGTATGATCGTAAATTAACTCAGGTATATCACAGGATGTAGGTCTGTTCCAGGGTTTTAGCTACTGATTCTGATGTAATGTTGTAAGGGTTAGTTTTCTTCCGTATCTACCTGTGTGTACGTGCGTATGATCGTAAATTAACTCAGGTATATCACAGGATGTAGGTCTGTTCCAGGGTTTTAGCAACTGATTCTGATGTAATGTTGTAAGGGTTAGTTTTCTTCAGTATCTACCTGTGTGTACGTGCGTATGATCGTAAATTAACTCAGGTATATCACAGGATGTAGGTCTGTTCAAGGGTTTTAGCTGCTGATTCTGATGTAATGTTGTAAGGGTTAGTTTTCTTCAGTATCTACCTGTGTGTACGTGCGTATTATCGTAAATCAACTCAGGTATATCACAGGATGTAGGTCTGTTCCAGGGTTTTAGCTACTGATTCTGATGTAATGTTGTAAGGGTTAGTTTTCTTCAGTATCTACCTGTGTGTACGTGCGTATGATCGTAAGTTAACTCAGGTATATCACAGGATGTAGGTCTGTTCCAGGGTTTTAGCAACTGATTCTGATGTAATGTTGTAAGGGTTAGTTTTCTTCAGTATCTACCTGTGTGTACGTGCGTATGATCGTAAATTAACTCAGGTATATCACAGGATGTAGGTCTGTTCCAGGGTTTTAGCAACTGATTCTGATGTAATGTTGTAAGGGTTAGTTTTCTTCAGTATCTACCTGTGTGTACGTGCGTATGATCGTAAATTAACTCAGGTATATCACAGGATGTAGGTCTGTTCCAGGGTTTTAGCTACTGATTCTGATGTAATGTTGTAAGGGTTAGTTTTCTTCAGTATCTACCTGTGTGTACGTGCGTATTATCGTAAATTAACTCAGGTATATCACAGGATGTAGGTCTGTTCCAGGGTTTTAGCTACTGATTCTGATGTAATGTTGTAAGGGTTATTTTTTTTCAGTATCTACCTGTGTGTACGTGCTTATGATCGTAAATTAACTCAGGTATATCACAGGATGTAGGTCTGTTCCAGGGTTTTAGCTACTGATTCTGATGTAATGTTGTAAGGGTTATTTTTTTTCAGTATCTACCTGTGTGTACGTGCGTATGATCGTAAATTAACTCAGGTATATCACAGGATGTAGGTCTGTTCCAGGGTTTTAGCTACTGATTCTGATGTAATGTTGTAAGGGTTAGTTTTCTTCAGTATCTACCTGTGTGTACGTGCGTATGATCGTAAATTAACTCAGGTATATCACAGGATGTAGGTCTGTTCCAGGGTTTTAGCTACTGATTCTGATGTAATGTTGTAAGGGTTAGTTTTCTTCAGTATCTACCTGTGTGTACGTGCGTATGATCGTAAATTAACTCAGGTATATCACAGGATGTAGGTCTTTTCCAGGGTTTTCGCTACTGATTCTGATGTAATGTTGTAAGGGTTAGTTTTCTTCAGTATCTACCTGTGTGTACGTGCGTATGATCGTAAATTAACTCAGGTATATCACAGGATGTAGGTCTGTTCCAGGGTTTTAGCTACTGATTATGATGTAATGTTGTAAGGGTTAGTTTTCTTCAGTATCTACCTGTGTGTACGTGCGTATGATCGTAAATTAACTCAGGTATTTCACAGGATGTAGGTCTGTTCCAGGATTTTAGCTACTGATTCTGATGTAATGTTGTACGGGTTAGTTTTCTTCAGTATCTACCTGTGTGTACGTGCGTATGATCGTAAATTAACTCAGGTATATCACAGGATGTAGGTCTTTTCCAGGGTTTTAGCTACTGATTCTGATGTAATGTTGTAAGGGTTAGTTTTCTTCAGTATCTACCTGTGTGTACGTGCGTATTATCGTAAGTTAACTCAGGTATATCACATGATGTAGGTCTGTTCCAGGGTTTTAGCTACTGATTCTGATGTAATGCTGTAAGGGTTAGTTTTCTTCAGTATCTACCTGTGTGTACGTGCGTATGATCGTAAATTAACTCAGGTATATCGCAGGATGTAGGTTTGTTCCAGGGTTTTAGCTACTGATTCTGATGTAATGTTGTATGGGTTAGTTTTCTTCAATATCTACCTGTGTGTACGTGCGTATGATCGTAAATTAACTCAGGTATATCACAGGATGTAGGTCTGTTCCAGGGTTTTAGCTACTGATTCTGATGTAATGTTGTAAGGGTTAGTTTTCTTCAGTATCTACCTGTGTGTACGTGCGTATGATCGTAAATTAACTCAGGTATATCGCAGGATGTAGGTGTGTTCCAGGGTTTTAGCTACTGATTCTGATGTAATGTTGTAAGGGTTAGTTTTCTTCAGTATCTACCTGTGTGTACGTGCGTATGATCGTAAGTTAACTCAGGTATATCACAGGATGTAGGTCTCTTCCAGGGTTTTAGCTACTGATTCTGATGTAATGTTGTAAGGGTTAGTTTTCGTCAGTATCTACCTGTGTGTACGTGCGTATGATCGTAAATTAACTCAGGTATATCACAGGATGTAGGTCTGTTCCAGGGTTTTAGCTACTGATTCTGATGTAATGTTGTAAGGGTTAGTTTTCTTCAGTATCTACCTGTGTGTACGTGCGTATGATCGTAAGTTAACTCAGGTATATCGCAGGATGTAGGTCTGTTCCAGGGTTTTAGCTACTGATTCTGATGTAATGTTGTAAGGGTTAGTTTTCTTCAGTATCTACCTGTGTGTACGTGCGTATGATCGTAAGTTAACTCAGGTATATCGCAGGATGTAGGTCTGTTCCAGGGTTTTAGCTACTGATTCTGATGTAATGTTGTAAGGGTTAGTTTTCTTCAGTATCTACCTGTGTGTACGTGCGTATGATCGTAAGTTAACTCAGGTATATCACAGGATGAAGGTCTGTTCCAGGGTTTTAGCTACTGATTCTGATGTAATGTTGTAAGGGTTAGTTTTCTTCAGTATCTACCTGTGTGTACGTGCGTATGATCGTAAGTTAACTCAGGTATATCACAGGATGTAGGTCTGTTCCAGGGTTTTAGCAAATGATTCTGATGTAATGTTGTAAGGGTTAGTTTTCTTCAGTATCTACCTGTGTGTACGTGCGTATGATCGTAAAATAACTCAGGTATATCACAGGATGTAGGTCTGTTCCAGGGTTTTAGCTACTGATTCTGATGTAATGTTGTAAGGGTTAGTTTTCTTCAGTATCTACCTGTGTGTACGTGCGTATGATCGTAAATTAACTCAGGTATATCACAGGATGTAGGTCTGTTCCAGGGTTTTAGCTACTGATTCTGATGTAATGTTGTAAGGGTAAGTTTTCTTCAGTATCTACCTGTGTGTACGTGCGTATGATCGTAAATTAACTCAGGTATATCACAGGATGTAGGTCTGTTCCAGGGTTTTAGCTACTGATTCTGATGTAATGTTGTAAGGGTTAGTTTTCTTCAGTATCTACCTGTGTGTACGTGCGTATTATCGTAAATTAACTCAGGTATATCACAGGATGTAGGTCTGTTCCAGGGTTTTAGCTACTGATTCTGATGTAATGTTGTAAGGGTTAGTTTTCTTCAGTATCTACCTGTGTGTACGTGCGTATGATCGTAAATTAACTCAGGAAAATCACAGGATGTAGGTCTGTTCCAGGGTTTTAGCTACTGATTCTGATGTAATGTTGTAAGGGTTAGTTTTCTTCAGTATCTACCTGTGTGTACGTGCGTATGATCGTAAATTAACTCAGGTATATCACAGGATGTAGGTCTGTTCCAGGGTTTTAGCTACTGATTATGATGTAATGTTGTAAGGGTTAGTTTTCTTCAGTATCTACCTGTGTGTACGTGCGTATGATCGTTAGTTAACTCAGGTATATCACAGGATGTAGGTCTGTTCCAGGGTTTTAGCAACTGATTCTGATGTAATGTTGTAAGGGTTAGTTTTCTTCAGTATCTACCTGTGTGTACGTGCGTATGATCGTAAGTTAACTCAGGTATATCACAGGATGTAGGTCTTTTCCAGGGTTTAAGCTACTGATTCTGATGTAATGTTGTAAGGGTTAGTTTTCTTCAGTATCTACCTGTGTGTACGTGCGTATGATCGTAAATTAACTCAGTTATATCACAGGATGTAGGTCTTTTCCAGGGTTTTAGCTACTGATTCTGATGTAATGTTGTAAGGGTTAGTTTTCTTCAGTATCTACCTGTGTGTACGTGCGTATGATCGTAAATTAACTCAGGTATATCACAGGATGTAGGTCTTTTCCAGGGTTTTAGCTACTGATTCTGATGTAATGTTGTAAGGGTTAGTTTTCTTCAGTATCTACCTGTGTGTACGTGCGTATGATCGTAAATTAACTCAGGTATATCACAGGATGTAGGTCTGTTCCAGGGTTTTAGCTACTGATTCTGATGTAATGTTGTAAGGGTTAGTTTTCTTCAGAATCTACCTGTGTGTACGTGCGTATGATCGTAAATTAACTCAGGTATATCACAGGATGTAGGTCTTTTCCAGGGTTTTAGCTACTGATTATGATGTAATGTTGTAAGGGTTTTGTCCTTGGCCTATTGAAATGAAGGTATAAAACCATATGAGCATCATATGTTAAACATCATCTGAGTGAAAGTGAGAATCATAACCTGTCGTTAAGACAATAAACAATATCCGAGATATCCCTTTTTATCGATTCTCCATGTGATTAACCTTGTGCAGCGTTGGTAGACCTCAAGGATATCGCTGTTAACAAACGTGAACACTTGAAGGCTCTTTCAAGATTTCCGCATGACCAAAACCCTAAACAGGAATGCAGAATTATTAAAAATTGTCAAAGTCCAAAGATTGTTTGTTCGCATGATTTGGTAACATGATCTTCTGATCCCGAGACTGTTCAATCAGGTTTTTCTTCAATACCCAAGTTCACAGTCGGGACTTGAATGACTTTCTAGAACTGGATGGGGATTTTATTTTTACTTCCTTTTCATATCATGGATAGATAATAACAACTTGTGTAATGTGTAAATAATTTTGTTCCATATAACCCAGGCGTCAAGTTCCCATAGGATTAACAGAAATATCATATCACCTATTAAATGTTTACTAACAACGGGCGGCAAATCTTTTTATGATTCTTTTCCTTCATACAGGTGTGTCTCCGGTACGCACGGTAACAGAATTGCGATAGTTTCTCCAGGCACGTCCTCCCATCCTCCCACTTGCTATTACCTTTTCAGATGTTGATGGTTAACTTTGCTTGTAAACTTTTATGTCGCTTGAATGAGGATTTTTTTTATTAAATATTACATTAATTTACTCTCAATATATCTTTATATTATTAATATTTAAAGGGGCCTAATCACGTACAACGCATGTTGAATTCACATGAAAAATAGTTTCTCCCGTTTAAAATTAATTGGTACCTGCCAAAATGTCCTAGAAACCGCTTGCCTATTCCTGTAAATGAATGTTAAGAACTGTAGACCGGGTGCGATCACAGGTGTTCACATAAACACATCGCGTGGGAACATGTGCATCGCGAAGCCAATGCACGTGTCAATCAGGAGATGCCCTGATTGTTATAAACCAAAAATATAATTCATGTTCCCGCTGGCTGAAACACCTCGTGTCACAATTAGACCTGAGCCGGTCACGCGGCCTTGTTATGGTTAACAGACACACGTTGAATGTGTAAACCAAAACGTAATCACAGCAAGTATTAAACAGTCGTTTGCGAGGTACTGTGAATGTGTATAATGGGATGGTTTTTCTGGGAAACTTTTTTATATAGCGCAAAACTGAGCTGATAGTGTGAACGAATAGGCATACTATTACTCCAGCTTATGTCTCTTTACACAAGTTGTACACACGTTTTACTGATTGGTTAATTCCAGATTGCTTGATGTCATATGATGTGAGAGTAAAACATTTAAAAGTAACGCACCTGTTGTAGCATGAAAAGCTAACCATCAGTATGGAGAAAGCCAGCTATTTTAAATTTGGCGAAAAGGAAACCCTTTGACCATGGTGAGGAACAATGGTAAGCACAATCTCCTTCAGTATTCTCTTTAAACATCCTATGGTGTTATGATAAACCTTAAAAAAAATAGAGAAAAAATACAAAACCCCGGTTAAGTAGCCAATTTTTCCTGACACTGGTTCCAAAGTGTGATTTTTCCAAGTAATATCAACTTCTTTAATACCCAACTCTGGAAGCAATTTCTTCAAAAAAAAAATAGAGTGGATATTTGATATTATGCGGACACACGCACACATAAAACCAGTGTTCAGGGAAAAGATAATGTGCTACATAAGACATATGATATCCTTATTGTTTTACAGAAAATAATAAGATTTGTAGAAATGTATTGATTTCATACCTTTCAATGACACTACAGTAAATAAAGAAACAATGGCATTTCATTTGTCATGTGATCGTCTTGGACAGCTTTATATAGAAGAAAAATAAGTAAACATTTACGGTCATGATTGCAATATATAGGATGAGTGTAACTTGATTATAACCAGCTCCGAATATATAAGCACTGTATTTTAACTGATAGTAGGTAGCTATAACAGAAAAGATAATTAAATCTGTAATTTAATTATGAACCGAAAGAAGTTTGAGAGAACTTATTCAACTTCAGAACAAACTTTATCGCCGCAAGATAGTTCAGTGTTTCGTGACACGAAGAGGGTGCCCGTTAATTTTTAGACCCTGTTATATTACAAATAACAATACACAATGTCTACATAGGCCCTTGTTGTTTAGCAATACACAATGTCTACATAGGCCCTAGTTGTTTCTTTCTCGTGAATACATATGAATAATGAAAATATGTTCTGTGAATGATTCAATGAAGGTCAATGTTTCAAATAAATGCTTTCCCATTTTGGTGAATGAATATTTTGTCACAATGACATGTAACAATTATATATTGATACCTCTATATTAATCAGAACAAAAAATAGGGCAAGAAACATATAACAGGCTGTACTTCATCATAAAATCACTAGCGAACCTGTCCACGGACTGCCTACAAAGTAATGAATGCTCCTATCCAGACACTTTTACGAGGTCTACAGCATCTTTTACCAATGTGTAGTTTATAATACGCTATCTATTTATAATTCTCTACTATTGGTATTAATGGTTTATCCCTTCCAACACTCACTCAATCATCCCTGAACACAGTAAAAATTATATTTTACTTTCTTGAACATTTTTAAAAAAATAAAGTTCTATAGAATATTCTGGAAAAAACATTCTTATTAAACTTATTATGGAACACCTTGTTGTCATTCTTCTTCATTGTCAATGATTGGTGCAAGGCCAGTTGTGGCACTGTATATTTTTTTAGGAGTTATATGTTACTTTTAAGCCTGGTGGATTCCTCATTTTTAGCACGGGGCTACGAATAATCCAGAAGACTTAACACCATAAAGATCATTAAACGTTACATAAGTTTGTAAGTTTAATTACTAAACAAATAAATAAATACATTTTTTAAGAAATTCCAGGGATCACCTCTGGCTCAGATGGAAGAAAAATCCCACTTGCCCATATTCTGAATATATGTATATGATTTCACCTTGTATAATAAACTCAGCTTAGTTAACAAAAAGCCCACCATCCCCCCACGTACAGATATTTCAGAAATCAGATTTTCTCAGGGAAGGGAGAAATAGCGACAGGATTCCTTTATATTTTTGGTTTATTCAGCAAATCTCCGTCTTAAATTTCAATGTTCCGTCCTCAACAAAAAGAAAACTTGAAAGATGAAACCGAATATCGTCGGAGGCGAGTGGGAGGAGAAGACGTGTAACTCAAAATAACTCAGTTCTGAATTTACTGCAAAGGTTCCGTTCAACTTTAGACTTTTCTTTTTATTTTTTTATCATTATTATAGGACAATTACATGTGTTGCTGAATGATAAAGGGTACTCATTTAAAAGTTTCAAGGAAATTCATTGTTTTAAAACCAGGATGTGGTATATGCAGGTGGTGTTGCTTGAAGCCAGCTGTCCACCTGCCTTATAGCTGTAGATTATACATGGATTATGGCGCACTCTGAGTACATATACGTGAACGGTACGTGATTCCTGCTTCATATGATGCCTCTGTAACGGACGTATGACCTTGTCCTCTACACTAAACTCGGCACGTGCTCCCATGTTGTCAATCAGAAAGAAAGGCCACGTAACTGAAGTGGTTGGAGACTTATGTGCGGAGGGTTGAGAGGTCACTGGCTGCAAAATGTCATTTGCAAAACTATGGTTCAACTTACCACAAGATGTCCAAGGTGTTTTATTTCTTTGGCAGCCCCCACATGTTATAAACACGTAGATATAAACAACACGAACAGCCTGTGTACTGCGGCATCTATTTTGATGATAGTTCAAGGGATTGTCTTTAATTAACAGACACCAGATATCGTTATAGGAAGTTTTTAATAAATATGATTGCCTCATTTGAAAGTATGAGTTATTTTAATGGAGCATTTTCAAGAGACATACATCATGATAAATAATTGTGTGTCTGGTGAACCTTGCTAGGGCCAGCATGATACTAACATTAATAACATTAGCCAGAATCTAGGACGGATCAAGGACTATCAGCTGGTGTTAGGGGGAGGGGGGTGTCTAGAATCGCGAAATCGTTTTAAGTTAGTTGGTCCTGATTAAGCCAAAAAGTTTAAATGATTAACTTTGAAGTTGACATGGTTGAGACGAAATCTGAATGATGATTCAAAAGCCATTAAAATCATATTTTCATCATCGGTTATTTATTTATTCTGCAATTATTTTTTTTTTTCATTCTCGTAATGCTTGAAATAGAAGCGTTAACTTATGGTCAACCGAAGATTTTCAATGGAAAATAGAATGTTTGAAATGGTAATGATACCTTATAGCATAACATTAGGTCATATTAAATTAACATTTTAAATAACACAATAAAATATCTATATTACTGAGTGTAACTGAATGTTTGACATTAATGGTAATCACCGATAGATAATGGATTATATTTACCGCTCCATGGAGGTAAATATCAATTTGATAATATTAATTAATTCAATACCGCATCGATATCCAGCACTCAGTGCTGCTCAGTGGCGCCATTACAGGTGAAGATAAAATATATAATGATAAAAAATTGAGAAAAAAAAGCTAATCCAACTAACTGCATTGAGATAAAAAAAATATGATAGGATATGCTATAAATTGCAGCATAGAATTCATGACGTTCCCATTATAAATATATCCAAATGAAGGTATAGTTCGAAAGAGCAAAACTATAAATTTAAAAATGCAGCCTGAAACAGAAAGGATTTCACTTGTCTTTTGAAATCGTTAAAATTATCACACATGCGGAATTCAATGAGAAACTCGTTCATAATTTTGGCGCAGACGCTGGAAAAGAACCACATGTTCTCGTATGAGCAGCTGGTTGAAATAGAAGATGCTGGTCACTAGAGCGTAAACTACGGGGTGGCTGGTATGGCCGCACAAGCTCAGCAAGGTAGTACAGGCAGCCAGTGGAGATGCTGTAGGATGTCTAAGATGCTATCTCGGTTACTTTTCCTTACTATTATCCTGGCTGCAGCGTTAGCTCACGCTGAAGCTTCTTCATAACTAATGTCGGGGTATTAATCAGGAGCGAGTTACAGTTGTCAAGCCTAGATGTAATAAAGACGAACATGAGTTTTTTTTCAGTTGCTTCTCTGGTGAGCATGTGTCTGATGGCTGCAACGTTGTGCAGATGTTAGTAGCAGGATTTGCACACAAACTTAACATTCTCCTCCATGGTGGCTCCCTGGTCGAACCAACTACCAAGATTTCTCATGGTTGGACTAGCTGTGATAGAGCAACTACTAATGTCTATAGTAAAGAGCTCTACTCTGGGTCTTAGCCTGAGAGCCGAGAAGGTCATCAGTTCCGTCAAGTAATTATTAAGTTTCAGTTAATTTCTCACCATCCATTCACTAACTTCTTTGATGCAGAACTGAACTGAAGCCACAGCTGAGTAAGTAGAAGGATCGGTTTTGAAACTGAAGTCCAGGTAAATCTTGGCGGCGTCTGCGTACAAATATTACAAAAAGAATATTGTGTCTGGTCCGATATTAATAGGACCTAGGGCTGGTGTACCAGGAGAAGAGAACTGGCCCCAATAATGATCCCTGCGCCAAGCCGTGTGATACATGCAGTGAGGAGGAGGTAACAACACCATTGTAAGATGTGAGCCATTCACGCACCTTGCCTGTGATGCCAATTCTGAATTGTAAGCACTCAAGCAGAATATCGTGAGAGATCGTATAAAAATCTGCAGATAAATCGAGCGAAACGAGGATGACACCTTGCTATTTTCGCTGGCACACAGAATGTCATTATGGACACGAAGAAGGGCTGTTTCCACACTGTGGTTCGGGCGGTAGCTGACTGAAAGGCTTGTTAGAGGTTTGTGCCATTCAGGGAACCAGTATGTTGCTTTGCCACTATTCTTTCAACAATGTTTGAACGAAATGGTCAAGGCCATGGATCAAGGGCGGATGATTTTGATGGAGACTTAGCAATGCCATTAATGATGTCATCAGGTATCACGACAGAGAAATCCTGAAAGAACTATGGCGCAATGGTTCATATGAAGAGGCCTTGACACTGGTAGCACTTAACAAACAATGGATTTAACTGATCTGTGAAGAAAAACACTGTTAAAGTCATCTGATTGATGGACCAGTGGAGTCGAAGATAATTTTGTAGCTTGTTTGTTTTAAAGGCCCTTTACGATATCAAACAGAGCCTTTTAGTCAACACCACATTTGGAGGTCTCATCATGATAGTAACTCAATTTTGCCCTCTGAATAAACTTATAAACTTAATACCTCAGGTTGGTGTCGATCTCTCTATGTACATGAAGACATGTACAAGTTTATGTTCTACTGTCTCCTGATCAATAGAGATGAGCTTCCTGAGTGTTGGATTCTTTTTTATGTAGGGGAGGCTTACTCAGGTTCAGATAACAGTGCACAATGTTGTCATCACTGATCATGGGTCCAACATTCACACATTCTATCACGTTATCACAGGGGCGAGGTAGACTAGGTCAAGAATATGGCCATTAGTGTCGGTAGGGCTACTAACATGCTGTAAGGAATTTGTGGACTGCTTCTTAACTTAACTACTTTTGCCTCAAAGCACATTTCAATCCCGAAGAATGAGGACACTGGCATGGTTATGTTTCTGCCGGCATTGGTTTCTTTTTGTCTGTCTGTTTGTCTGTCTGTATGTCTGTAAGCAACATAACTCTCAAAAGTTATCAACGGATTTTAACGGATGGCTCGGCGAATAATACAAACAAATTATTAGATTGTGAGGGTGATCCGGTTTACCAGCTGGATCCAGGAATTTTTCTAAGGAAAATGCAGCATTTCCAACGATGCCAATAAAGGGTTATGAGCTGCCTCGGCGGAGGTCTCGGAAGCCTAAACCTATACTAGGATGCCCCATCCTACCCTTGGGCATATGATGATTTACCAAAAGTCACCCGATAAAGCTTTCGTGCCTGTATTGTAATTTAAATTCGAAATTTACCTCTATTTAACAAAGATTAGAAGAATAAGATATCTATACAATAATCCTAAGATAAAGTTCGCTGTGTTCTCATAGGTAGTCATATACATTGACAGGTGTTTGTTCTCTTTTCATAGATATCTCACTGTTTTTTCCGTGTATGTTTAAAATGAATGACTGTGTGTAAAGCCGAATGGACCAGTTATCCATTTAGGAATCTGCCTGTTGTAACCAATTTCATTGGTTAAATTATAAATTATTATATATAACTAAAAAATTGCGCAAAAATTCTATATGTTGTTGATATCATTGATTATACATGTAACTGTGAATAATACGAGAACTTATAATCCACTTTTAAAGTATGTTTTATAAACAATTTTATATATTAAACTCGAACGTATAATCTCCTTTCTTCTGTTGGAGGGGAACAAGGGACAGATATAAAAATTCGCTTTCCCCATGTAAGCCTTTTCCATCTTCCCTTAAGTTCGCTTTTGTTTCTTTATTGTTATACGTGCGGCGAACTTGTATTTTAAATCTAGTATATTACATTTAGTGACTCACAATAACTTTCGAACTATTGTAAAACAGTATAATATACAGTGAAATTAAAAGTGAAATATGCAGTAAATTATACATTAAATTGAATGTGAGCTCAGTGAAAGGCGATCAGTGTACCGTGCTTGCCAAATGAAATATCTTAAATAAAAACTTTAAAAAAGTTCACTCACAAGGGTTTCTGACAGTTCTCAACGCACACGGTGGTCGTGTACCAGCCTTTTAGTTTTTCAGGTTGTTAGTCCGTACCCCTTTTAGACAGACGTAAGTCCTAAGACCCCCGTTCAAGGTCTTTGCCACACAGGTTTGTCCTATTCCATCAAGAATGAAGGTACTTGACAGCGTGGCGGCATACAAATGTTGAACGAGAACCTTACAACGCCTAATATTACTGTTTGGGCTAACCGCTACAATCATGAGCGGGTCCGTTATACAGGATAGGGAAAGCTCCAAAGTCAGGGATGTCAAATTATAAAACCTGGATAAATTTTTTTTTCTATTTTTTTGCAAGGTTAGACACCTGTTACTAAAAACAGAACCTCACACACAGGTCATTTATAAGCTGACACGAGAAATGTGAACAGACCGCCTCGCATGATTAAAAGTCCGTCATCCGGGCCCCCACGTCAGTGTAACCGGAACAATGGACAAAATACACTAAGACTCGGGCAGACAGGAGTTGACAATAGCGCAGTCTGTGGTCCTTTGAGACATTGAACAGGACTAAAGACAGACCGTTCAACCGACAGAAGAACTGCAATGAGGAAAGAAAGAGGATGTAAAGAAAATGACTGCCATGTTGTCATTTGTCAAATACCGAAAGCCTAACGTTTTAGAAAGAGACATGGTAAAGCAGAGGTCACGATTCAAACTCAAAGTTTACTAGTTAATGTTTAAAAATGTCACTAGTACTTTCATAATAAGAATTCCAAGGCGAAGACAGATATTGATTCCGGCCCCTTTCTATTAATATGATGCAGCAGTTATTGTATTGACCGTCGTTCAGTATTTCGTTTAACTAAAAGCATATTTCTTTTTTTAATTATATATTTTTTTTATAAAATCTGTATATAATTTTCGAAAGTTTTTAAGTGAGTTGAAGTCTTTACAGGTACATTTTCGCACATTAATCAAATGGAAAAGAAGTGTTCCTTACTGTAGATAAATTTTAAAAATTCAAACTTGTCTCTAATAATTCCTGATTAAATGTATACATTATTTTTTTACGAAATGTCTACATAGTGGATCGTTGAAAAGGTATTGGTATTGAATCTTAAATCAAACGACTAAATATAAAAGTTAAAGACCTTTTAAACAAAACTGTGCCTAAAAGGAGCAGTGGACGCTTAGTATTTTAGAGTTAGCAAGAAACAAAATCACACAACTCATCTCTTTTTTTCGACGCGTTATTTCTTCCATGTATTTTAGGCAGAGCTTCCATGTATTTTACGCAGAGCTATTGTTTATTTTAAGAGTTTCCATGTATTCTGTGCTGAGCTTTCATGTATTTTAGGCAGAGCTTCCATGTATTTCTGGCAGAGCTTCCATGTTTTTAGGCAGACCTTCCATGTATTTTTAGCAGAGCTTCCATGTATTTTAGGCAGACCTTCCATGTATTTTAGGCAGACCTTCCATGTATTTAAAGCAGATATTCCATGTATTTTGGGCAGAGCTTCCACGACAGAGAAGCATTTTTTTTTCAATTATCATAAAAGTCGAAATGTGTTCGGATAATGTTTTGACATTTTCGGATTTTACATGTAGTTCCTGTGGACTTTGACGCGGAGATCTATGTGATAGCTAATTTTGTTTGCTTACACTAAAACCTCTTTTACAAATCTTAAACTGTAACTAGACCTGCCCAAGCCTACTCATAAAGCTGCTAACATTCTGACTGCAGAATCTGTCTGTTTATGCACTGCGCTTTAAACTGTAGACCGGATCCGTATAATTTCGGCCTGAATTTCACGCATATCCACAGTCCCCATAAAACAAATGAATAAGGAAAATGAGCACCGTAGCCGATAGACGCAGACAGCGAGTCCCTTGGCGGCGAGGTGTACGTCTTGTTTTATTTATTGGAGCGGAGTTAGACCCAAAATAAAGATGCGTTCCCGGGTGCATTATTAGTCTTAGAGCCGTTTGTTGACCGCCACAAGTCATCCTGAAAATGTTAACGCTGCCGGGTGAGACAGCCTCTTTATATTATGATCGGTTTGTTTCCCAGGAGAGCGTGACAGAAGGTAAGATTAAAAGTACAGAATCTTAGATAACGCAACACTAAAATTCAACCCGGCAATGTAGTTACAGCTTAATGATAAAACCTACACCTTCATTGATGATTTTATTATATATGTTTTTTTTTATTTAGTGTTGCCGTATGTTGCACTCCCGGTCTGTCTGATGCCTCTGTATACTTTACATCAGAGCAACGAATTGGTCAATCAGGGTTGGCAGTCATGAGGGTTATGATTTTTTTTTCAGTAAACTATCCCCATATTTATCTGTGTATATACCTATGATATGTAAATATGAACCTCGGGATCTAATTTTGAGATAATTCACCAGGTAAGGTAACAGGAATGATTGTGTGATGTATATTTTAGGAAAACTGAAGGCCTTAAATTTATAAATGGATAATATAATAATATATTATTAAAATTGTTGAAGTCTATTTTCCGAAGGACTCGAGTTAAACAGTTTATATAGAACAGTATCTATATATTAACTGACGGTGGTACCGCTCTTAGATCTTTGGAAACTCATTTTTATTGGTCTTTAAGTGTCGGGAAAGCTGAATGACCTTTATGTTTCATAAATCCTGAGAAACTTGACCTTTTTCGCGAATGGGCTATTGCAGCACCATCTGTCAGGAATTACGTGAACTACGCCAAAATGGGTCATAAACGCTCTTTGGCTCCACCAGGAACCTCTTCCTATGTTTTTTAGTGGGGTGTTAATTGTGTGTGTGTGGATGTGTGATTGTTCATAACATAACAGAATCTCATAATTTTTTAAGGCCCTTATGTGAAAGGCCCAAGGGAGGGGGGGGGGGGGGGAGGCGAAGTTTACATTTTGGTGTGGTTCCGGCACCTATCGGGATCTAGTAACGTCAGAAAGGAATATTTTCAAGTGTACGGTACCGTGTATGTATGAACCTTGGAATATTGGGAGGCTTGTATTCCTTATAATGCAGATTTAAAGTATCATTTTAAATTCTAAGAAGTTTCTTTGTCCAGCAACTGGTACAGTTCCTAACAATTATACTCTTGGAGGTGCAACAGTGTAAGATGTGATCAAGCTTAAAGGAGAGTGTTAAAAATTCACTTTGAATTCCTCCTTCCAGTAGTAGCAAAATATTGTCATTTTTACCTAATTAGACAGCATCTTTATTATTAGAAGAAGGGGCGTCGCTATGATTCACAAATCGTAGTGCTTAGCGAAGGAGGGTATTTCTATCCCTTGGTTGCCGTGAATGTTAATAAAAAAGTCCGTGCGCAAAGTAAAAATATTAAAAGGGTCGTTCAGCAGAGTTTCCTTCAATGCCTGTGCGGCTTCTATTTCAAACAAATGACTTTTCTGAATAAAACATGTAACTTATGTATAAAAATTCTTAATGACCATGGTGATCAGTGGACAAAGGAAAACAAACCTGAACTATAAGGAACGGAGGAGTAATAAAACACAATCAGCTTAATCATGGAGATGAATTGCTATCGTTTTACATCATGATGTCTACTTAAGCTTCAATTAATTATTCCACAAACTATCTGAGGAAATCTTGTCGTGTTATTGACATTTTACCAAAAAGTAATTTAATATTTTTGGCAACTAATTTAACAGAGAAAAGTCACTTTATTGAAGTTACCTCAAAAGATATTCATTTTACATAAACTAATTTGACAGAATTAAAAAAAGGAGACCGCAAAAAAATCAGTTATGTTTTATCTTACATTCCGAGCAGCAGAATCTGATAGCAATTCACTTTCAGTCCAGTTTGAGAAAGATATTTCCTGGGAGGATCGTTTAACCAGTATATCTATTATTAATGTAGATATTGCGATTTGTGTAAAGTCTTATTTTCAGTATATTAAAACCAATTCGAAGCAAAAATGAATTATTCATGCGCTTACCCACAATTCTTGAAATAGTATCGATATGTTTGTTATCCACACCAACATTAATTCCTTTGACCAGTCCCTACAGTTCTTACATATACGTTACATTAATGATGATCTGTAACACCCTTCCCTTAATCCAATGCCTGTTACAGCACCATCTGTTTGGCAAGAGTGGACATCGCCTCAAAGAGGCTGACTCAGGTCCAAAGACGGTCAGACGTCTGACCTATATGAGGGCGAGGCATCACATCGTGTATCCAACCTGCACTCACTAGTGGGAACAAGGCTGGTCCTGTGTCGGGGCGACGGGGAAGAAGCCAAGCAAACCATGCCAATGCAAGAAATGAATGAGGAAAATAAGTTAAGAACGAAAATAGTGTATAACAAATGCGTACCACATAGTATTTAAACTTCTTATTTAATATAATCAAAAATTTTAATTTTATAACGCCAAATAATATTTCAAATAAAACACCACATTTCCTTTCATAATGGAAGATACAATATTACATTGAAATTAACAAAGAATTAATCGTAATACTTGTTTTTACAGTACATGGTTTATTATAAAACTATTTTTAGATAAAAGTGGGGGTTTTACGAGGCAAACGATAAGGAAAAGATAGTATGTGAGAAAACTGATATCATAAAACAGCTGTAACAAAAATTAACTGGCCGGTGTTATTGTTGATGTTGAAGCGCGACATGGGGGTCACGGAGAATGAGCCGTCCCGCCTGTAAAGATGAGAACAAGACAGAACAACGTATAGCGAGTCAATGTTTGAGACTCGCACAGCTGATGTGCAGTCCGTCTGCACGACGTCCCACGGCAGTCTAATAACATAACTACCCCGGTTTGCTGAACATTGGAATCTTTTGGGTCTTCAATTCGTGAATGCCAGGTTCTCTGTGGATCTCATAGCATTGTTACGGAACCTAATATAAACAGATCACGCAGCATTGTTACGGAACCTAATATAAACAGATCACGTATGCGTGATGAACACAAATTTTGTGCAACACTAGGCAGCGTGAAATGTCTAGGGGAATGAATAAAGAAGTCAGTGGTTTTTTGTTAACAAATAACTATAATTTATTCTTAAAACAACCCTAACAATACAATACACTAAATCAATACAATTATACAGTAAAACAGCGTTATAGCAACAAGTCAATATAATCACACAGAAAGAAAATGGTACAGTACCTCGATACCAACACCATAACAAAGATAAGTCCTTTGAATGTAAACTCTCGGAGAATGACAGTCCAGTGGAAAGTTCTTGCAACAACACAGAAAGTAAACTGAAGTCCAAATGTATAAAATCCAGGAAAAAGTTCTTGAAAAGCTATAATTGCCGCATTCGTCAGATAAGGTCCTGACACACGCTTCTGCGTCCGCTGGTATCTGCTCTGCTCTCTGCCCTCTGGTCCTAAAAAACAGCCCCTTTATATAACTTCACACCCCAAACCGGGAATTTTCCACTTCTCGAATAGTCTATAAGGACCCTACTCAACAGTAAACACGCGTTTCAGGAATTCTCTAGAAAGACATCGCTGTGTATCTACACATACCAGGCTCATCACGTGACGCACGACCAAGCGTGAAGGCTCAAGGCTCACATGACAACGAGAGTTCAACCAGTACGGATTAAACAAAATGTAACAACAACACGAGTTACGCCCGTGTCACACAATAAATAGAGCACCTGTAACAGCATGAAAAAAGAAACCACCTCGAGGCAAAACTCAATTATAAAGAGAACACGCGAGCGGCATATTTTTCCACTGAGGTTTCTTCTTTAATTACAGGAGCAGAATTCTTTTAAAAATATCAGAAAGCCACACCTTGTCTGAACTATTAGCTCGAAATTGACGGATGAAGACCAAGTTATATGTTTTGCCTCACTCTTAGTCCCCGCTTTCTATAAATCTGTTGTTGTCCAGATATTTAAAACGCATTTCAATGAATTAGAACAGTATGAATCGGTCAGTCTTTTTAATTCAAGTGCTAGTAGGGTTGCATGTGTAACTTTTTACCTTACCACACCAGCAACTCCTGTTGGTGGCGTCTGAGACTTGGTGTTCGGGTTCTTTATATAATCAAGAATTATTGTATTTTAACTCAAAGTTTAAAAGTAAAATTAAGAATTTTTTATCGAAGCATCTTCATAATGCTATCGTGGACAGAAGCGCTGGTTACGTTGTCAACGTGATCAGAGTTGGCGCAAGTATTTACTCTAACACTCTCTTCTTGTGATCATATATTACAGTCTTGAAAACAGAGGCGTCAATTTATCTGAGGGGATGACTCGCACGTTTGGTAGGGTAATAAAAGTTGGGACGACTTTTTATATTTTAAGAATATGTTAATGATGAACCCTATTTTGATGTATAATATATAATAGAAAAATTAGAAATGGAACCAAGATCTATAATTATTTAAATATTTAATTTCCAATATAGAAATAGTATTTCCTCAATATCAAAAGGGATGATAACATTATCACCACTCCTACCCCCTTGCTAAAACGTAAGGGAGGGTACCCCCCCCCCCCCCCTTTGTATTGACGCACCTGTGTGAAAAGCGCGGACTTTCTCTGATGATTCTGACGGTTTTACGCCAATACGTTTCATGGGAATCTAAGTCATTCATCTTCAAGAAGGGATAATTTTAACACAACAGGGGACGTTGCTATATGTATTGGTCATAAATCTTACATGATAACATTTTAGATTACAGGGCACTGGCCTCGTATAAATTTTGATCATGTTAATTAGGACACAATCCTTTCTACAGATGATGTTATTTTAAAGTGACAAGAACTTATGTATCATAAACTCTTCATATTGAATTTGTCACCAAGCGTATGCATTTCAATAAATGTCAATATTTTCATACACCGCCTTTATAAAATTGAGGGAAACTGAGACGATGTAGATCAAGTTTTTAAAATAAATCTAGGTAACTAATTTTTTCCGCTGATAACCTCACACGTCCGTGGGGGGGGGGGGGGGGGACATGTGAGGCCCTTCAGCGACCAGTTCTGGGCCAAGCTGGTTCGTTGAATCGGAACTACAGATTGCGACAAATTTAGCGTATATTTAGCCCACAAACAGGAACAAAGCCGAAGGATATATAAATAGCAAATGTTAATAGATTGCAAACTGAAAAATAAATGGCAAAACAGATTTTTCATTCAAATGTTTTCATTATTATTATTATTTCAAATGTCCATTAGTTAATATTCCAGCTGTATATGGAAAGGTCATATGCCATAGAATCATTAGTGCAAATTAAAAGAAAATTGAATATTCTTAAATACATTTGGGTATACCAAAAAGCCCACTGTACGTCCACAAACATAAACTTCATGGAAATATAACTTCAAGGAAAAGCGCCAATCATGTCATGATTAATAAAATTTCGATTTTTTTTTAAAATATGATTTCTTTTTGAATTTGGAGTTATTAATTTATAAACAGTGTGTAGTATTTAGTATCAATTACGTTGTAAAACTCGTGAAAACCGAAGTGCATGTTTCCCTTCATGGAATGGACAGTGAGGCAAAGTAAAAAAAAATTAAATTGTTAAAAGACCCGAAAATCTGTCAAGGATAGGTCAACGAATCAACGAGCAGGAAGTGATTATATATATATATATATATATATATATATATATATATATATATGTATATATACATTGTTACGGAACCTAATATCAACAGATCACGTAGTCGTGATGAACATACATTTTGTAATGGAGACAAAAAAATCAGATTCTGTAACACTAGGCAGCGTGAAATGTCTAGGGGAATGAATAAAGAAGTCAGTGGTTTTTTGTTAACAAATAATTATAATTTAGTCTTAAAACAATCCTAACTTTACAATATACTATATCAATACAATTACACAGTGTAACAACAGTACAGGCAGTAAACCAATACAAGTACATCAATTAAGTGTACAGTACCTGGATACCACCACCGTCACAGCGACAACAAGTTCTTTATATTGTACAACCCAGATGAACAGTTCACATAAATCTTCTCAGAGAATAACAGTCTAGTTCATTCACAAAATCAATCTGTTGTAATCCCAAAGTGAAGTTCTTTTGTAATCCCGAAAACAAACTGAAAACTATATAAGATCCGTCACAAATTTAGAAGAAAATCTATAACTGCCGCACTTATCGGAAAAGGTCCACAACTGACCTACACGCTTCTGTGTCCGCTGGAATATTTCTCTCCTCTCTTCTCCCTCGCTTTTAAAACACAGCCCCTATTAATAGCTTCTTATCTCAAGCAGGAACTTTCCATTTCCCGAACAATCTAAAGAACAATACATAATACACCATACACACGCGTTACAGGAAACATCTAGAACAAGAATGCTGTGTTTCTACATGTCTGGGTTCACACGTGGGCCGGCCCGGCTGGGCCAGGCGAGAAAGCCCCAGACTAGTATGACCGCTGTGTTTGCACGTGGGCCGCACCCGGCCAGCTAGAACAAGGAACGCTGTAGCTCAGCAACGCCCAGGGCTTGAGCAAAACACGAATCAGAATGTCAAAGAGTCATGTCAAAGGCTCACAGTAAAACAGACATGTTGACTCATAAATATCTATTCGTGTGGATTCTGTTTCAGGGTCTGCGTTTTGCTATCAGAATTGATTTCAAGGGTCATTACACACGCTGAAACAGCCAGTTCCGTGTTCAGTGCGGGCGGAACCATTGCTGTTTAATACGGAGGGAATTGCATGGCGCACCTGTTTTTCAGACACTAGCTATTTGAGCCGGCTGGTGATTGTGTTTTACTAACGCCATGGATCCGATTGCGATTAGATTGATTAGGTGGTGATGTGGGAGAGTCCCGCCGGCAGGAGGTATTAGTCCGCAAACAAAATTACAATCACCCGGGATATCAGGTCTATTAAACGACATCATTGAAAACATTGCTCTGCCAGTAGGCTCCTCCAAAGGCAGTTCATTGTTGACCTGAGGAGGGAGCGTGAAGGGAAACTGATTGGACTCATACACGGCACTCAAAGCGTGTTTGCCAATAGTCTGTGAGCCTGTGTTTTATGTTTATTGAAGTGTCGTCTGAGGTTTACGATTCATGAACGCTCAAAGCTCCAGTCTCTTCTTTCCGAGCTATTTTCAAACCATTTGTCTAATGTCTCCATGTGCTTTGTTCTACTAAATGGAAAAAGACGGTAATTCATGAGCAGCGGCCACGCTCTTAAAGGGTCCCAGTCACCTATAAAGCATGCTGAATTAACATGACAAATAGATTCTTCCCTTAAGTATAAATTTGTACCTGCCAAAATCTTGCCCTGAAACCGTTTGCTTACTCCTGTAAACGTGTGTTAAAAACAGTGGACCGGGCGCGATCACAGGTGTCAACATAAACAGCGCGTGCATTGCCCGGCCACAACGCATCAATCAGGAGATACCCTAACTGCCTTAACCCAACAAATGTAATACATGTTCCCGCTGACTGAAACACCACTTGTTAAGGCTCACAATCGGACCTCTGGTTATGGCAAACAAACACACGTGGACTGTGTTTACCAACACGAAGACCCATAACAAGGTGTTTAACAGCCGTATACCGAGACTGTGTTTAGGGGGTTTGCTGGGAAACTTTTGACTAAAGCAAAACTGAACTAATAGTGTTAAAGAATAAGCATAATATTACTCCTGATTATGTCCCTTTATATCATAAGGCGACGGAAAACATAATTGCCAAGGCGCTTTGTAATAACACCTGCCGCCCATTTTCGTATATTTTACATTTGTCCCGGGCACAACAGAGCCAATTACGGTTTAGCAACCTTGCATCTTCAAAACGTTTCAACAAGTTTTATTTTTAAAACCTTCTTTTTTCTTAAATATTCTTAACAGCAAATATACTCACATACGTGTATATATACAAATATATACGATTCATGATATATTTATTTATTCTTATTGCTTTTCTAGCGAAGCGGTTGGTACGCCGGACTTGTGCGCCACCGTTATGGGTTCGAATCCCGGATCTGCCCGGAATTTTCCCCTGAGCAATTTGTCTTCGTAGCAAAATGGAGGCTTCTCCAACGTGACGGTAAACTTTGCGGCCCAGGGAATAAGCTCACCAAGTGTGACTCCTGGGATAATTAGTCTTTTTCTGATAGCAGATACTCTTAAGAGGGGGAGAGGAGAGAAATGTTCTAGCGGACACGGAGGTGTGTGAGTCAGTTGTGGACCTTTTCCGATAAGTGCGGCAAATATAAATTTTCTTCTTAATTTGTGGCGGATTTTATATAGTCTTCAGTTTGCCTTTCGGATCACTGCCAGGATTTCACTTTGGATTACAGTAGATTGATTTAGTAAAAATATTGGACTGTTATTCTCTGAGAAGATTTGTGTGAACTTTTCATCCGGTTTATGCATTTTAAATGACTTGTCGCTGTGACAGTGGTGGTATCCAGGTACTGTGCACTTTGTTTATTGTGCTGTGTGGTTGTATTGATTTGCTGTTATACTATTGTTGTAATGTGTAATTACATTGATTTAGTGTATTGTAATGTAAAGGTTTGTTTTAAGAATAATTTATAGTTATTTGTTAACAAAAGAAAGTGTTAATGCCTAGTGTTACAAAGATTAGAATCTGATTCTAACCACATTCACCTGATGATCGGATCGCATCGCGTGAAACAGACTGTTGTGAATTTACAGTGTTGTTTCTCTCCAGCGTCATACCGCTCTGGCCTAGTCTGTAGGCCATAAAGCCCCTTTCACACATTCACGGATAGCATCACGGATCATCGTTCCGGGATCATCCGTGTCAACACCGGCATCATCCGTGATAACTTCGGCATCTCTGTGTAGGCATCCGAGGTGATCCTTGGTGCACCGGGATGTTCTTAGAAAAAATTAAACCTGCAAAAGTGTTCGTTGCGGAGTACACGGATCAAAAATGGTCCATATCACTCCTTGTTGGCACCGTGCACCTCCGTGTAGCCACCGCATACATTCGTGAGTCTCCGGCATCTTTCAACCATGCTCCGGATGAGCCGTGTTGCTATTTGTGAATGTGTGAAAGCCCCATAAACGAAATTGCGCCGCTGTCCCCGGAACACCACGGATTAAAGTCCGGGATGGTCCGTGTAGTTATCCGTGAATGTGTGAAAGGGGCACAAAGCACATTACAACGGAGGGTAACTCTGCCCCTCTCTCTCTCTCTCTCTCTCTCTCTCTCCCCTCTCTCTCTCTCTCTCTCTCTCTATATATATATATATATATATATATACATATTAATTTCATAGTTTTACTTAATTATAGATGTTATGTGTATTTATCGTTACCAAAGACTGCCTTGAAGGTGTTTTTGTTGGTGTTATATTTAACAGTCACTCTGGTAGTTGCGGAGGCGAACGTTTTAATCCGGCCACCATTATACTTGACATAAGCCATCTACTCGCTGTGTGATTTGCCTCTCGGGGGTATGTAAGCCCCTGCTTGTCATTCCACCATGTTGCAGTCGCTGACAGGAGAAGCGGTCAGGCAGAGTCTGTTTAATTTACTTGATGCCCGAGACTGTAGTTCACGTCGTTCTTTTACCAAAACAGTCTGAAAACTTTCTCTCTGAACCGACTGCTTTTAGCACGCTTCCTGTCATGCGGTGATAGACATTTATATCTGGTATTATCTAAGTAAGTATTGACGAAGGATTATTTTAATTGAGGCTTTCTTTTTAATTCCGTTTTCAGGCAGTCTTAAGATTAACGCTTTAAAATGATTCTTTGACAAGATAAGTATTTTAACCATTCATGACGTTCACTTGTATAACATCAGATTGATACACGTTATAAAACAAATTATATAATATTAATTAATGTTAATATTAATTGAAATTGTTAAAAGATTTCTAGATGTTACGACAGATATTTGGTGTAGTTTTTGCGCCGCCTGGAGGGTATTCGTTCATCCCTGTTCGTGTGTGGGTTTATGTGTTTGTTCAAAAACAATCACGAACGGAATCTCATGACATTTTCAGGAACGCCGTCAAGGAATATTCACAAATACACAGTTATTTACGCAAAAAAAGAACCTGGGATTATGGTTCTAATAAGTAAATGCAAACACGTTTTTGGGAGCATCCCACAACATGTGGACCCAACATGGCGGAAGCCATGTTATTTCATTTCCTGCGGTGGGATTTTATGTACTCGGAGTGCCTCATCCAGATTGACACCTGGCTTTTACTTTTTGTCAGTATATGAGGAAGTTAAGCCACCAAGCTCCAGTAATGAACACTCCCAAGTCCACCGCCCTTAACCATTACGCCACTAAGATCCAGTAATGAATACTCATAAGTCCACCACCCTTAACCTTTAAGCCACCAAGCTCCAGTAATGAATACTCCCAGGTCCACCGCCCTTAACCATTAAGCCACCAAGCTCCAGTAATGAATACTCATAAATCCACCGCCCTTAACCATTAAGCCACCAAGCTCCAGTAATGAATACTCCCAGGTCCACCGCTTTTAACCATTAAGCCACCAAGCTCCAGTAATGAATACTCATAAGTCCACCGCCCTTAACCATTAAGCCACCAAGCTCCAGTAATGAATACTCATAAGTCCACCACCCTTAACCATTAAGCCACCAAGCTCCAGTAATGAATACTCCCAAGTCCACCGCCCTTAACCATTACGCCACAAAACTCCAGTATTGAATACTCATACTCCAAAGTCCACCGCTCTTAACCATTACGCCACAAAGCTCCAGTATTGAATACTCATACTCCAAAGTCCATCGCCCTTAATCATTAAGCCACGAAGATCCAGTGATGAATACTCATACTCCAAAGTCCACCGCTCTTAACCATTACGCCACGAAGAGCCAGTAATGAATACTCACAAGTCCACCGCCCTTAACCATTACGCCACTTAGATCCAGTAATGAATACTCATAAGTCCACCACCCTTAACCATTAAGCCACCAAGCTCCAGTAATGAATACTCTCAAGTCCATCGCCCTTAACCATTACGCCACAAAACTCCAGTATTGAATACTCATACTCCAAAGTCCACAGCTCTTAACCATTACGCCACGAAGAGCCTGTTATGAATACTCATAAGTCCACCGCCCTTTTTACATTAAGCCACCGAGCTCCAGTAATGAATACTCCCAAGTCCATCGCCCTTAACCATTACGCCACAAAGCTCCAGTATTGAATACTCATACTCCAAAGTCCATCGCCCTTAATCATTAAGCCACGAAGATCCAGTGATGAATACTCATAAGTCCACAACCCTTAATCATTACGCCACAAAGCTCCAGTATTGAATACTCACAAGTCCACCGCCCTTAACCATTAAGCCACCAAGCTCCAGTAATGAATACTCCCAAGTCCATCGCTCTTAACCATTACGCCACAAAACTCCAGTATTGAATACTCATACTCCAAAGTCCACCGCTCTTAACCATTACGCCACGAAGAGCCAGTAATGAATACTCATAAGTCCACCGCCCTTTTTACATTAAGCCACCGAGCTCCAGTAATGAATACTCCCAAGTCCATCGCCCTTAACCATTACGCCACAAAGCTCCAGTATTGAATACTCATACTCCAAAGTCCATCGCCCTTAATCATTAAGCCACGAAGATCCAGTGATGAATACTCATAAGTCCACAACCCTTAATCATTACGCCACAAAGCTCCAGTATTGAATACTCACAAGTCCACCGCCCTTAACCATTACGCCACAAAGCTATTTGCACTGGTATTCAAATACTTTCCATTCTTTTGCAAGAAATTTTATAATGATTCATATTCGTATTCAAATACATTTGCAAAGTATTCACACTATGTCTTGTATTTATTCAGTTTTAGCCAAACAATGATGTTGAGAATCCAGAATATACAAAATTCACAAATTTAAATAATGATCATAAGTACCTGGTTTTATGGCTTTTTTTATATTAAAAAAGATAAATGTAATATATTCACTTTGGACTACTTTTACATCAATCTACACACTAGACACAGTAGGAATCTAGATTAATATTATCAACTGCATCTTTGTCTATCATTAATTTCCTTCATATGATCCCTAATGATTAGTTATGAATAATATGATTTATTTTTGTTATCATTAAATTGAACTGAAAAATACCATAGGTAACTGCATTGTGTTATTTGGAATACGTGACATTCTATCCACCCATACAAGATTCTTACATCATCAGTACTGCAAGTTAATTTCCTGTTACTCATCAACTAACAAGTTCCTTTTCTTTTAATTTTTCTTTAATTTGTTATTAAGAACCAATAACAAATTATTAATTTATTGTTTATTGTTCCGTTGTTGGTCAAAACAAGTACTAGAAGAGTTGGGTTGGACACCTGGATCAACTAAGGCTGGTCATAAGCTGCCTGGATGCCCCAGTGTATGCCTCGCCTCAAGCTTGCATAATTTGCTGAAAGGTCAACAAGGACAACATACAGGTGACTGAAGAGGGGCTGGGGAGAGCCTGGGTCTGACTTGGTCTCATAGAAACATTAATAAAAGCTACAAGTTTTGGCTATTTTCTTTCAGCTTTCTAAACTAAAAAGCTGAAATCCTTATGTATGCATGATATGAAAATTATATTAACAGTGCTCACAGGAATCAAACGTGCCATGGTCATATTTGGGCAAAATTTAAGGTACAAATTTTATATTTATACTAATAACTTATAAAAATTTGAAAAATTCAGAACTAATTTTGGGTATTCAATTGAATCTTGATTAAATAATGTTACATCCCTGACAAAAAAAATCTCTAGCTTCAGCAATCCTCTTGTTGAGGGAGTAAATATATTTCTTGTTTTTTCACAAAGTGCATTATGGTTGGGGCCATAACTTAAAACAGTTACGCAATAATGACATCATTTCAGACATGTGCATAGCGAATGTATAGAAAAATATGTATATTATATATGATCAATATATTCAGATCATTGGTTTTGATATTAGGCAGTCTTGTGAAACATTGGGTTTTTAATGGAAAAAGTTTTAATTAATATCTCGAAAGAATTAAGTCCTAGTGACCAAATTCTTGGCATGGTAAGTGATTTTTGAGACATCTAACTGTATGCTAAATTTTAGGAACTGAGAGCTGAAGCAGGGGAGCTGAGCTCTAGCAAACTGCATATAACACTGGCTTGATGTAAACAAAACGTGACATGGTGCATAAATACTTGAATAAAATCTGCAGTTTTTGATCAACTGGTTTCTATTTTTTTCATGTTAAAAGATGAAATGCTAATAAAAACATGCCGTGAAAATTAAATCCACAGCAGTTTTAGGGGGGGGGGGGGATGGGAAATGTCATGGTCAATGTTGGGGAAAAAAATTAAGGTACCAGTTTTTTTTAATTTTGCTAATATTTTGCTAATATTTTGATATAATTTTGGGTATTCAATTTTGATTAATTAAATTTATATTACAGGAAAAAGTCCTTAGCTTTGACATGTTTTGTGTTAAGTGATTAAATATCTTTCCTGATTTTTTACAAAATGCATTATATTATCATGCATTATAAATGCATAAATTATATAATACAAACTTAATTTCTGGCATGTACATACGAACTATATAGAGGAATATTTATGGTAAATATGAGGAACAATGGACCCATTGGTCACGGCGCTCAGCTGTTATATAGGATAAAAAATATGATTTGGGAAACAGGCATATGCTGGTTTTGTGTGGTAATAAATATAAGCTTTATTATGAGTTGTTGGTGTTTAGCTTATGTATGATTTTGATAGTATTTTTGGAGACAGGGAAGAGGATTGATTTCATTTATTTATTTAACAAATGGAGTGCTATTGTCACACAGATTTTGACTTGGCCATATAACTTATAAGCAGCACATATAATAAAAGAGTTTAACTATTTATTAAAATTTAATAACAAATATTGTGCCAATATAATTTTTATTAAAAAATAATAAGACAATCATATGATTTTTTTAATAAAATCTAACTGAACTAATTATTAAAATAATATTATAGAATATATGCATTCATGAATACATTTTGAAAGTATTTGCACTGGTAATCAAATACTTTCATTTTTACCTGAATTCCCATTCTTATGCAAGAAATTTTATAATGGAGTACATATTCATATTCATATTCATATACATTTGCAAAGTATTTGCACCATGTCTGGTATTTATTCAGTTTTAGGAAAGAGTGATGTTGAGAATCCAGAATATAAACAAAGGACCCATGGGTCACGACAAAAGTTTGAAATTTTTGCAAATGCAAAATATGAAAAATATTCTATTGTAATGTTTTATATTTATATAAGCATATGAGAAGCTAAGAGGAAAGGGCCCTCCTACTTGGTTATAGTAAAGTTCTCAATATATGATTGCAAACTAATACTCTGACAAGACTGTCATGAAGAAAAACAGTAAAAGTTTTGAGATACTGTGATGCATATGAAAAATTTACAGATGGACAGGCAAGTAGACAGAATGGACTAATACCTTCATTTCACTTTCAAAGGAATAATGCATTTAAGTTTATATATAAGCCTATTTTTTTAGCATATCCACTTTTTTCATTAATAGTTTTTATCTGATTCATTTTTTTTATTTACAAGTGTTATAAATTTGTAATATAAAAGTGAAAATATAAGTTAAAATATTGAGTTCTAAGTTGCAATCATTATATATCCAGATTGTAGCTCACATTGGGTCATATTATGCATACACATATATTTTATTATTTTTAAATCAAATGTTTAAACTGAATGTAAAAGAAAATATTGCCACAACATGGCATCTACAAAATTATTCCTTGAATTCCTATTAAAAAGTTTTGCACATTGGAGTTTCCAGGACAAGCTTTATTTTATTCACCGAAATAAAATAAAAGATTCAGTAAATTTGATAGAATAAAAACATCTTTTCAAATAAAGTATACACACTGTTGGTTGAATGAGGGACAAACAATATCATTATGCTAATTACAATCTCAGCTATAATTAATAACTGGAATTAATAGTCAATTTCACACCTGGTGAAGTTTTACTCTTCTGAAGTAAAGCATTACTTATCTGATGAACATCCATACTTTCATAGCAATACATCACTTTGTGGACACTATTAAATGTGCACTTTAATCAATGAACCCTGGTGGTACAATACAAAATCTAAAATGTAGCATGTCCAAGAATAAAATAAAATACAGAAAATTATAACATTCATCTAGTTTATGCACCAGCTGGGGGGGGGGGGGTTGAGTGCAGGGCAGAGGGGAAGCCTGCTAGTAGTGGCCAAGCTGGGTCAAAGCAAGCTGCCTGGGGTGGGTTACATAATGCAAGTGAAGGCTCTACTACTAGGTGGGCCAGATATAAACAACACTTGACATGGTGTATGAAAACTTGAATAAAAGCTACTCTTTTCAAACAATTTCATTGAAATTTCAGATTTTAAAAGATTAAATCCTTATGTATATATGCTATGAAAATTAAATCAACAGTGCCTACAGGGAAAAAACGTGCCACTGCCAAAGTTGGACAAAATTTAAGGTATTAATTTTTTATTTATGCTAATAACTTGAAAAATTTGCAAAATTCAGATCTAATTTTGGGCAAACAATTGAATCTTGATTAAATAAAGTTGTATTCCTGAAAAAAAGTCTTCAGCTTCAGCAATTCTCATGTTAAGTGAGCAAATATATTTCCTGATTTTTAAAAAAATTGCATTATATTTGGGCCTATAACTTCAAAATAATACCCAATACTGACTTAATTTTTGGTATGTGCACAGAAACGGTATGGAAGAATAGGAATACTAAATATGATCAAAAACAGATCAGTGGTTTTGATATTAGGCAGACTTGAAGTGTAACAATTGCTTTTTTATGGAAAATGGAGGTTTTTCCTTAATATCTCGAAGGAACAAAGTTCTAATGACCCAATTTTCGGTATGGTAGGAGATTTTGGGGACATCTAATGGTATGCAGAATTTTGGATTCTTAGGTCCAACGGTTTTAAAAATTGCCCTGTTAACGGACGGACGGCCGGACGGACGGACGGACGACGGACAAAGGACCACGACTATAGCTCAGATGACTTATAGTCAGCTGAGCTAAAAACAGATGAGTGGTTTTGATATTAGGCAGTCCTGAAGTGTGAAAATAGGTTTTTAATTTAAAAAAAATGAGTTTTTCCCTTAATTTCTCAAAGGCACGAATTCGCAAAGACCAAGTTTTCGGCTTGGAAGGAGATCTTGAGGAGATCTAACATTATGCCGAATTTTGGATTCCTAGGTCTTACGGGTTCAAAACGTGCCAGTTTAACGGACGGACGCACAGACGGACGGACGGACGGACAGCCAACGGACAAAGGACCACGACTTTAGCTCAGATGACTTAGAGTCAGCTGAGCTAAAATTAGATTCCGCAACACTAGGCAGCGTAAAAGGTCTAGGGGAATAAAGAAGTCAGTGTTTTTTTTAGTTAACAAATAATTATAATTTATTCTTAGAACAATCCTAACATTACAATACACTTAATCAATACAATTATTCAGCATTTAAGACATAACAATAATAAAAATGAACATCACCAGAGTCCGGATCCTAAGCTTTGATCCCTGGATACCACAACTGTCACAGTCCAACAAGAGTCTTTTAACACAAATAATCCACGTGAACAGTTCAAGTAAATCTTCCTGGTGAATAGTTCAAAGGCAAACTGAAGACAATCTATATAAAACCTGTATAAAGTCTGTATAAAGTCAATAGAATATCTGTAACTATGCAATTATCGGAGTTGGTCTTGAGACTGACGTGAAAGTCGCACCCTTTAGTGCCCGCTGGTGTTTTCCTTTATGTCGGCTCTCAACCCAGCCCCTATTTAAAGCCTTTTCCCCCAAAGTCCAGAGGCTTCCATTCCAGAACATTCCAAAGAACAAACTCAAACCTTTTAGACTACAACGAACACGCTTTCTTTACACTCTGCGGGTAAGCCAGAGTTCAACAAGTGCGGTTCCCATAGCCACGCAATCGAATCGGAACGCCCGGCACATGTCAAGCCATGCAAATTCCTGCGCATAATAAACAGATACATGTAACAGTTGCCATCAGTAAATACAGAATTACACAACTCAGAGCAAAAAAGAAACAAAAGCAAAGCAAAAGTCTTCTATATGCCAATCGTGGATCTAGAGAAATATGACCTCATTAAATGAAAGCATATATTTATCGAGAATCCAGCACAGATTAGATAGAATTTTGGTAAATATTCATGATAATCAATGAAAGGCCAGGTTAGCTATCACACGGACGTCTGGCGGAACATAATCACGGCGATATCACAAGGATGTATGGTGGCCTCTGACTTTGATATGTTCCAGGGCGATATCACAAGGACGTCTGGTAGCCCTTGACTTCATATATCAGGACGACATCAAGGGGGCGGCTGGTGGCTCCTGAAATTAATATATGTTCTCAGGGCGACATCACAAGGACGTCTGGTAGCCCTTGACTTCATATATCAGGACGACATCAAGGAGGCGGCTGGTGGCTCCTGAAATTAATATATGTTCTCAGGGCGACATCACAAGGACGTCTGGTGGCCCCTGTTTTTGATATATGTTCTCAGGGCGACATCACAAGCACGTCTGGTAGCCCCTGAAATTAATATACGTTCTCAGGGCAACATCACAAGGACGTCCCGTGTCCAGAATGGCGGTCCCGTGTCCAGAAGGGGACGGGCACGTAAAAGACAACATACTGTTTTTCGATAGAAGAGTAGGCCAGCCTGTTGCCGGCAGTATGGAACCAGGCCCTGTAGAGCCAGCCGTTTGGTGGATAAAAGTTGAGGGGATCCCGAAAGGATCAGGGACAAGGCTCCGCTGACTTCATTTGATATTTGTTATCTCGGTTACATCACAAGGACGTCTTGTGGCTCCTGACTTTGAAATATGTTCTAAGAGCGAAATCACACGGACGTCTGCTGGCTCCTGACTTCTCCTGATATATGTTATCTCGGTTACATCATATGGACGTCTTGGGGCTCCTGACTTTGAAATATGTTCTAAGGGCCAGATCACAAGGACGTCTGGTGGCTCCTGACTTTGAAATATTTTCTGAGGGCGACATCACAAGGACGTCTGGTGGCCCCTGACTTTAATATATGTTCCCAGAGCGACATCACAAGGACGTCTGGTGGCCCGTGACTTTGATATATGTTCCCAGGACGACATCACAAGGACGTCTGGTAGCCCCTGACTTTAATATATTCTCAGGGCGACATCACAAAGACGTCTAGTGTCCCCTGAAATTAATATATGTTCTCAAGACGACATCACAAGACGTCTGGTAGCCCCTGACTTTAATACATTCTCAGGGCGACATCACAAGGACGTCTGGTAGCCCCTGACTTTGATATATTTTCTCAGGGCGACATCACAAGGACGTCTGGTAGCCCCTGAAATTAATATATGTTCTCAGGGCGACATCACAAGGACGTCTGGTAGCCCCTGACTTTGATATATGTTCTCAGGACGACATCAAGGGTTCGGCTGGTGGCTCCTGAAATTAATATATGTTCTCAGGGCGACATCACAAGGACGTCTGGTGGCCCCTGTTTTTGATATATGTTCTCAGGGCGACATCACAAGGACGTCTGGTAGCCCCTGAAATTAATATACGTTCTCAGGGCAACATCACAAGGACGTCCCGTGTCCAGAATGGCGGTCCCGTGTCCAGAAGGGGACGGGCACGTAAAAGACAACATACTGTTTTTCGATAGAAGAGTAGGCCAGCCTGTTGCCGGCAGTATGGAACCAGGCCCTGTAGAGCCAGCCGTTTGGTGGATAAAAGTTGAGGGGATCCCGAAAGGATCAGGGACAAGGCTCCGAGACGTAAAAACCGGGGGCCCGGTTAGGACCAGCAGGGACAAGGCTCAAGCATGATGGCACAAGCACCAGAGAAGGCTCCCGAGAAGGCTCCGATCGAACGAAAACTGTACCTGGTCGACTTATGGGTAGTCCAGGGGTAGGCCGATGACGCTCGGACATTACTGGCAGGTTGCTTGGCTCAGGCTCCCGGGAATAACTGGGGGATTCCCCGGTGGTGGACGGTCAGCGAGGGCGAGCCGGACCTGGAGGTCTGGCGTGTCAGTTCTGGCGACCTCAGTGCAAAGAGGGGGGTACCCGAAGAGGCAAAACTGCGGCGTAAAAACCCTAGTTATTGCCTGAGCGGTGTAACGGACATGGCATCACAAGGACGTCTGGTGGCCCCTGACTTTAATTTATGTTAAAGGGCGATATCACAGGACGTCTGGTGGCCCCTGATATATGTTCTCAGGGCGACATAACAAGGACGTCTGGTGGTCCCTGAAATTAATATATGTTCTCAAGGCGACATCGCAAGGACGTCTGGTGGCCCCTGAAATTAATATATGTTCTCAGTGCGACATCACAAAGACTTCTGATGTCCTCTGACTTTGATATATGTTCTCAGGGCGACAGCACAAGGACGTCTGGTGTCCCCTGAAATTAATATATGCTCCAGGGCGACATCACAAGGACGTCTGGTGGCATCGACCTTGATATATGTTCGAAGGGCGACATCAGGAGGACGTCTGGTGGCCCCTGACTTTAATATATGCTCCTGGGCGATATCACAGGACGTCTGGTGGCCCCTGAAATTAATATATGTTCTCAAGCCGACATCGCAGGGACGTCTGGTGGCCCCTGAAATTAATATATGTTCTCAGTGCGACATCACAAAGACTTCTGATGTCCTCTGACTTTGATATATGTTCTCAGGGCGACAGCACAAGGACGTCTGGTGTCCCCTGAAATTAATATATGCTCCAGGGCGACATCACAAGGACGTCTGGTGGCATCGACCTTGATATATGTTCTCAGGGCGACATTACAAGGACGTATGGTGGTCCCTGACTTCTTCTGATAAATGTTATCTCGGTTACATCACAAGGACGTCTGATGGCCCCTGACCTTAATATATGTTCCCAGGGCGACATCACAAGGACGTCTGGTGGCCCCTGACTTTGATATATGTTCTCAGGATGAAATCACAAGAACGTCTGGTAGCCTCTGACTTTAATATATGTTCTCAGGGCGACATCACAAGGACTTCTGGTAGCCCCTGACTTTGATATATGTTCTCAGGACGACATCACAAGGACGTCTTGTGGCCCCTGACTTTAATATGTTTTCCCAGTTATATCACAAGGACGTCTGGTGGCCTCTGACTACATTTGAAATATGTTATCACGGCGACATCACAAAGACTTCTGGTGGCCGCTGACTTATTTTGATATATGTTATAACGGCGACATCATAACGACGTCTGGTAGCCCCTGACTTCATTTGATATTTGTTATCTCGATTACATCACAAGGACATCTTGTGGCTCCTGACTTTGAAGTATGCTCTAATGGCCACTGGATTTAATCAATGATTTACAGGGCGACGTCACAGAGACGTCTGGTGGTTCCTGACTTCATTTGGTATATGTAATCACGGCGACATCACAAGGACGTCTGGTGGCTCCTGACTTTGAAATTTATTCTACGGGCGACATCACAAGGACGTCTGGTGGCTCCTGACTTTGCAATATGTTCTAGGGGCGCCATCACACGGACGTCTGCTGGCACCTGACTTCTTCTGATATATGTTGTCTCGGTTACATCACAAGGACGTCTTGTGGCTCCTTACTTTGAAATATGTTCTAAGGGCGACATCACACGGACGTCTGGTGGCCACTGGCATAAATATATGTTCTCAGGGCGACATCACATGGACGTCTGGTAGCCCCTGACTTTGATATATGTTCTCAGGACGACATCACAAGGACGTCTTGTTGCCCTTGACTTTAATATATGTTATCAGGGCGACATAACAAGGACGTATGGTGACCCAGACAACATTTGATTTATGTAATCACGGCGAAATCACAAGGACGCCTGGTGGCCCCTCACTTCAATTGATATATGTAATTACGGCGACATCACAAGGACGTCTGGTGGTCCCTGACTTCATTTGATATATGTTATAACGGCGACATCACAAAAATGTCTGGTGGCCCCTGACTTCATTTAATACATGTTATCAAGGCGACATCACAAGGACGTCTGTTGGCCCCTGACATCATTTGATATATGTAATCACGGCAACATTACAAGGACGTCTGGTGGACCTCGACTTCATTTGATATATGTTATAACGGCGACATCATATGGACGTCTGGTGGCCTCTGACTTCATATGATATTTGTTATAACGACAACATTACAAAGACGTCTGGTGGACCTCGACTTTATTTGATATATGTTATAAGGCGACATCACATGGACGTCTGCTGGCACCTGACTTCTTCTGATATATCTTGTCTCGGTTACATCACAAGGACGTCTTGTGGCTCCTTACTTTGAAATATGTTCTAAGGGCGACATCACACGGACGTCTGGTGGCCACTGATATAAATATATGTTCTCAGGGCGACATCACAAGGACGTCTGGTAGCCCCTGACTTTGATATATGTTCTCAGGACGACATCACAAGGACGTCTTGTGGCCCCTGACTTTAATATATGTTATCAAGGCGACATAACAAGGACGTATGGTGACCCAGACAACATTTGATATATGTAATCACGGCGACATCACAAGGACGCCTGGTGGCCCCTCACTTCAATTGATATATGTAATCACGGCGACATCACAAGGACTTCTGTTGGCCCCTGACTTCATATGATGTTTGTTATAACGACAACATTACAAAGACGTCTGGTGGACCTCGACTTTATTTGATATATGTTATAACGGCGACATCACAAGGACGTCTGGTGGCCCCTGAATTCAATATATGTTCCAGGGCGATAATACAAGGAAGTCTGGTCGCCCCTGAATTCAATATATGTTCCAGGGCGATATTACGAGGCAGTCTTGTGGCCCCTGACTTTAATATATGTTCCAGGGTGATATCAAAGGACGTCGTCTGGTGGCCCCTGAAATTAATATATGTTCTCACAATGACGTCTGATGGCTCCCTGAAATTAATACATGTTATCAAGGCGACATCACAAGAATTCTGTTGGCCCCTGACTTCATTTGATATTTGTAATCACGGCAACATTACAAGGACGTCTGGTGGACCTCGACTTCATTTGAAATATGTTATAAGGCGACATCACGTGGAAGTCTGGTGGCCTCTGACTTCATATGATATTTGTTATAACGACAACATTACAAAGACGTCTGGTGGACCTCGACTTTATTTGATATATGTTATAACGGCGACATCACAAGGACGCCTGGTGGCCCCTGATTTCCATATATGTTCCAGGACGATAATACAAGGAAGTCTGGTCGCCCCTGACCATGATATATGTTCTCAGGGCGACATAACAAGGACGTCTGGTGGCGCCTGAAATTAATATATGTTCTCAGGGCTACATCACAAGGACGTCTGGTGGACCCTGAAATTAATATATGTTCGCAGTGAGACATCAAAAGGACTTCTGATGGCCTCTGACTTTGATAAATATTCTCAGGGCGACATCACAAGGACATCTGGTGCCCTCTGAAATTAATATATGTTCCAAGGGCGACATCACGAGAACGTCTGGTGGCCCCTGACTTTAATATATGCTTCAGGGCGATATCACAGGACGTCTGGTGGCCCCTGACTTTCATATTTGTTCTCAGGGCGACATGACAAGGACGTCTGGTGGCCCCTGACTTTGATATATGTCCCAGGGCGATATCACAGGACGGCTGCAGGCCCCTGAAAATAATATATGTTCCAGGGCGATATTACGAGGCAGTCCTGTGGCCCCTGATTTTAATATATGTTCCAAGGTGATATCATAGGACGTCTGGTGGCCCCTGAAATTAATATATGTTATCAGGGCGACATCACAAGGACTTCTGGTAGCCCCTGACTTTGATATATGTTCTCAGGACGACATCACAAGGACGTCTTGTGGCCCCTGACTTTAATATGTTTTCCCAGTTATATCACAAGGACGTCTGGTGGCCTCTGACTACATTTGAAATATGTAATCACGGCGACATCACAAAGACTTCTGGTGGCCGCTGACTTATTTTGATATATGTTATAACGGCGACATCATAACGACGTCTGGTAGCCCCTGACTTCATTTGATATTTGTTATCTCGATTACATCACAAGGACGTCTTGTGGCTCCTGACTTTGAAGTATGCTCTAATAGCCACTGGATTTAATCAATGATTTACAGGGCGACGTCACAGAGACGTCTGGTGGTTCCTGACTTCATTTGGTATATGTAATCACGGCGACATCACAAGGACGTCTGGTGGCTCCTGACTTTGAAATTTATTCTAAGGGCGACATCACAAGGACGTCTGGTGGCTCCTGACTTTGCAATATGTTCTAAGGGCGACATCACACGGACGTCTGCTGGCACCTGACTTCTTCTGATATATGTTGTCTATGTTACATCAAAAGGACGTCTTGTGGCTCCTTACTTTGAAATATGTTCTAAGGGCGACATCACACGGACGTCTGGTGGCCACTGGCATAAATATATATTCTCAGGGCGACATCACATGGACGTCTGGTAGCCCCTGACTTTGATATATGTTCTCAGGACGACATAACAAGGACGTCTTGTGGCCCTTGACTTTAAAATATGTTATCAGGGCGACATCACAAGGACGCCTGGTGGCCCCTCACTTCAATTGATATATGTAATTACGGCGACATCACAAGGACGTCTGGTGGTCCCTGACTTCATTTGATATATGTTATAACGGCGACATCACAAAAATGTCTGGTGGCCCCTGACTTCATTTAATACATGTTCTCAAGGCGACATCACAAGGACGTCTGTTGGCCCCTGACATCATTTGATATATGTAATCACGGCAACTTTAGAAGGACGTCTGGTGGACCTCGACTTCATTTGATATATGTTATAACGGCGACATCATATGGACGTCTGGTGGCCTCTGACTTCATATGATATTTGTTATAACGACAACATTACAAAGACGTCTGGTGGACCTCGACTTTATTTGATATATGTTATAAGGCGACATCACATGGACGTCTGCTGGCACCTGACTTCTTCTGATATATGTTGTCTCGGTTACATCACAAGGACGTCTTGTGGCTTCTTACTTTGAAATATGTTCTAAGGGCGACATCACACGGACGTCTGGTGGCCACTGGCATAAATATATGTTCTCAGGGCGACATCACATGGACGTCTGGTAGCCCCTGACTTTGATATATGTTCTCAGGACGACATCACAAGGACGTCTTGTTGCCCTTGACTTTAATATATGTTATCAGGGCGACATAACAAGGACGTATGGTGACCCAGACAACATTTGATTTATGTAATCACGGCGACATCACAAGGACGCCTGGTGGCCCCTCACTTCAATTGATATATGTAATTACGGCGACATCACAAGGACGTCTGGTGGTCCCTGACTTCATTTGATATATGTTATAACGGCGACATCACAAAAATGTCTGGTGGCCCCTGACTTCATTTAATACATGTTATCAAGGCGACATCACAAGGACGTCTGTTGGCCCCTGACATCATTTGATATATGTAATCACGGCAACATTACAAGGACGTCTGGTGGACCTCGACTTCATTTGATATATGTTATAACGGCGACATCATATGGACGTCTGGTGGCCTCTGACTTCATATGATATTTGTTATAACGACAACATTACAAAGACGTCTGGTGGACCTCGACTTTATTTGATATATGTTATAAGGCGACATCACATGGACGTCTGCTGGCACCTGACTTCTTCTGATATATCTTGTCTCGGTTACATCACAAGGACGTCTTGTGGCTCCTTACTTTGAAATATGTTCTAAGGGCGACATCACACGGACGTCTGGTGGCCACTGATATAAATATATGTTCTCAGGGCGACATCACAAGGACGTCTGGTAGCCCCTGACTTTGATATATGTTCTCAGGACGACATCACAAGGACGTCTTGTGGCCCCTGACTTTAATATATGTTATCAAGGCGACATAACAAGGACGTATGGTGACCCAGACAACATTTGATATATGTAATCACGGCGACATCACAAGGACGCCTGGTGGCCCCTCACTTCAATTGATATATGTAATCACGGCGACATCACAAGGACTTCTGTTGGCCCCTGACTTCATATGATGTTTGTTATAACGACAACATTACAAAGACGTCTGGTGGACCTCGACTTTATTTGATATATGTTATAACGGCGACATCACAAGGACGTCTGGTGGCCCCTGAATTCAATATATGTTCCAGGGCGATAATACAAGGAAGTCTGGTCGCCCCTGACCATGATATATGTTCTCAGGGCGACATAACAAGGACGTCTGGGGGCGCCTGAAATTAATATATGTTCTCAGGGCGACATCACATAGACGTCAGGTGGCTCCTGACTTAATTTGATATATGTTATCTCGATGCCATCACAAAGCCGTCTGGTCGCCCCTGACCATGATATATGTTCTCAGGGCGACATAACAAGGACGTCTGGTGGCCCCTGACTTTGATATATGTTCCAGGGCGACATCACAAGGACGTCTGGTGGCCCCTGAATTCAATATATGTTCCAGGGCGATATTACGAGGCAGTCTTGTGGCCCCTGACTTTAATATATGTTCCAGGGTGATATCAAAGGACGTCGTCTGGTGGCCCCTGAAATTAATATATGTTCTCACAATGACGTCTGATGGCCCCCTGAAATTAATACATGTTATCAAGGCGACATCACAAGAATTCTGTTGGCCCCTGACTTCATTTGATATTTGTAATCACGGCAACATTACAAGGACGTCTGGTGGACCTCGACTTCATTTGAAATATGTTATAAGGCGACATCACGTGGAAGTCTGGTGGCCTCTGACTTCATATGATATTTGTTATAACGACAACATTACAAAGACGTCTGGTGGACCTCGACTTTATTTGATATATGTTATAACGGCGACATCACAAGGACGCCTGGTGGCCCCTGATTTCCATATATGTTCCAGGACGATAATACAAGGAAGTCTGGTCGCCCCTGACCATGATATATGTTCTCAGGGCGACATAACAAGGACGTCTGGTGGCGCCTGAAATTAATATATGTTCTCAGGGCTACATCACAAGGACGTCTGGTGGACCCTGAAATTAATATATGTTCGCAGTGAGACATCAAAAGGACTTCTGATGGCCTCTGACTTTGATAAATATTCTCAGGGCGACATCACAAGGACATCTGGTGCCCTCTGAAATTAATATATGTTCCAAGGGCGACATCACGAGAACGTCTGGTGGCCCCTGACTTTAATATATGCTTCAGGGCGATATCACAGGACGTCTGGTGGCCCCTGACTTTCATATTTGTTCTCAGGGCGACATGACAAGGACGTCTGGTGGCCCCTGACTTTGATATATGTCCCAGGGCGATATCACAGGACGGCTGCAGGCCCCTGAAAATAATATATGTTCCAGTGCGATATTACGAGGCAGTCCTGTGGCCCCTGATTTTAATATATGTTACAAGGTGATATCACAGGACGTCTGGTGGCCCCTGAAATTAATATATGTTATCAGGGCGACATCACAAGGACTTCTGGTAGCCCCTGACTTTGATATATGTTCTCAGGACGACATCACAAGGACGTCTTGTGGCCCCTGACTTTAATATGTTTTCCCAGTTATATCACAAGGACGTCTGGTGGCCTCTGACTACATTTGAAATATGTAATCACGGCGACATCACAAAGACTTCTGGTGGCCGCTGACTTATTTTGATATATGTTATAACGGCGACATCATAACGACGTCTGGTAGCCCCTGACTTCATTTGATATTTGTTATCTCGATTACATCACAAGGACGTCTTGTGGCTCCTGACTTTGAAGTATGCTCTAATGGCCACTGGATTTAATCAATGATTTACAGGGCGACGTCACAGAGACGTCTGGTGGTTCCTGACTTCATTTGGTATATGTAATCACGGCGACATCACAAGGACGTCTGGTGGCTCCTGACTTTGAAATTTATTCTAAGGGCGACATCACAAGGACGTCTGGTGGCTCCTGACTTTGCAATATGTTCTAAGGGCGACATCACACGGACGTCTGCTGGCACCTGACTTCTTCTGATATATGTTGTCTATGTTACATCAAAAGGACGTCTTGTGGCTCCTTACTTTGAAATATGTTCTAAGGGCGACATCACACGGACGTCTGGTGGCCACTGGCATAAATATATGTTCTCAGGGCGACATCACATGGACGTCTGGTAGCCCCTGACTTTGATATATGTTCTCAGGACGACATCACAAGGACGTCTTGTGGCCCTTGACTTTAAAATATGTTATCAGGGCGACATCACAAGGACGCCTGGTGGCCCCTCACTTCAATTGATATATGTAATTACGGCGACATCACAAGGACGTCTGGTGGTCCCTGACTTCATTTGATATATGTTATAACGGCGACATCACAAAAATGTCTGGTGGCCCCTGACTTCATTTAATACATGTTATCAAGGCGACATCACAAGGACGTCTGTTGGCCCCTGACATCATTTGATATATGTAATCACGGCAACTTTACAAGGACGTCTGGTGGACCTCGACTTCATTTGATATATGTTATAACGGCGACATCATATGGACGTCTGGTGGCCTCTGACTTCATATGATATTTGTTATAACGACAACATTACAAAGACGTCTGGTGGACCTCGACTTTATTTGATATATGTTATAAGGCGACATCACATGGACGTCTGCTGGCACCTGACTTCTTCTGATATATGTTGTCTCGGTTACATCACAAGGACGTCTTGTGGCTCCTTACTTTGAAATATGTTCTAAGGGCGACATCACACGGACGTCTGGTGGCCACTGCTATAAATATATGTTCTCAGGGCGACATCACAAGGACGTCTGGTAGCCCCTGACTTTGATATATGTTCTCAGGACGACATCACAAGGACGTCTTGTGGCCCCTGACTTTAATATATGTTATCAAGGCGACATAACAAGGACGTATGGTGACCCAGACAACATTTGATATATGTAATCACGGCGACATCACAAGGACGCCTGGTGGCCCCTCACTTCAATTGATATATGTAATCACGGCGACATCACAAGGACTTCTGTTGGCCCCTGACTTCATATGATATTTGTTATAACGACAACATTACAAAGACGTCTGGTGGACCTCGACTTTATTTGATATATGTTATAACGGCGACATCACAAGGACGTCTGGTGGCCCCTGAATTCAATATATGTTCCAGGGCGATAATACAAGGAAGTCTGGTCGCCCCTGACCATGATATATGTTCTCAGGGCGACATAACAAGGACGTCTGGGGGCGCCTGAAATTAATATATGTTCTCAGGGCGACATCACAAGGACGTCTGGTGGCCCCTGACTTTGATATATGTTCCAGGGCGACATCACAAGGACGTCTGGTGGCCCCTGAATTCAATATATGTTCCAGGGCGATATTACGAGGCAGTCTTGTGGCCCCTGACTTTAATATATGTTCCAGGGTGATATCAAAGGACGTCGTCTGGTGGCCCCTGAAATTAATATATGTTCTCACAATGACGTCTGATGGCCCCCTGAAATTAATACATGTTATCAAGGCGACATCACGTGGAAGTCTGGTGGCCTCTGACTTCATATGATATTTGTTATAACGCAACATTACAAAGACGTCTGGTGGACCTCGACTTTATTTGATATATGTTATAACGGCGACATCACAAGGACGCCTGGTGGCCCCTGATTTCCATATATGTTCCAGGACGATAATACAAGGAAGTCTGGTCGCCCCTGACCATGATATATGTTCTCAGGGCGACATAACAAGGACGTCTGGTGGCGCCTGAAATTAATATATGTTCTCAGGGCTACATCACAAGGACGTCTGGTGGACCCTGAAATTAATATATGTTCGCAGTGAGACATCAAAAGGACTTCTGATGGCCTCTGACTTTGATAAATATTCTCAGGGCGACATCACAAGGACATCTGGTGCCCTCTGAAATTAATATATGCTCCAGGGCGACATCACAAGGACGTCTGGTGGCATCGGACTTGGATATATGTTCCAAGGGCGACATCACGAGAACGTCTGGTGGCCCCTGACTTTAATATATGCTTCAGGGCGATATCACAGGACGTCTGGTGGCCCCTGACTTTCATATTTGTTCTCAGGGCGACATGACAAAGACGTCTGGTGGCCCCTGACTTTGATATATGTCCCAGGGCGATATCACAGGACGTCTGCAGGCCCCTGAAAATAATAAATGTTCCAGGGCGATATTACGAGGCAGTCCTGTGGCCCCTGATTTTAATACATGTTCCAAGGTGATATCACAGGACGTCTGGTGGCCCCTGAAATTAATATATGTTATCAGGGCGACATCACAATGACGTCTGATAGCCCCTGAAATTAATACATGTAATCAAGGCGACATCACAAGGGCTTCTGTTGGCCCCTGACTTCATTTGATATTTGTAATCACGGCAACATTACAAGGACGTCTGGTGGACCTCGACTTCATTTGAAATATGTTTTAAGGCGACATCACATGGACGTCTGGTGGCCTCTGACTTCATATGATATTTGTTATAACGACAACATTACAAAGACGTCTGGTGGACCTCGACTTTATTTGATATATGTTATAACGGCGACATCACAAGGACGTCTGGTGGCCCCTGAATTCAATATATGTTCCAGGGCGATAAGACAAGGAAGTCTGGTAGCCCCTGACCATGATATATGTTCTCAGGGCGACATAACAAGGACGTCTGGTGGCGCCTGAAATGAATATATGTTCTCAGGGCGAGATCACAAAGACGTTTGGTGGCCCCTGAAATTAATATATGTTCGCAGTGAGACATCAAAAGGACTTCTGATGGCCTCTGACTTTGATAAATGTTCTCAGGGCGACGTCACAAAGACATCTGGTGCCCTCTGAAATTAATATATGCTCCAGGGCGACATCACAAGTACGTCTGGTGGCATCGGACTTTGATATATGTTCCAAGGGCGACATAACGAGAACGTCTGGTGGCCCCTGACTTTAATATATGCTTCAGGGCGACATGACAAGAACGTCTGATGGCCCATGACTTTGATATATGTTCCAGGGCGATATTACGAGGCAGTCTTTTTCTCAGGGCGACATCACAAGGACGTATGGTGGCCTCTTAAATTAATAAATGTTCTCAGGTCGACATTACAAGGACGTATGGTGGCCCCTGACTTCTTCTGATATATGTTATCTCGGTACATCATAAGGACGTCTGGTGGCATCGGACTTTGATATATGCTCCAGGGCGGCATCACAAGTACGTCTGGTGGCCTCTGAAATTAATATTTGTTCTAAGGGCGGCATTACAAGGACGTATGGTGGCCCCTGACTTCTTCTGATATATGTTATCTCGGTTACATCATAAGGACGTCTGGTGGCCCCTGACATTTGATATATGTTCTCAGGGCGACATCACAATGACGTATGGTGGCCCCTGAATTCAATATATCTTCCAGGGCGATAATACAAAGAGGTCTGGTCGCCCCTGACCATCATACATGTTCCCAGGGCGACATCACAAGGACGTCTGGTGGCACCTGACTTTAATATATGTTCTCAGGGCGACATCACATAGACGTCAGGTGGCTCCTGACTTAATTTGATATATGTTATCTCGATGACATCACAAAGACGTCTGGTGGCCACTGACTTTAATCAATGATTTACAGGGCGACGCCACAGAGACGTCTGGTGGTTCCTGACTTCATTTGGTATATGTAATCATGGCGACATTTCACGGACGTCTGGTTGCCCCTGACTTTAATATGTTCCAAGGGCGACATCACAAGGACTTCTGGTGGCTCCTGATTTTGAAATATGTTCTAAGGGCGACATCACAAGGACGTCTGGTGGCCCCTGACCTTAATATATGTTCTAAGGGCGACATCACAAGGACGTCTGGTAGCCCCTGACTTTGATATATGTTCTCAGGACGACATCACAAGGACGTCTTGTGGCCCCTGACTTTAATATGTTTTTCCAGTTACATCACAAGGACATCTGGTGGCCGCTGACTTATTTTGATATATATTATAACGGCGACATCACAAGGACGTCTGGTGGCCGCTGACTTCATTTGATATTTGTTATCTCGGTTTCATCACAAGGACGTCTTGTGGCTCCTGACTTTGAAATATGTTCTAAGGGCGAAATCACACGGACGTCTGCATGCCCCTGACTTTTTCTGATATATGTTATCTAGGTTACATCATAAGGACGTCTTGTGGCTCCTGACTTTGAAATATGTTCTCAGGGCGAGATCACAAGGACGTCTGGTGGCTCCTGACTTTGAAATATTTTCTAAGAGCGACATCACAAGGACGTCTGGTGGCCCCGGACTTTAAAATATGTTCCCAGAGCGACATCACAAGGACGTCTGGTGGCCCGTGACTTTGATATATGTTCCATTGATTTGGAACCGATAAAGGGCATCTGTGGCACAATTTTGAGGCAAGCCATTTCTCACCTGCAGGTACTGGATCATTGCACACACTGCGCAAACCTGTGATTGGGAGCAGCCAATGTACATGTTGACGCCATGGCAGTGCCGGTCTGTTTTGGATTGTTTTAAATGCAGTCTCATATTCAATGACGGCGAATTTAGTATTTGAACACTACCTTATGAAAGGTGGCGTCTGTGATCAAAACCCATAGAGATATAACGTACTGCACATTCCTCATAGGTAATGTAATCGTTTCAGCTTGTCCCGGCGGCCACGAGATATCGTGTATGGCACGATATTTGTCTGAGCGTTTCTTTTGATACACTCCTAACGGCGAAGCGACAAAATGTCGGAATGTTGGTTGTGAAAAATGGCCCGCCCTGCGTTTGAGCTTCAGGTCTTTATCAATGGATTCTTTGACCACGGACGCGTGGTTTTCGTGGATGGCCAGTTGAGACTTACACGTGTTTCTCGGGGGCCATTGTGCCCTATTCTCACTCCACGCTCTATACCATAAAGTAATCTGTTTATGAAATTTTGATCCGGATGTAAGCGTAATGCTTCTGTTACGACCCATAATGTAATAATCGGCCCATAATGTAATAATGGCCCATATTGTTATAAAAACGACCCATGCTGTAATAATGGCCCATAATGTAATACAAAACGGCCAATATTGTAATAACCATACCCTGCCCATATTGTAATAAAATCGCAAGTGGGTAAAACGGCCCATATTGTAATAAAATCGCAGGTGGGTAAAACGGCCAAAAATTTTATAATTTCAATTTTATGCAAATTAACTTAGACAATTCAAACATTGACTTCTCGTAACACGAATGTGTAAGAGAACATACACGTATGAAAAAACCACTGGATCCCATAATAACTATATCTGTTTAAACGATGACCAAGCTAATATGAGCGAACTATGGCCATGATTCATGTTTTTCCTTTTGTTGAATCAGTGTTTAAATAGGATGATAAAGTATTTAAACAATATATATATATATTTACGGTTGTAGTATTTTAGCTTCTGAATAAAACTCAACAAAAACACGTATTGAATGTAATTTTGGTTTGCTGAAAATAGCTTAATATTTCTTCTGGGTACATTTCTAGGATTTATTTAAGCGTCTGGGTCCATTAAAGCTAATACACTTATAAATATATATATATATATATATATATATATATATATATATATATATATATCGCCAAAATGTAAATATATTGTCAATTTTAACAGATAAAATGTACAAAACTCTCATTATCGATACATTTTAATGTATTTCATTTCTTTTTAAAAATATAAATGAAACTATAAATCTCCGTGCGTTTTGCTCAATGTATCATAGGGAATATTTTATATGATCTCTCGAAACCTCCCGAGATTTAGAAATTATAAATGTAGATACTGCTGCAATTTTTGTGCCCATATATACATTGTTTAAGATGTCTCAGGTCAATATGTATCATCGCATAAATGAAGAGCTTTCAACACACATATTTGAAGTTAAAACCTGAATGCGTCATTCGTGCGATTCAAGAGTGA